>OY977946.1:8677500-9197500 GCA_963854355.1 Epinotia brunnichana
AAATGTGGAAAAAAAATGCTGAAATAATTACATATGATTAATAGTAACATTAATAATACACGAAAAATAAAACGATATCTCTATCTAGCTTATTTATTTATTATTTATCAAAAGTAATTTCTTAATTAAATTTGTAATTTACTTACTTTTGTATGAAATTTTATATCTCCAAATTCCTATCAGATTATCGTTACAGTCCAAATATTTTTTTTTTATTTGTAAGAACGGATTTTAGATTGTCACGTTAAAAAAAAATATTGCCTGCGTGATGGGCACCCTACCAAGTGCACCAAATTTTGATAGGTATTTTTAATTTTTAGCATTAACTATTTTAATTTTAGTTTTATATTCAAGTTGTGCGTTTTTCATAAGTAGTTAGTTTTTAACATATACAAGGTTGTAAGTTGTTCGTACCAAAATGCAGAAGGCGCTTTGGAACGGTAACTTTTCTACTACCTATGAGCTGTTTAAGATTGTTCAAGAGTGAATGGAGTCATGACATGACGGGTATGGTGTATGAAAGTTTGTACGGAACCCTCGGTGCGCGAGTCAGACTCGTACTTGACCGGTTTTTTACTACTCATACTCATTTATTTATAATGCACAAATAAATTAAATATCAAAATGTTCAAATTAGATTAAATTAAATACGTTTGCATCTCATCCACTCATTTATAATCTTAACTCAAATAGTTACCATTCTGTAAAGGAAGGCTACGACGCCCTTGCTAAATCAAATTCAATTTGAAGAAACTCGATTCAATAAAATCGCCAATTTTTATTTAACTGCCAAAGTTTGCAACTATTTACCAACTTCGGAGCCATTAGGCATCCAATCTATGGTTTTGTTATGGTAACTGGTACCAGCGAAGGTTTATGGGCTTGGATGTGGTCTATATTTGGCAGGATTGGTTGAAATTAGGTATTTTTGGTGTTTCGCTATACGACATATGATAACTGTAGATAAAAATACATCATTTCTACATTGTTCATGAACAAAACGCAACAAAATGCCCATGCATGCTAAATTACGAGCAGTTAAACTAAATCTCCATCAATTATCTGTGTCCGTCATTATACAATATTATTTTTTTGGGTTAAGTATAAGGTTAAGAATAAAAAATAATATATGAGGGTCCACGGAAAGAACATGTCTAGTCACTTTTTTTTTTCAAAATGAGATTTTAATTTCACGCAATAGTTCATAACGAGCGCAACATATTGACATCACAAAATCTCATTTTGAAAAAAAAAGTGACTAGACATGTTCTTTCCGTGGACCCTCATATTATTTTTTATTCGTTAATGAAGATCTATAGTGGTGTATTTTTATAGGTATTATTTATTTAATTAATCAAATAAATGAGGATGAGTATGAGTAT
Organism: Epinotia brunnichana; assembly: GCA_963854355.1. Classification (NCBI taxonomy): domain Eukaryota; kingdom Metazoa; phylum Arthropoda; class Insecta; order Lepidoptera; family Tortricidae; genus Epinotia; species Epinotia brunnichana. Next base: position 8,678,883 of record OY977946.1, read on the forward strand.
AAACTAAATTTTAATGCTTACTACGACTCCATAGCATACTTTAGTCTTACCGCGCTACAAATACTCCGAGGCCTGGCCATAACAATTAAAATGCAATTGAGAACCATTCGTACAAAGCTGAAGTACTGAAGTATGTTTTCTAATAAGTTACAACAGGATCTTGAGTGGACCCTGAAGTTCTCGTTCGGTCTCATATTAAATTTCCGGGATGGAGGTGATGAAGAGGTTCTGCTTCTGAGCCTTTTTGCCTATCAGAAGAGGCTCCGCCTTCAGACCTCTGCCAGGGCTCGATCTTGAGCCCTCCAATAGTGTTCTGTGGGTCCTTCATTCATTCTTGAGGCTGCAGAAATTATGCAGTCATTTGAAATTTTAAGAAGTTCTGTGGGTTTCCTTCATGTTATTGCGTGCGTGCGAGAGATATGGAAGGATATTGCATCGATCTTAGGGTACCACACCAATCGATCAATGCCATCGATCGATGGTGGTCGACGTCGATCGACAGTTTCTACTATCAACCAAACCTACCACACCAATCGATCAATATCGATCGATTGGTGTGGTAACACCCTTACTCCCACTTTGGTCATCGGCCGGGGCTCAAGGCTCAGTTGAAAAGAAAAGCCTTCCGCCCAGCTTCAAATTGTAACAATGTGGCTACTTGGAAGGAGGAAAGTAGCTCTAGGTTTCTACATTCTGCCGGGGCTCCGATTTCGTGTTCACAATAATCGCTTTTACGACTAATAAGATAATTTATGAACATTTCGAGAAAATGGGATACGCGGGAGCGCTGCAGTACGAATTCAGTTAAGTAGTGCATGATTCATTAAAAAGCCAGGCTTCATGGGTGTGGTTACTTGGTTAGGTAGTAGTCACTTTCGTAATTCAGCCCTCAAAGTGATACAAACGGAACTAAATTGAATGGTTTATAAGAATAGTAATTAATAGTCCATGACTCTTATTTACAAGAGCAACATTCACACAAGTATTGAAAACCATAGTATAGTTTTTCACTTTCTGCTCATAATATAATTGCAAATGTTTGTAATTTTGGATGATTGTTACCTACTCAGCAGACACCTTAAAAATGCAGAACACTTTATGGTGACCTGTGGGGACAGGTAAATTGTTTATACAAATACAAATTATTTATTTCGGACTATAAAATCCATAGTATTAGTGGTTACAAACTTAGAGCTATGGGTAGTGTTTTATAATTATGCTAAACTAAAATTAAAGACGCCTGGGCACCAGTATTACAGGCGCGTGCAGTTGCACATAACGCTGGAGCAGTGGCGAGTCCCAGCGGTGGGCTAGCATGCTCAGGATACTATTTGGGCTGCCACGACTGCGATTGAGGAGAGACGCACATCGTTTCCTCATGATAGTAAAAAAGCAATCCATGTGCGCCTCCGTGAACATTGTCGACGCACTGCAATACCGTGGCAGCCCGAACATCATCCTGAACGCGTCATTATATTGGACGCGCAACGCGCTGTACGCCCGCTGTGTTAAGTTAGTCCACAGACCGCACGTGTAGAAGGTTTGGCAAAAAGCCTTAAATAAAGTTAACTTGACTTCTCCATCACAGCGTGCGAATCTGCGGGCCAACATGTTACAGCGGACGCACAGCGCGCGGCGCTCGCGCTCTATGTCCTCGACGCCCGACATCGTCTCAGTCACCCAGTGACTACTACTACTACTACTTGAACTTGTCAACTCTCTTTTAAGGGGTACCATAAAGTGAGACGGGTTGTATTCGGTAGGTTTATATTTTGCATTATTTTTTTCACGTCTAATGGCTTCGGGCAAACTATTGAGTAGGTATAAGGAACCAATGACGATAACTACAAACCCAGATACGTCTTTCGAAAGGGTCTCTTTAGATATAGTAGACCATTAGATGTAGATAATTATAACTATAAGTACGTATTAACAATGCAGTGCGAACTAAGTAAGTTCATCGAAGCATACCCCTTCCCTTGGAAAGAAAAGATATAGTCCAGGCAATGAACTGACAACTTGTATGGAAATAATGTCAAATTTGGAAATAACTTTTGTAATGGATATATTATCAATTAAATAGTTACCTAGCGACAAAATCCAACAAAATTTCAGACATCAAAAAGATGATAACTTAACACGCTTCTGAAAAGTCAGAAAAAATATGGATAAATGGTTATGTGATTATTTTGGTTCATTTACATTTGCTCTATAATATGCAAGATAAATAATAATTAAAAATCAATTCATGATTTATTTAAATCTTTATATTTACTTCCAGATGTAAATTTTAACGTTTTAAAATGAAATAAATAAAAAAAACGCTATTAAAAATTAATGTTTTTCAAAACTGTATTTTGCCTGGAGTAATACTGAATCTGTAAGTAGAGCGTTTGTTAATAATATTATTCGAAGATGTGGAGTACCGAAAGATATCATTTTTTTTTGTTTGCGCGGGTGAAGTTTATATTTCCGGGAAGGTGTACTATGTGCCTAATTAACACATTAACGGTAACTTAACATTACGCCCTGCAACATCTATCTGACACACGTAATTGAGTAATATCGCAAGTAAGCAATAACTATCTATAAGTACTATAAGCTAAGGTATACCTTGGTCTTTATACTTCATCTACCGAGAATACAACATCTTCTCTGAAACTATGTCTGGTTTTACTTAGAATCGCCAATTCATCCCTCTCTACAATCTCAACATATCTCACCAGCATGTACTTACTTAAACCAGGCTCATGAGGTAACCGCCATGTGGGATGTTGATTCAACGATTATTGTCCCGATAGTCGTTTCAGCGAACGCCTTAAGAGACTCTCAGTAGATGGCTGGGTCAAGGGTCAGATCAGTCAGGGGTACAGAAGGCGGTACTCCTGGACACTGCGCGGATAGTCAGGAGGTTTCTCTCTGTCGCCCTGACTACCAGTAGCTTAGGCCCAATTACAATTTTTAGCATTAATAAACTAATTATCTAAGCTTATAAATAAAAAACTAAATCACATCAGTCAGACTATGCTTCAAGGTTTTAGGTTTTTATAATGATTTTATGGTTTGTGTGAATTATTTTTATATTTTACGATTTATACAATTATTGTAAAAATCTAACCATGAAATTGAAAACGAATAAATTGTGTTCCCAGTGACTATAGTGGTAGTCACTAGTCCCCGCCTTGGACCTGTTCCCGCAGACGGAACTGAGATTCCTAGCCTCAGATGTGTTATCTTGAGGCGACCTCCACGCCCACCACTATTGATGTAGCTTAGCAATGTATTTTAGTATAATTTTTAGTAATGAATCTGTATCAAATATAGCCGCCGATAACGTTTAGCTGTAACTATAATTTGGCAAATAAATAAATAAATATTTTGTTTCGGACGGCAATTATAGGTATTAGTTACAGAGTTAGTATATTCTAGTGTTAGTCGTTATAAATATTATGACAGGTAATCTATGGCTATTGTCGCGATACATCGCGTTCGTGAAAAGCGTTTAGATCACTGCAAAGAGTTGCTGTGTGCAAACGCTTTAAGGGCTAAGAGAACTAACTAGTTACGTCAAATGATCGTTTTTGAAATTAAATGAGGTGGTGAATAAAACTAGAAAAAGTACATAATATATTATCCTTGGTATTTCATTCATTAATAATCTGAACATTTGAATTTCTTGTAGAACATTCAATTATATGTCAAAAAAATCGTGAAGCTACATTTGCTTTGCATTCACTGTCTTATTCGTGTCAGACTTAATTGGTCGAGCTCTCACCCTAGGCTTCACCTTGATCTCAATGTCGACGTATCCCTCTAATACGTGGACGTCAGCGACCGACCACACTCCATATATGCGGCCCTTGCGGAACGGAAAGGTGCGCAAGACCGGCAGTTCTGGGACCGACATGTTTGGTAAGTTGTACTTGCCCTGAAAACATGATAAAGGTTAACGCACGCTTTTTGCCCCTTATGCTGGGAAGGCACCCGTCACTGGTGCGCCAAAGTTCACATAAAATTGCGACTTCGATTATTGGAAGTCCGAAAATGTGTGTTATATAATTTTATATCATAATGATCATTACTTATAACTTGTCTTTGCGCATAACTATCGTAACACTGAATCATTCACGTTAATAATGTCAATCATAATAAATATCTGTAATACTAATGTTAATTTTCATTTATTTTTAAAATATAACGATTTTAAGTAATAACATTTTAAATCATATTTATGTTTTAACAACGACAACTCAGTAATAAAAAATTATATAATATTTATTTTAAACTTTAGCTGGTTTTATTTATAAACTGTCAGGTATCTTCCACACCACATTCAACTTGCTATCAAAATAGAAATACAGTCCCAGAGTCGGTATAGGTACGACGACGAGCGAAGCGAGGAGGAGTGTTAGGTGTCTTGTGTTAGATGTGTTGTGGCTCCTTTTTCCGCTCTGAGGACGGAAAAAGGAGCCCCGCGAAGCGGGGCTTCGTCGACTCCTTGGCGGGCCGAAATCGCTTAATAAGCTAGGTACATGAAAAATAAAAAAGTTGCGGGGATAATCGACATAGATGATTTATTGACAATCAAATTTAAATGTTGTAATTCAGCGCATACATTGACAGCCGATATAATTTCTTGCACATATGTAAACGTACAATTTATATTAACTTAATATTTGCGGCGATTGCTTTCAAAAAATCAATTTTATCTGTATATTGTTCTTTATTATTTATTATATTTTCAACTCTAGTAGATTTGTCGGCATATTTTCTTTTTATATATACTTTATATGTTATGCTGTCAAATACTTATACAATATAAGTTTATAATTATTGAGTTTATTATAAAAATCATTATGAGTCGTGATGAATATTTGGAAATGACATTATGTTGTTAAAAAATCTGCCTAAAGATAATTATGAGCAATGATGTTGGTAATACAAACTTATATACAACAAATTTGTAGGCAAACAAATTATGACAAACGATTATTATGATCAAAAAGCGTTATTATGAAAAATAAAATGACAAGTAATGTTATGTGAGCCAATATGGACCCGGTCGATGAAATTAATAACTGCACTGCTGAAGAGATTGCGTGAGTAGTAAAAGAATGAATAGAAATCTTGCTGCCTGAAAACTATTCTGTATTTTGCAATTTATTTAAAAATTGTCGTAGAAAAAGTATTGTGTGCAACGGTGTATAACTGGTCTAAAAAAGCTCGTGGCGTCTTTAATTGCGATGCTCGCCAAGGCTCGCATCGCAACCCACGCCACTCGCTTTTTAAGACCCTTCTTATACAACAGTTGCATAAAATACTATTAAGCGCACGTCAACGCTCACCCACAATACCCTAAATAAGCGTAGGTAGAGGTCAAGTTTCGTAACAGGTGACCAGCGGGGTGAGCCACATTAAAGCGTAGCGAATAACAGCCCTGGAGTCAAGGCGCAACCTCGTAATAACACCGATTTGACAGTTTTTTTTTTGTTTGAAGGAGGACGCCTCACCCGCGCGCTGCAAGCGCAGCAGCGTCTACGCATGGGCCCCTCGCCGGTGGTTAGCTGCTAGCGCGACGCTCACCCAGCGATGGTGAAACGCGCCACGAAACGTGAGAGAAACGCTCACGTTTATAAGGGGCGGCCCTTGTAAACGTGGGACCTAGAGGCCACGCTTCGATCTATCGAAATCGTGGCCGAGCCGTAAGAACTCCCAAAGCCGTAGTCAGTTGACACCGCAAGTCGCATACAATATTTCAACTCAACTTGAATATGCTTCGCAGTTATGGTATCTGTTTTATAAAACGTATGCAGACAACATTGAAAAAATACAAAAGTTTGTTAGGTTCCTTGTCTATACTTTTAAGTTTACTAATAACAATTAGGTACTTAGCATCATGCTAAACACTTAATTCACCTTGTTTCTTTTCAAAAGACGATTAGCAAATGATGTAGGTACCTAAGTTTATTGATGAAAATCGCTCAAGGTAACTTTGATTCTCTGGATCTGTTGAGTAAATTACGATTTTACATACCTGCCTCTCAACTGCGGAGAAGACCCTTGTTTCGCATCCCTCTTTCCCGCACACACATTCATAAAAAAGTTATTTCTCGAACTACTAAGTTATTTATTGAACTAAATTAGTTGTCCAGTGTGGATCTGTTTAATAAATAGTAAGGTGAGCTGTGTTAAAAATATTATTTTCAATAGGTCCCCGATATACAACTGTGTTCGTTTACTGTTCAGCTGACGCAACTTCTGTATAGTGTGAAATAGTATTATTTCGAGACTTTTGTAAACATTATGTTACTTAGCATTATATGTGTGGAAGCTTGGAATTATTTTTTAGTTATATAGTTAGTCAATTAATGTATACTAGGCAGTTACTTAAGCATCAAATAGAAATAGAAATAGAAAAAACTTTATTGTTTAACCAAATAAAGAAAACAAAAAATATCACGTTGTGTGGAACTATAGCTACTTTCCTATGATTCTATAGAGAGCATGCCCGCGCGGAGACCTATGCAAACGCGCTTGTGATTCTTCTGGAGTCACAAGTGTCCATAGGATACGGTACCTGCTTGACAGCAGGCAGGCCGCCAGCTGGTTTGCCACCGTCGATGTATAAAAAAAAACGTAGGTAGGTCTGGTTTTTGTGCGATTTCTGCCGCGGGCGCCGCGGCGCCGAACGTCCAGCTTTTCTAAAAACGCGTTCTAATCATGACTTACCGGTGGGAGTGGGCAGTCAGGCACATGGGCTCGAATAGCAGACCCGAAGAAGGGATCATTCATCACGAAATCGCAATAGCGGAAGTGCATCTCCACAAACCCGCGTCTATACTCATTGCTGCGAAACTCGTAGAACCAGAAATCCACCTGGAAATGATGCAAGTACATGGTTAGTGATTATTTTGTTTTCCATCCAGGAAATAAACTTCCAGATATGTTGCAGAATTAGGTATGTTATACTAAGTTTGTTAAACAAGTTGGACTGTTACAGATGTTCTTATTTTTATAACAGGTAGGTATACACTTCGAAGTAAAAGTAAGCTACCTTCCGTACTAGTTTGCACTGTATTACGGCAAGGTATCCCCTTCCAACTCTTCCCGCGATTGACCCCATAGGTCGTTATAAAATACAAAGTGGTGGTGCCTATTGCGAGGGATGCTTCATATTCTTTCGGAATATGCTTTAGATGGATAGTAATATAAGTATTTGGCATTTATCACTTTGTAGTTATCACTCAAGAGATAGATGTACATAAATAGCAATCTTAATTAGCGTAATCTTAGGGTATTTACGTATTAGGATCTAACAATTATGTGAATGGGTTGTGTGTGTGCGTGTGTGTGAGTGTTAAGTTGTGGTAAGGTCTGGATTGAGTGTAGTTGTGTACTTATGTAAAAATGTAAAACAAGCGCAATGAGTTATCACAAAAAGGCAAAGCAGAAAGAGCCGGGTCAGATCAGAGCAGAACTACAGAATAGTAAAAAAAAACCGGCCAAGTGCGAGTCGGACTCGCGCACGAAGGGTTCCGTACCATTATCTATAAAAAACGATTTTATTCTGTGTTTTTAGTATTTGTTGTTATAGCGGCAACAGAAATACATCATCTGTGAAAAGGCTGGAACTATCACGGTATCAGTGAGATACAGCCTGGTGACAGACAGACGGACGGACGGACGGACAGCGGAGTCTTAGTAATAGGGTCCCGTTTTACTCTTTGAGTACGGAACCCTAAAAAAAAGAACAAAGAAGCAATTGACTGTTTCGAGGTGGATTTTTTAGGGTTCCGTAGCCAAATGGCAAAAAACGGAACCCTTATAGATTCGTCATGTCCGTCCGTCTGTCTGTCTGTCTGTCTGTCTGTCCGTCCGTATGTCAGAGCCACTTTTTTCCGAAACTATAAGAGCTATACTGTTGAAACTTGGTAAGTAGATGTATTCTGTAAACCGCATTAAGATTTTTACACAAAAATCGAAAAAAAACGTTAAGTTTTAGGGGTCCCCATACTCAGAACTGAAACTCAAAATTTTTTTTTCATCAAACCCATACGTGTGGGGTATCTATGGATAGGTCTTCAAAAATAATATGGAGGTTTCTAATATCATTTTTTTCTAAACTGAATATTTTGCGCGAGAGACACTTCCAAAGTGGTAAAATGTGTGTGTCCCCCCCTGTAACTTCTAAAATAAGAGAATGATAAAACTGAAAAAAATATATGATGTACATTACCATGCAAACTACCAACGAAAATTGGTTTAAACGAGATCTAGGAAGTAGTTTTTTTTTAATACGTCATATATCGTAAAAAGCAATTCATGTAACGGAACCCTTCATGTGCGAGTCCGACTCGCACTTGGCCGCTTTTTTAGTTACAACTTTGTTCAGGCTCACAATACCGAATTTAGTATTTCTCCTCGAGGAAAACTTATAGATCAAGACTAATTTATTTTTAGATAAGTGTAGGTAATTAATATATTTAGTTCTTAGTTAGGCAAGTAATATTTTACAGTGTTTTTTATACGCATACGGTATTTTGTTTCTAATTATTATTCATGACACATTGAAGCTTGCATTTGTTGCTGCAGACTTGTTTTTCTTTTTGCACAATCTCGTTGAGCGGGTTCCGATGACCCCAAACACGCTCATCTTGTGTAGTTTAGGAGTTGCTTCTGAGAAGGACTTCTTAAGAAGGATAGGTCTGATGAAGGTTCTGAATGTAATGTAAACCAAACCTTTAAGTTATTGTCCAAAATTTTGAGTGTATGCATGTATACGTGCACGTAATACTTGTGGTCCCAGCGGCCGGGGCGCGCCGAGGTCGCGTTCAGGAAACCGTAGTCAGGGTTGCAGTATGTGACGTTGGTACGCTCTAATGACATGTAGAGAATCTGTAACCAGATTTTGTTAAGGCGCGGACGGAGGGAGGCCGGCTTGCACTGGAGTTGTTGCACTTGTTGCTCTCTCGGCGCGTGTGTCACGGGCCATGCGGTGGTCGGAGCGTGCACAGGGAGTGCGTGACGCGACACCGCCGCGAAAACACTCATCCTGAAGAAGAACTCCCGAAGAGTTCGAAACATGTCGCCCGTGGTAATAAGATTAATAAATGAGTTAAACCGTATAATTATTAGTAAGTAAGAACTTTGAACAGGTCTCACGAAAGTTTAAATTCGATGATTGATGATGATGATGATATTTTAATCACGAGAGACGTGCCGCGACCAAGAATAAGACGTTGTAAGAGTTTCGATAGCTCAGTTGGCTGAGAGTATCTGGCTGCGTATGCCAGAGGATCGCAGGTTAGTATCCTGCTCGAAGCAATACATTCTTCTATGTTTCCCTTAATATTTAATTATTAATTGGAACATGTGTTGGACTAAATATTATATCTTAATAACAGAAGTAAAGGTATGTACCGGTTCCTGGGCGCAGACAGCCACAAAAAAGGCAAACGTTGATAAAACTAATATATTATTTATTGGTGCGCCCATCTTTGTCAGAGTCACGATAGGTAGTGTGTTTATAGCGTTCTACGATATTAGAGCTACAGTCAAATTAAATCTCCATCAAACATAATTTAATGGAAAACTATGTACCTATACTTCATTCGTAGGTTATTATATGTTCATTAGTATTGTCCTAAAAAAATATTAAAAGTGGACATTTGCGTACCTTAGTAGGTATGTACTAGTATAATTATGATTGACAATAGGTTGGCATCGGTCAGATTAAATAATCATCGATGTTATTATGTTCTGAATACGTTGACAATAGAAAAAATTATTATACTTACATTACCAATAGGCTGAAAAAACCAAACTACCACACAAACGATCGACGGAGCGCGTGAGCAGGCCCCGTAGCATGGATGGCCTTATCACGTGATAAGTGATAGGATAGAGCATCCGTCCCTGGCTGACACCGTTCGATAGAATGAGACGACGCGCTTATCCTATCACTTATCGCGTGATAACGCCATCCATGCTACGGGGCCTGTTCGCGGTAAGATACGAGCGAACATGTTCGGTCCGAACCGCGACCTTGGCGTGGTTAGGGTCATCGTTTGTAAAGGGTTTATTAACCACTATTGCAAGTGGATCTGTGAGATGCAGACCTCGCTAATAAATCTTTAAAAAACAGAAACTGAATCTACAAAAAAACAATAATTATCGAACCTAATCACAAAATTTCAGGAAAACGTAAAACTTCGTTCGTTCGCTCGCTCGTTCAATTGAAAATTGATTCGCGAACCTCGTAATCGTGTCTTACGAGGTCGGCGAACCAATTAGCCGAACATGACCGGAATCATACCAAAAGGGTGGTTTGGAGCGAATATTATTATGTTACTACTCTACTCTTAGGTACTATCACTGGAAACGCATTTCCCAGAAAGATCCATCACGGAAGGCACTGCAGGGGAATAAGCTTATCAGCAAGGATATAATCGAGCTGGAACCACCAACATGGCCCAGAGAATAGTTATGCTGGGAAAATTTTCTTGGGGAGTCAACATCTTCTCGTCATTTAAAGCGGGAAGCTTAGATGGCATCTTTCCCGGTATCCTACATTGCTGTAGACGCACAGTCGCTCCGCATCTAGTCAGGATTTACTGGGCATGCCTCCAGCTCCGCTATGGTCCCTTAAAATGGCATTAAGAATTAAGAAGGAGTTAAAGTGGTGTTCCATACAGGAGCAAGAAGATGATTGAAACTCTGGTTCTTCGATAAAATGCTTATAATTCCTTTTAAATTACAGAGGTTATGTCTTTGTCGTGTAGGATTCGGAATGCAAGTGTCAAGCGCGGCGTGGCTGTGACGTATGTATGTGAGAGTGTATGTGATTGGTTAACTACAACTATGTCGTGATGTGTGAGTGTTTTGATTGGTGAAAGGAATACAAACTAAAGTGAACGTTAATGCAAAGGTGTAAGTGTAATTTTTGTGTACTTAAGACTAAATATTAAAACTAGTTAACGGAGCGGCGCGAACATCTTCCCGCCCCTTAAAAGCTCCTGCAAGCTTTCAAGCTCAACTATCGGCGGGCAGCAAACATAGGCGGTTGAGAGCTCGGCGTACAGTCCCGTTGGCGGTTTTGACGTCTGCGACGCGTGGCACTCCATCCGGCCCGGGGAATAGTTTGCAGACTCGTCCCAGGCGCCAGTGCAGAGGTGGAGACTCATCTTTTATTAGGACCAGATCATCCAGGCGCAAATTTCGTCCTTGGACACGCCATTTTGCGCGCTGCGGCAGCTCTGATACGTATTCGCGTGACCAGCGGTTCCAAAAATGTTGGCGCATTTGCTCGACGCGCTGGAACTTGTTGCGAAGCGGGGCACTGCCGTCGTTGTAGCTCGGCGTTGGTGCTGTTGGCAGTGAGGTCTGTCTGTCTGTCTGTCTGTTACCTCTTCACGCCTAAACCGCTCAACCGATTTAGATGAAATTTGGTATAGAGATAGTTTGAGTCCCGGGAAAGGACATAGGGTAGTTTTATCCCGGAAATCTTACCCTAAGGGGATGAAATTGGGGGTGAAAATTTGTATGGAGCTACTTAAACCGCTGCACCGATTTGGATGAAATTTAGTATATAAATAGTTTGAGTCCCGTAGAAGGACATAGGATAGGTTTGATCCCGGAAATCATCCCCTGAGGGGGTGCAATGAGGGGGTGAAAATTTGGAGGTAACCAATTTTGATGAAATTTGGTATATAAATAGTTTGAGTCCCGGGAAAGGACATAGGATAAGTTTGGTCCCGGAAATCATCCCCTAAGGGTTTGAAATTTGGTAAAGAGATAGTTAGAGTCCTGGGAAAGGACATAGGATATTTTTTATTCAGGAAATTATTCCCTAAGCGGGTGAAATGGGGGGTGAAAATTTGGATGAAATTTGGTTTAGAAATAGTTTAGTCCTGGGAAAGGACGAAGGATCGTTTTTATTCCGGAAATCATTTCCTGAGGGGGTGAAATTAGGGGTGAAAATTTGGATGGAACCCATTTAGATGAAATTTGGTATAGAGATAGTTAAAGCCCTGTGAAAGGACATAGGATAGTTTTTATTCCGGTAATCTTACCCAAAGGGGGTGAAATGGAGGTGAAATGCGGGTGAAACATTGGATGGAACCCATTTAGATGAAATTTGTTATAGATATAGTTTGAGCCGCGGAGGAAGACAACGGGTGGCTTTTATCCCTAAAATAATAGCTTAAGGGGATGAAATAGTGTGTAAAAATTTGGATGGAACCAAACCATTTATTTCAGGCATCTAAGGCCCATAGTAACAAATACCTTAATGACTAACATACATACAAAATATTTATAAAATTAAAAACTAATTACTGAGGCGACATAACAGCGTGGCTCTATTGTGACGTCAAGTCCGGTGTAGAATTCGGTAGGTTGCCCCGGAACCGCCGAAACACGACACCCTTCGGCCAGAAGACAGCACACGCGATGGTCTCCTGCAGCGGCCGCGGCACGCGCACCACAAACGAGCTGAAGTGCACGTAGTGGCGCGAACGCAGCTGGAAACCCCTCAGCGAGTAGCCAGTCTTCTGGTGAATATACTCCACCATGTCAGCAGTCGTGGCGGAGTAATGCAGGCGCGACACGTACAGCGCCTTACTCGGCGTGGCAACCCGCAGACCAGAACCAACCGGCTCCGCTGTACCACACTGACTCTTTCGCGGCTTGCGCTTTCTTGACACCGATGTGAAACCCTCCTTATCCACATTGGTGCGAGGGGCCTTCTCTTTTGGAGGAACCCCGTCTTCACGCACTCTTGAAGGTGCGTCTCTCCGGTTGGCTGCGACTGGCTGACCGGCAACGACGTCAGCATAGCGATGACGTCGTGACTTCGTGGAGGCGGCGGGGGGGGGGGGGGGGGGGGGGGCAAACAGCATGCGCGGCACATTCATCACACGGATTCCGCACCCCTTTTTTAGACCGCTGCTTAGGTTTTGCAGTAATCGGTAAAGCGGCAGTATCGGCGTAAGTAAGTTGAGGGGTCACCGTACTTTCGCATAACGTGCGCGTCTCCAGTGGCGAAGACGAGCGGACGGCGGGGCGCGGGGCCGCGGCTGCTTGCTCAGCAACTGGCGACGCATCCAATTTCGCGGACTTTAAACCGCCGGTAGACACATTCCGCGCACTGTGACACATGACTATGTTAGATATAGTCACGAACATTGAGAAGGGTATGTTAAGCCTTGGTCAGACACACGGCACGACGCAGCGCCGCGGTCATGCGGCGCGACCGTGACACATGTTAACAGGTTAGCGACGTCAAACAGACTGCGTCCCGCCGGCATCGCGCCCCGCTTCTGTCGCGCCCCGCGCCGCGCGGCCCCTTGCGTTCACGCGGCGCGGGCGCAGCGCTGCGCGGCGCGGACGCGGCGGCACGCTGCGCCGCGCTGGGTCACACACATCAGTCGGACGTTAGGCAGCGCGCAGTGCGTAGTGCGAGCGTAGCATAATTATTAGTTATTTTGTGATTAGGTATGGATATAGAAAAATTAATGTTTCCGGTATCCTGTATCCGGGCGCGAATCACGCCCGCATCGCGCCGCGCATCATCACGATGAGGGCGTGTTGAGAGCGCGAGGCCGGCGCGATCCGCGCGCGCCCTGTTTGAACAGGCATCGCGTCGGCATCACGCGGCGCGACCGCGGCGCTGCGTCGCGCCGTGTGTCTGACCAAGGCTTTAAGGTGGTTTGGGCATGTAGAGAGGATGGATAAAAAAAGATTAACGAAGAGAGTGTATATAAAAAGAGTGGAAGGGCAAGTTGGAAGGGGAAGACCTAGGCGAACTTTCTCCGATCAAATTGGAGAAATCTTACAAAAAGGCCAGGTCAAAAGTACCCTAAACCGACGAGCATGTATGAGAAATGTTATGTAAGTGAGTGAAGCGAAAGTGGTTTGTCAGGATCGTAGCAAATGGACATCCGTGATCTCTGCCTACCCCTCTGGGAAAGAGGCGTGATTATATGTATAAATAAATAATAATAAATATTTGCGGACATTCTTACACAAATCGACCTAGTCCCAAACTAAGCAAAGCTTGTACTATGGGTACTAGACGAAGATAAACATACGTATATATAGAGAAATAAATACTTAAATACATAGAAAACATCCATGACTCAGGAACAAATATTCGTGCTCATCACACAAATAAATGCCCTTACCGGGATTCGAACCCAGGACCTCTTGCTTCGTAGGCAGGGTCACTACCAACTAGGCTAAAGCGGTCGTCAAATGTATGTATGTACCGAACTATTTGGCCACATTGACTGCTATTAAGTATATGACGCTGATTGTACGCAGTGTGGTCACTCGCCGGTGTCCACATATTCGAAGTTTACCTACTGCGACATTGAGATCAAGGCGGAGCCGAGGAGAGCTCGACCGATCAAGTTTGATAAAAATAGTTAAGTTTCTGTCAAAAATGTCATTTTTGGTACAAGCTTTTATTGCCGACTGTACTTTTCTGCATACCATCATCAACTACTCATTGAGACGATTCTAACGAGCCCAAACTCGATGGGGCTGTGTCGTTTTATTGCGGAGTTCCTATGGCCACCTTCCAGCTCCAGCATCAGATCAGCTCCAAGTCATCATAATATTGCATTGTCATGCGATACACATGTGCTTGCAAAATTTCAGCTCAATAGGGAACATTACGCAAAACTCTTCGTAGGTGGCGACACTAGCAGCGTTGACATTGTATCTCGTTCCCACTTGCGGTATTGTCTATGCAAGCATCCTTGTCACTCATTTGACAATCAATTGTACATGTGCGTGTGAATCCCTATATTCCTATACTGGTTTACTATTAGAGGTAGTGCTGCCTCTGGCGGCAGAACATTGCAGTATTGTTCCCCATTGGATAACGGGAAGTGACTGAAAAATGGATTGCAAATTTTGACAGACAACTTACATATTTACATACATACGAGCAGTGCATGTTAATATAAAGCTTGTAAAAACAGTGAATAGAGATACAAGTTGAAACTAAACGCAAATGCGTTCGAAAACGTATATCAATAAAACTTATACTAGAGCCTCAATTAGTACTCACTTGAAAAAAGTTGTACCTCAATAGTTTCGAGAGTACGAATGTCTTAATTTGGTGTTGCTGGAGAGCATCTCCCAGCAACCCTGAACTGAAATAGAAGGAATCTCGCGTATTGAAATAATTTTCTGGGTAAGAACAGGCTCATAATAAATTGTAACGAAACACCAAAAAACAGAGAGTGGGGGCATGACATCACATTCTCACCATCTTTATACCGACAATTGCCTAAACTGACAATGAATTACTTACCTAGGGCGGTTAAACAAAGAATGTCTCAGATCGCAGGTATTTGATAAATATGCGCTCTGAGGCTTTCTTTATTACCGCCCGTGGTGAGTACAAAATTTTACGTCTCTATCTGGCCAGGAAGTGGGGTTTTCCGCACGCATAGCGTGCGGTAATTCCTACTTTATGGCCAGGTATGACGAAAAATAATTATCACATGTTCTACCTACCCCTTTTGGATGTAAGGGATGAAGGGCGTAGTAAAAAAAATGCATTTTTGTTTTTACTATTTATTGTACATTAACCTTTTGTAACACCATACATATAAGCATTTCCTATAACAGCATGCACTTAGACTGGGCGAAATACGCACGTCAACTCCAAGGACGTCTAAACACGTCGCGAGTCATTCTCACTGCGCCAAAAACTGACTCTATCAAAGTAACTATCATGCATTCAAGTAAGGTTTTTATTCGTTATTTTGTACATTCAAGGACTTTTTTACATTTTGACTTTGGTATGCAACGTGGATCTACAGAACCACTTTCAAACAATATTGCCCTTTAAGCGTGTTCTTTTTAGTAGTTACTTTATTTTACTATATCGGTGGCAAATAAGTGTACCTTACCTTGTGGTAAGCGGTCACAGTAGCCTATGGTCGGTTGCGACACATGCGAGTTGCCGCCCCTTAAAAAAATTATACAGTCCTTCTTGAAGAACTCCATACTGTAGGTAGTCGTTCCAGCTACTGACAGTGACAGTTTATATGTGGCCAATGGCGTCATCGTCATATAGCATCCGAAATTGAACCTTACACGAACACATGAAGGTAAAAAACGGCGTGCACGTCTTGACGGATTATACCGTCAACCCTGAAGCGTTGGTACGAATATATCCGTCATCGGTATTCAATAGAAATGCGTATTTCGAAGGACATCCTTGCAGTTAGCCTACGATACACCTAATTAACACTAAATTAATATTTAGTGATACTTTTTAAAAGTATAATAATTTACGCATTTCATTTAAACGAAAGCTTTTCTAATTTCATAGGAATGGTATGTTATTAACATTGGTAGTTTACGACACTACAATATTAGTTATAAAAATGTAGTCGGAATCAGATTTGACACTAACAATTAATGAGACAGTTTAACCACTAATAATATATTTGAATACTAATATCCTCTAGCTAAATAATAAAAATCTCTAGATAAATAGACCACAAAAAAAATGCCAATGAAATTTGAATCAACTGTAATAGGAAATAGAGTTTTGTTTTGAAACCGAACGAAATAAAACAAATGCAACTGTCTTCCAATTTGAGAGATAAAAATTCCATTAAAGATGAGAATACCTTTTAAAAGGCCTGTGCGCTGATTCATATTATTTCGTATTAAAACAAGTGGTGTAATTTGCGCTGCATCAATTATTAATGTAAATGACATAATTTTTCAGTAATATAACAGCTTTAATAGCGCATTAGAGTGGAACGCTTTGTCAAAGAGAAAAGTTGTCAACCGCGCCAAGTCAACAAGACATTTAGTGCGGAGTTAAACCTTATGTCAATGCAAGAAGGTTGCTATCGCGCCGGGCTCCTTGACGCATATATCTGTCGTCGGGGTGGAACCTGCGGTGCGACCTGTCTCACTCGCACTGTGCAGATTAGACAGAGAAAGGTAATTTCCTCGTCGCGTCGCGGCATTAGTTGTTATTTTATAATGCTATTAGCCCAGTTTATAATGATAATGTAATTAAACCGTTTTATTACAAACATTCAAATACACCAATCTGATGCCTACTACATTGTATCTATTACTACGGGGAAATAATACATAATCAACACATATATACAGATACATATATTTATACATATTGAGCTTAAATGAACCACTATTGAGTGTAAACCAAGTTGTGGTAAATATTTAAAAAATTAAAGACGGTTTAATACTTAGCATAGGGCATGTTTCGGTTCATTTTCATACGAACATATAATGTATAATTTTATTATGCTAGCGTCTGTTAGTTAATAAGAAACAATTGAGTATAAATTACTTGATTGTTGTTAACTGACTAATATAAAACATTTAATCGTCAGTTTAAATTATTAATCATTAAAATCTGTAAAAAATTACCACATTCAAGGTAAAAATTAATAAGCGGAGTTTCAGTTTGTATGAAACTCATACAACATTTTAACAAGTGCATGAGAATCTCAAATTTCCATAAACATATATACTACGGTACACATAGCATAGGCATATCGCAATAATACTTAATTTTTTTGGTCATATGCATACAAAAGCACCGTCCGATGCAGTAAAATGCTAAATTAAACAGCATACAATATTCATACATGTATCATATTTATATACCTAATTGGATCACCATCATCAAAATCATAATACATATACTATTTCATTAAAAACATTTCATTTTGAGATTCGATGTGGCTAACATACATGTTATAGTAATACAACGTGTATATAATCCTTAGAAAGCTGATCGCTATAGTATATACATTGCATATCATAGACAAAATATACTTCATAGATAGTCGACGCCACAAAGTGAAAGTGCTCTTAATTTTGCCAGATTATAATGCAACCCCATACTAGTTACACACTAAAAAACCACTAAGTCTTATTCCGAAGTATTGCTGTCCTTATTTAACAATGTGCATTTTTGATAAGAGCGAGGAGCAATACTATATATCATTGATTGATCTTTAGTTTGAGGTTCCAGCAATCTAAGGATCATGAACAGCGTATCATATTAATATTATATTCATTATCGCGCGTAAAAATAAAAACAATGATCTACTTAAAAATATTGAAATAAAAAAATAAAACCTAAATCTCACCTACCGATGATGTTAATAAATTTGAACAGATTTAACTTTAGGTAATAGCTGTTTAGGAGCCGAGCGAACCATACAGCTGTCTTTTTTACTCATTACACGCCCGATAGAGGGAGAGTAACTAATATTCTAGGGCACCATTTCAATTCTATGTTGCCAGCACATAAAACCTTCAAAGGCGTTTTCTGTGATGCCCTAACGACTTTCAACTCTGATACAGTGTGTTTAGAGTCGATTTTATTGCGTCGGCCCAGTGAAAGTTAAATATAAACAGTATGTAACACGCCTTTTGTAGCTTCGAGTCCGAATCGTGCACAAGAAATTCTGAAAAGGAAAATTTACATTGATTGAAAATATTTTAATGAATATTCCTGATATCTAGAAGTTGAGATATAAGAAAAACAAGGATAAGACAAGCTGTATTCGTCCGGAATGTAACGACCAGTGCAATTGTTACCAATGGCGGCGCGTGACAATTTTCGACGGGCAACCCGGAACAAAAAAAGTTATGAAAGAGTTTAGAGTATATAATATAACTATAGGCTTGCCTAAAAAGTAATTTTTGTACTCGACGATTAAAATATGTGTATTAAGATTTCATAGAGAATACTGCAACGTCACTCTTTACATCGTTGAATAGTCTGTTACTTCCGAAACAACCGAAATAACTGTTTCGATACGCTCTAGACAACCGAAAAAAAATTGAAAATAGAACTAAAATAAATTCGACCAATCACGTGGCTGCTTTACCGAACTGTAATGAATTGGACCAATAGAATCGCTTTGATTATTGAGTTTACTCGTTGATGTCGTACGCTCGTTGCTGTCTTTTAAGATATCAACAAGCGTACGAGCGATGAGCTGCACTTCGTTTCAACAGTATCGAGTTTGTTTAATTAGTTCAGTTGACTCGTAGAAAATTAATTTCAATGAACTCGTACAAAAAGTATTGTACAAATAGTGTTATAATCAAGCTTTTTAATCTCGTACCTTACTTAGGCCACTCAGCAAGCTTCGTGGCCTAAACACGGTACTCGACTAAAAAGCTCTCTATTATAACACGATTGTGAAAAATACTATTTAGGCAGGCCGGTGGGAGTTGGCTTGTATGGGTGCTCCGCCACTGAGTTACAAAGAGGTAATGTAATTAAATTTCTTTATTTTTATTTTGCTAGATGCAGCAGCGCCTACATTTTTGATGCCATATTGCCTTTTGTCCGATGAGTTTTTCCATTGTGCAATATTGTATATTTAAATGTTAACTCATTATTTATATGATCACTATTTAAATAAAAATAAATAAATATTTGCGGACAATCTTACACAAATCAACCTAGTCCCAAACTAAGCAAAGCTTGTACTATGGGTACTAGACGACGATATATATACTTATATAGAGAAATAAATACTTAAATACATAGAAAACATCCATGACTCAGGAACAAATATTCGTGCTCATCACACAAATAAATGCCCTTACCGGGATTCGAACCCAGGACCTCTTGCTTCGTAGGCAGGGTCACTACCAACTAGGCTAAAGCGGTCATTATGATTAATATTGACAAAATGTATAATTTACTAGGTATTTTTGACTTTTTATGTATGCCATAAATATGGTAGACTATGGCCTTGGTAACTATAAGATATGCAACACCTTTTCATGCACTGTAGTCACAATTAAGTTTTTTTTTTATTTTTCATTGAAGTTTTTCTTTTAATGGGTTTTTAGTAAGCGAATACAGAATAGAATAGAAATGTTATTTTATTGTAATACTCACAATAGTTAGTCTAGCATCTCGTCTCGTAAAGTCCCGAGCGGCCGATGTAGCGCACCCATTTGATTACGTCGTGATCGGAATAGTTCAGTTTGGGCTCGAACACCTTTAGGTACCGGACCTGTGGAGGGTTATTTATTAGCATGAGAAGGGTTAATGAGATGTCTAATTTATGTATAACCATTTATAAGGCAGAGGGAAATATTTTAGAGAGGCACAGCGGAATGTCATCTCGCTCGTATGTGGAGCAGCCCAACTGGGGAAATACCTCCACCTTACAGAAGACCGCAGCTATAATAGCACCACTGCTTTGTAGTATTGCTATATTATTGAATGCTATATTAAGTATGTGTTGTGTTCCTGGTGGTGAGTAAGGTCGCCAGAGCTCCCTAGGATGCGCTGTGTTGGGAGTGAGGGACCTGCATGTCTCTATCTGCCAACACAGCGAATCCTCAAGTGAATAAAGGGTCGGCAACGCGCTTGTGATTCTTCTTGAGTCACAAGTGTCCATAGGCTACGGTAACTGCTTAACATCACGCAGGCCGTAAGCTTGTTTGCCACCGTCGTGGTATAACAACAAAAAAAAATCCTACCATAAATAAAAAAAAATACTCCCACCATAAACTAAATAAATAAATATTAGGGGACAGTCTTACACAAATGGAACTAGTCTCATAGTAAGCTCAGCGTCACTACCCTCTAGGCTAAACGGTCGTCATTTTTTGACGAACTGAAATGAACTTTATTTCTATGTGATAGGGTTCAATTCTATGAAAACCGGATGACTTTATATGAGGGATAAAGTGTATAACTATTTACTTTAAAAAAAACCACTTTAATTGAGTACTTTGCCAAGCCACATACATGAACATTTCCACAGTTCCTTTGAACTTTACCACATGAAAGGCATTCCGAGTGCAAATGCGTTGGTTATTACAGAAAATACCCGAATCGCTATGTGTATTATTAATTATTTAATTTTATTTAATAAACAGAGTATATAAACATGGGTATATTAACTGGGTCTCACAAAACTGTCTGAACAGTTTGTCTGTGTGATTATAAATATCATAGTACAGAGTTAATAATGAATTAATTACTAATTTGTAAATAGGTTCAGGTTAAACACGTGTTACATACAATTGCATACAGATAATATTTGAGGAGTTCCGTGAAATCCTCAAGGATCTCAGAATTACCCTTGGAATCCTCGTTCCAAGTCTGTGCACGGACATTATCACCTCAGCATAGGACTAAAATACACTTAAAACATTCGTAACAAATTATTCACAAAAGCTACACATATTACAATTGGTTCTAAAATTCGGCAATATCATGTTTGAGGAAATTCAGCTATTACTTTTATATTTATTTAAACGGATAAAACATTAAAATTAAAAAACATGATATCCGCGCTTCCGAACACGCACTTCCATCTCGCTCACGCTTATGCTCAGTTAGAGGGAGGGAATACCATGAACTACGGCGCCTCAAGGCGACGTGAGCTCCAAAAACGGATTTTTAAAAAATCGTATCTCTTGTTTGGATTATAATACGGCTGTCTTAAATTTAATTAGCAATCTTGAGGCCTTTCTCGAGGGAAATCAGCTATTCGAATCCTGAGTTTTTGACTTTCGCTCGATAGAAAAAAATCACGAACATAGGTCTAAAATACACTTAAAAAAATCGTAACAAATTATGTACAACAGCTAAACACATAACAATTGATTCTAAAAATCGGCAAGGTCAAGTTTGAGGGAAATCAGCTATTACTTTTTTATTTATTAAAACGCGCAAAGAAATAAAAATTTAAAAACATGATATCCGCGCTTCCATCTCGCTCACGCTTATGCTCAGTGAGAGGGAGAGAAGACCACGAACCTACGTCCCCTTAAAGACGTGAGTCACCGGTTTCATGTTTTAATATCGTCGGGTGACAAGCAAAAGTCACTACCAAAACTGTCACTGCTCTTCAAAACCTCGTATCTCGATACGTAGTCCATATCGAGATACGACCTTTGATTTAAGTAGGTATTTGTTACTTAGTGAGTTTTGCTTGTCACCCGACGATATGGTCCAATATAATTTATTGTATGAGGTACCTTGAAGCCAGAAGGCGCGAAAGGCACCTCAAAGCCCATGGAGATCGGCGGGCGAGTCCACTTTTTCTTAGTATCTGTCTCAAGCAGCTCTATCTCGGCAGATAGCTGCGTCTCTTTCATGCCTGCCATGCGCTTGATCTTCCATACGATCGCGTTCTCTGATGCCTGGAAATATAATATTAAATAATAAGTAAATACACTGTCAAGTTATAAGCAGTTATACAAAATAATTTACTTTCAAAACAAAGTTTTAACCGACTTCAATTCAGTACTCCGCCAAGCCACATGAACATTTCCACATTTTTTTTTTCCATTTTACCACATGAACTGATTTCTGAGAGCAAATGCGTTGATTTTTAGACCAATAAACCAAATCGCTGTATGTGGGCCGATAATATTTGAGGACTTCCTCAAGGATCTCAAAATTACCTTTGGCACTTCATTGTTTGCTATTTCAACGGAATCATATCAGAATCTGTGACGTACTTATATAGTTTGAAGTACATCATTGAGAAGTTCCACAAGCCATCTGTGGTCTTCATCATCACTTCCACTTCTCCAAATTTATGATTTCCGGGTGTAAGTCCACGAGTTATAATAGAAAATATCGAAATTACTACACGCGTGCCTAATATATTTGAAGAGTTCCCTCAATTCCTCATGGATCCCATCATCCAACTGGGGCTTTGGAAACAATGGGACCAATCTGGATGCATATACTTTCAATTAAAAAAAGAATTGTACGAATCGGTTCATAAATGACGGAGTTCTGAGGTAACAAACATTAATTAAAAATTAAAAATAAATAAAAATACATCCGAATTGAGAACCTCCTCCTTTTTTTAAATTCGGTTAAAAAATACAAAAATTCTTTACTTATATTACTTAAAATTACAGTGTAGGTACAGTCAAAGAATTTAATTTCCTACCCATTTAGGACTTTGTCAAAGTGACGTAAACAATCAAAACGTAAGAGACTTCTTATGATTTTATTTACAGTGTCTCTTTGAAATAGTCCTAAATGGGTAGGAAATTAAATTCTTTGACTGTACATTCATTATATAAGGGATGGAGCCCCCCGGTAAGCAAACAATGCCTGTATTGGGAAGCCCCGCTCTTCCATAGATTATAGGTACTAAGACTTCTAGACTAGAAAATTGTGTGTGTGATACTATTATGAGATGAAGCCCAAAATCTTACTCTTAGAATATGTAGAAATATTAAGACTACATGCCTGTGCCGCTGGCAAACCCGCGGGATACAATATAGCCAACAAGAAATGGTTCCGGATACATTACCCTCTACATACAAAATTGCAGTAAGTACTGATGTGCAGACGGAAAGTTTCCTATATATCGAAATCTTTCTGCAACTTAAAATAGGACAATTTTGGAAATTTCTCTAATTTTTATATGGGAATTGAACTTTCCATTTCCAGCGTGGAAATTCCGTACCTGAGAAGCATAAAACTGTAATTCTTATGTATACACTTTGTATAAGAGTTACAGTTTTTTGCTTCTCAGGTACGTAAATTTCCTTAATTCCTTGTGAAACTTTCTAGAAATTTCCGAGGACTTTTCCAACTTTTTGGAAACTTTCCACTATTTGCACATAACTTATACGTAAGCAACGTTCTCGTAGAATGCCCCCAATCCATACATGGAATCCACGGTTCATAACATAACAGGTAAGATTAAGGTGCTTCTTCATGTATTAAAATCCCCTTTAAAAGGGAAAAAAATAGTAACATTAAGGCTCCGCACGTTCATGGTCTTCGGATCTCATGTTTTTCGGAATATTTCAGAAATCGAGAAGAAATTTAAGTAAGAAAATAAAGTTATTGTCCATTACTTTATGAAGAAGATTCCATTTCACCTTTTTCTGATAAAAAATGGAGCAGTAAACTGGTTACAAGTGAAATAATAGGGTTCACTTTAGATTTTTTTTCCTCTACCTTCTTTTGTTAAAATTGATTTCTACGAAAACTATGTTACTTCTTATATCTTGCAAATTATGATATATTTTTTCCGACGGTAAATTGTTACGTCATAACGTATAAAGTAGTTACTAAACAACTCATTTTTACGAAGATTTGAAAGGTCGAGCCTTAAATATCAGAACATGGATGTTGTTATTAAAATCAAGAAAAATATAGCATAACGTAAATTACCTTGTATTTAGCTTTCCCCTTGAGGCATATCAGCTGCACCCCGCTTGTGTTCAGCGGGGTAGGTATCTTAACTTCTATCTTCTGTCCGAGCAGGGACGGCTTGAAGTTGCTCTTCAGAACAACTTTCACCTCCATTTTAGTTCTGCCCACCTCCCGGACGAGAGGGATCACACGGAACGGCAGGGATATGTCTTTAGTTGTGCGGTATCTAGAAACAAGGTTTTAATAAATGTACAGAGTCAACGAATACAAATTTCATATTGAAGGGAAAGTGAAAAAAATAATGTTGATCCGAGATTCGTTGACGGAGTAATTAGTTCCGATAGCTCAGTTGGTTGCAGAGACTCGCCATGTATGCCAGAAATAAATAGCCAATAGAAATAAATTTAGTTTTATCTGCAATTAGCTGCAATGGTATTTACAAGTCAAATTCTACCAGCGTGCAGCGTTTCTGAAAAAGGTGGTCAACTTTTTCAGAAACGCTGCACGCTGGTAGAATTTGACTTGTAAATACCATTGCAGCTAAGCTCAAGAAGACGCCGAAACAAACTCAATAGTCAGTATTTTTTTTGCCAAAATTAAGCTTATTACGATGATAATTCTGCTCTTTAGCAGACGTTATTGCATAATACAAAACTCCCCGTCCGGCGGTATGAAGGAGATGCTGTGCTCAGTCTCGAACTTGGACAGTTTGACGCACGGGTAGCAGTCAATGACTGTACTGTCGCACTCACCTCATCAGTTCGAACTCCCCGTCCGGCGGTATGAAGGAGATGCTGTGCTCAGTCTCGAACTTGGACAGTTTGACGCACGGGTAGCAGTCAATGACTGTACTGTCGCACTCACCTCATCAGTTCGAACTCCCCGTCCGGCGGTATGAAGGAGATGCTGTGCTCAGTCTCGAACTTGGACAGTTTGACGCACGGGTAGCAGTCAATGACTGTACTGTCGCACTCACCTCATCAGTTCGAACTCCCCGTCCGGCGGTATGAAGGAGATGCTGTGCTCAGTCTCGAACTTGGACAGTTTGACGCACGGGTAGCAGTCAATGACTGTACTGTCGCACTCACCTCATCAGTTCGAACTCCCCGTCCGGCGGTATGAAGGAGATGCTGTGCTCAGTCTCGAACTTGGACAGTTTGACGCACGGGTAGCAGTCAATGACTGTACTGTCGCACTCACCTCATCAGTTCGAACTCCCCGTCCGGCGGTATGAAGGAGATGCTGTGCTCAGTCTCGAACTTGGACAGTTTGACGCACGGGTAGCAGTCAATGACTGTACTGTCGCACTCACCTCATCAGTTCGAACTCCCCGTCCGGCGGTATGAAGGAGATGCTGTGCTCAGTCTCGAACTTGGACAGTTTGACGCACGGGTAGCAGTCAATGACTGTACTGTCGCACTCACCTCATCAGTTCGAACTCCCCGTCCGGCGGTATGAAGGAGATGCTGTGCTCAGTCTCGAACTTGGACAGTTTGACGCACGGGTAGCAGTCAATGACTGTACTGTCGCACTCACCTCATCAGTTCGAACTCCCCGTCCGGCGGTATGAAGGAGATGCTGTGCTCAGTCTCGAACTTGGACAGTTTGACGCACGGGTAGCAGTCAATGACTGTACTGTCGCACTCACCTCATCAGTTCGAACTCCCCGTCCGGCGGTATGAAGGAGATGCTGTGCTCAGTCTCGAACTTGGACAGTTTGACGCACGGGTAGCAGTCAATGACTGTACTGTCGCACTCACCTCATCAGTTCGAACTCCCCGTCCGGCGGTATGAAGGAGATGCTGTGCTCAGTCTCGAACTTGGACAGTTTGACGCACGGGTAGCAGTCAATGACTGTACTGTCGCACTCACCTCATCAGTTCGAACTCCCCGTCCGGCGGTATGAAGGAGATGCTGTGCTCAGTCTCGAACTTGGACAGTTTGACGCACGGGTAGCAGTCAATGACTGTACTGTCGCACTCACCTCATCAGTTCGAACTCCCCGTCCGGCGGTATGAAGGAGATGCTGTGCTCAGTCTCGAACTTGGACAGTTTGACGCACGGGTAGCAGTCAATGACTGTACTGTCGCACTCACCTCATCAGTTCGAACTCCCCGTCCGGCGGTATGAAGGAGATGCTGTGCTCAGTCTCGAACTTGGACAGTTTGACGCACGGGTAGCAGTCAATGACTGTACTGTCGCACTCACCTCATCAGTTCGAACTCCCCGTCCGGCGGTATGAAGGAGATGCTGTGCTCAGTCTCGAACTTGGACAGTTTGACGCACGGGTAGCAGTCAATGACTGTACTGTCGCACTCACCTCATCAGTTCGAACTCCCCGTCCGGCGGTATGAAGGAGATGCTGTGCTCAGTCTCGAACTTGGACAGTTTGACGCACGGGTAGCAGTCAATGACTGTACTGTCGCACTCACCTCATCAGTTCGAACTCCCCGTCCGGCGGTATGAAGGAGATGCTGTGCTCAGTCTCGAACTTGGACAGTTTGACGCACGGGTAGCAGTCAATGACTGTACTGTCGCACTCACCTCATCAGTTCGAACTCCCCGTCCGGCGGTATGAAGGAGATGCTGTGCTCAGTCTCGAACTTGGACAGTTTGACGCACGGGTAGCAGTCAATGACTGTACTGTCGCACTCACCTCATCAGTTCGAACTCCCCGTCCGGCGGTATGAAGGAGATGCTGTGCTCAGTCTCGAACTTGGACAGTTTGACGCACGGGTAGCAGTCAATGACTGTACTGTCGCACTCACCTCATCAGTTCGAACTCCCCGTCCGGCGGTATGAAGGAGATGCTGTGCTCAGTCTCGAACTTGGACAGTTTGACGCACGGGTAGCAGTCAATGACTGTACTGTCGCACTCACCTCATCAGTTCGAACTCCCCGTCCGGCGGTATGAAGGAGATGCTGTGCTCAGTCTCGAACTTGGACAGTTTGACGCACGGGTAGCAGTCAATGACTGTACTGTCGCACTCACCTCATCAGTTCGAACTCCCCGTCCGGCGGTATGAAGGAGATGCTGTGCTCAGTCTCGAACTTGGACAGTTTGACGCACGGGTAGCAGTCAATGACTGTACTGTCGCACTCACCTCATCAGTTCGAACTCCCCGTCCGGCGGTATGAAGGAGATGCTGTGCTCAGTCTCGAACTTGGACAGTTTGACGCACGGGTAGCAGTCAATGACTGTACTGTCGCACTCACCTCATCAGTTCGAACTCCCCGTCCGGCGGTATGAAGGAGATGCTGTGCTCAGTCTCGAACTTGGACAGTTTGACGCACGGGTAGCAGTCAATGACTGTACTGTCGCACTCACCTCATCAGTTCGAACTCCCCGTCCGGCGGTATGAAGGAGATGCTGTGCTCAGTCTCGAACTTGGACAGTTTGACGCACGGGTAGCAGTCAATGACTGTACTGTCGCACTCACCTCATCAGTTCGAACTCCCCGTCCGGCGGTATGAAGGAGATGCTGTGCTCAGTCTCGAACTTGGACAGTTTGACGCACGGGTAGCAGTCAATGACTGTACTGTCGCACTCACCTCATCAGTTCGAACTCCCCGTCCGGCGGTATGAAGGAGATGCTGTGCTCAGTCTCGAACTTGGACAGTTTGACGCACTGGTGGAACTGGCAGTCGTCGATGACGACGACCGGTTTGCCGGACCGCGCCGGGTCGCTGTCCGTGTTGCCGGAGATGCCACCTGAGAAGTCAGTGGGGGGGAATATGATAATATTAATGATGTAGACATTTCGGGTTGGTCACATTGTTGTTTGAATATTTCAACAAGTGTGTTCGTTTCAAGGATTTGTTGACAAGTGTACAGTTCGCCTGATAAGCGGACGTTGGCGCCTATGGGCACTTTCAACCACAGAAGTATCGGTAAGTATCGGTATGCAAGATACCGAAATAGTATGGGGCTTTGTTGATTTGACATCTTCGGGAATTTTAGCGCCCTTACACAACAGGAACACAATGCTACAGATAACGTAGTTAGTTGGGGAATTGTGTATCGTGAATGCTTAAGGTACTGTGAGGTGATGGATAGATGTAATTCTTCTGTCATATATTAAAATATATATATATCTAATTTGTAATTCACAGTGATTTAGTTTTTAACTGTAATGCTGAGTAATTATTTTAACAACTTAGAAAAGTTGAAAAACTCCCGACTAGGTATTTCATTTCAAATTTCAATACCTCAAAAACGGCTGAACCGATTTTGTTGAAACGTAGCTAAGAATCATCTCGATCACGTCAGCTTTCGGATAATAAACCGCATTCAAATCGGTCCAATCGTTTAGGAGCTACGATGCCACAGACAGACACACACACACACACAGACAGACACACACACAGACAGACAGACACACAGACACGTCAAACTTATAACACCCCTCTTTTTCCGTCGGGGGTTAAAAAATAAAATAAATATATGAGTGAGCTACGTGTAGGTATTGTAGCAACTCACCACTCCCCTTGCCCTTGGCCTCCATGACGATCTTGTCGTTGATGCCGAACTTGCACTCCGGCATGCCCGACAGGTACGACTTCATCACCACCTTGCCTGCCACGTGCGCTGACAGCACTTGCCCTGAAACAATACCATCATCATCAGAATCAGAATCAGAATCAGAAATCATTTATTGTCAAATTGTGCGAGTACAGTAGTTGTTGTAGGACTAAGTTATGCGTGTGTCACAATCAACCGCTTCACGGTATACAATAATGTTAAAACTATGTATCAAATTAATTATCCCCATTATAATTCATCGTTTATATCAGAGTTTATCCTAAATAAACATTGGCGCATTGCACGTAGAACCGATGGCCGTTGGGGCGGAAAGGTTCTCGGGTGGCGACCACGTACCGGAAGATGCGGCGTGGGTAGGCCCCTCCACAAGGTGGACTGGTGATGATGATGATGACTGGATGCGGGTGACGCAAGACCGGTCACTTTGGCACTCTTTGGGGGAGGCACATGTCCAGCAGTGGACGTCTTTCGGGTGATAGGAAGGAAGGTAGGTAGGAAATTTTGGCGAGGTGGGTAATAAAATTGCCAGTAAAACCTTGATGACATTTATCAACAACGAACAACCTCCCAGTATAGATCTGAATCAGGGTCGTTGTCGCACCGTATATCGCACACTGCTGTAAGTATGTACATATTGAAATTTTACTACAATAGTGAAAGAAGTAAAATAATTGAAAAATATTCACTTTTTCAATTAAATTATTACACTTCGAGAATTAAAGTGGATAATGAAATTAAAGATAAAAAATGTAAACAAAGAACTGTCAACGTCAAAGTGACGTCTCAGGGGCAAGCAACCAGGTTTTGGTTTTAACTAATGAATATATCGTCACTACTTTTAAAACAATGTTGGTATGAATAGGTACTTAGTAGGTGCCGATAGTCCGGGTACGATATACAGCAAAAACCTATTTGCCTGCAGCCACTAGAACCACATCAAGCGATCGAAGCAAGACGTGCCATTATTATATGTCTTACATGCTATGCGAACTTAGAACTTAATGCAAATCCAGTTTCTTATTGAAAATAGTGTCACCTACTGGATAGGTGACGAACTCTCTGAAGCTCTAGCGATTGCTAGGCTAGGCTGTCAAGGTATTTCAAAATTCGCCGTATTGTCATAAGACATCATTAGCCTAGGGGTGCAGACGGCGGTATTTGGAGTCGATGAGCCGGCGTTCAAACCCTGTGACCGACGCACTTTTTGTATGTTTTGTACATTCAAAGAAAAGTTTTAAGTATCGCAGAAGAGATGGCGCCTGTATACGCAAGCATTAAATGCCTTCTCAATTTGGTCGAGTTGCCTGTCTATCTCAATATGTATATTGTAATCTATGATGTCTTATTAGGAAGCGGAAAGGAAAACATTCGATCACGACAAACGTCAGAAAACAAATGCGATTCAGATTTCAGAAAATGGCCGCCTCAGCTCGGGGCAAAGATATTAAAGCGGTCTACGCACGATCAGACAAGTCGATTCAGTATAAATGGGACTTGAATAAATTTTTCGGCTTTACTAAAAAATTAAGAATAAGGAATAGGAATATCCAGGTATATTAATTAAATTACGAACCAAAGGTTTACAATTCCTAACCATTGCCAGTGGCGTAAATATAAACTGCACATATTTATGAATATAAAATAATTACGTTTTCATTTTGCTTATTTAAATATTTACGAATATTTTCCAGGCATTGTTTTACGTATAAATTAGTCGCATTATTTTTCATCTCGCGTATTTAACGAATTTTTAGTTTCCACTTCTTGGGATTGATTTTATTGCAGTGGCAACACATTTGTTTACATTTTTTATCTTTATACCCGTTTCCTCGCTTTTTGGCTGAATGCGCCAAGAGCGCGATGCCATAAAAAAAAAAAAAATTTTTCATTATCCACTTTAGATGGTTCTCCCTTGTTAGACCTAATTACTGTAGCCCTAAATGCTTCATTTGACCCAATGTCCATTAGACCTAATGCATTTTTTTCTTAAACAGTAAACTTTATAGGATTATTGCAAAACAAACCTAACCTAATGACTTCTATTTGATAATATTCAAAGAATACCCGAAAGTTCTCTGTTTCGAAGACAAATACATTAGGTCACAGGAACCCGTTCGAAGCAGGTATTTGAATCGTAACGTAAGCAGGGGCGGTTCACTCTGTGATTCCGTCGCGCCGCTACAAGTACATGCCGATAGTAAGGGATGGCCACATTTAGTAGTTGCCGCGCGTTGGTACGGGACGCTCGCACGGGTCGCAGCGCAACGCATGCGATAGTAAGGGATGGCCACATTTAGGCACGTTTGGCGTACCTAAACAGGGAATTTGTTAACAGAGAACCTTCTGTACGTAGTACTATTACTTGTTCTGTGACGTAAGAACGAAAATAGAATACTTCGATTGAAGGTTGATGTGATCTGCTGAGGGTTGTCGATTGAGTTGGCTTTTGAGATGACAAGTCAATGACTTTGTACAAATACATAAATGGTGTACCTTGCGGTGACATGAGCAGGTTGACATACT
This sequence comes from Epinotia brunnichana, assembly GCA_963854355.1. Classification (NCBI taxonomy): domain Eukaryota; kingdom Metazoa; phylum Arthropoda; class Insecta; order Lepidoptera; family Tortricidae; genus Epinotia; species Epinotia brunnichana. Next base: position 8,710,136 of record OY977946.1, read on the forward strand.
CCAAAACATCTAAGAAGAGCTCGTTGCGTCGGTACTTGATGCCCTCGCGACGCCATCCGATCTGTCCAGTCACCTGTGCAAAAATTCATACTAATATTTAAAAAAAAGTCAAATTTTACATTTTTGGGTACGAGCTTTTACTGCCGACTGTACTTTTCTGCATACCATCATCAACTACCCATTGAGACGATTCTAACGAGCCCAAACTCGATGGGGTTGTGTTGTTTTATTGCGGAGTTCCTATGGCCACCTTCCAGCTTCAGCATCAGATCAGCTCCATGTCATCATAATATTGCATTGTCATGCGATATACATATGCATGCAAAATTTCAGCTCAATCAGAAGCCGGGAAGTGGGTCAAATTGAACTTGCAAGATTTGATTACAGACAGACAGACAACAGGACCAGTGAAAGTAAATAAAAGCTGATAAAAAAAGCGGCCAAGTGCGAGTCAGACTCGCACATGAAGGGTTCCGTTAAATAAATAGCTTTTTACGTTTTATGACGTATTAAAAAAAACTACTTACTAGATCTCGTTCAAACCAATTTTCGTTGAAAGTTTGCTGTTGTACATCATATATTTTTTTTAGATTTATCATTCTCTTATTTTAGAAGTTACAAGGGGGGGGGGGACACATTTTACCACTTTGGAAGTGTCTCTCGCGCATACTATTCAGTTTAGAAAAAAATTATGTTAGAAACCTCAATATTATTTTTGAAGACCTATCCATAGATACCCCACACGTATGGGTATGATGAAAAAAAAATTTTTGAGTTTCAGTTCTTAGTATGGGGAACCCCAAAATTTATTGTTTTTTTTTTATATTTTTGTGTGAAAATCTTAATGCGGTTTACAGAATACATCTACTTACCAAGTTTCAACAGTATAGCTCTTATAGTTTTGGAAAAAAGTGGCTGTGACATACGGACGGACAGACAGACAGACAGACAGACATGACGAATCTATGAGGGTTCCGTTTTTTGCCATTTGGCTACGGAACCCTAAAAATGCTGAACACCTGGTAAAGGTTGCGGGGGTCCGCTGGATGCGGGCGGCGCAGTACCGGACATTTTGGCACTATTTTTGGGAGGCCTATGTCCAGCAGTGAACGTCTTTCTGATATAATGATGATGATTATAAATGCGAAAGTAACTCTGCCTGTCTGTTACCTTTTAACACTTAAACCACTTAACTAATTGAATGAAATTTGGTGTGGAGAAAGTTTGAATCCCAGGGAAGGACATAGGATTGTTTTTATATCAGAAATCATCCTCTAAAGGCGTGAACTGGGAGGGAAGTTTGTATGGAGGTGGTCGCGCGGGCAGCTAGTTTCAAAAGACCTTTATTGGTTACTATAAATGAGCGCTTCCGTAATTTGGAAGGCACACTAAGCAGTTGATCCCGGCTGCTGTCTATGACAGTAGTCGTTAAGCCAAGTTAGAGGCCTTCGGGCGGCTTAAGAACCTCTAACAGTCGAGTTGCCCACTCACAAACAAAACTTGACAAAGGGGGGACAACTGTCACTTGCGTCCGCAGGAGCTACCTACCACAACCCTGCACGTGTCCCCTGGGTGGTACTAAAGAGTAACAAACACAAAGACCAAATAATGTATGCCTATGATTAAATAAATTCAGTATTTGGTTTGACTACTAAATGACAGGTCCTTCAGGAACAAACCTGTGAGGTGATCTGTGCTTGCTCCTCCTTGGACGCTGACTTGATGCCCTGCTGCGTGATAAACGTCTTCAGCACACCCGTGTCAGAGTTCTGGGGGTACCCGAAGTCCAGGATCTCTGTAAAATATCACATGTTCATCATTTTAGATTTTACTTTTTGTTTAGTTAGATAGAATTAACATCAAGGCGCCACTGAAAATCAGCGCTTCGAAATAGGTATCACCATTTCGTGGCACAAAGCTGATTTGCGGCCATATTAGCATGTAAAAGTAAAGTAAAGTTTATTTGTAAAGCATAGGTAACAAAGATGGTACACTGGTAATATGGTATAATATGGTATGTAATTATTATGCCTGTAATTTTTTGTCTTTTATTTCTACAATGTGCTAAATAAACATATTATCTTTCTTCCTTTCTATTTTGTGAAAAGTCCTGAAAAGTTTACGTTGTAACCGCATTTGGGAAACGGAAATTATGCGAACTATAAAAATATGCCAAAAAATGTGCGCCCATATGAACAGCTACTGAATTTATTGGTATATAAATACATGTGTATCCTGCCTATCCTAACCTATGGCGCCCAAACTTGGTCACTAACAGAAGCCCAAAACTCCCGACTCAAGATTTGCCAGCGAGCAATGGAACGCAGCATACTCGGAGTTCGTAGGATCGATCGGATCAGGAACACGGAGCTGCGTACCAAAACTGGCATCGTAGATGTGGGTGCCAAGACCGCGAAGCTTAAGTGGGACTGGACTGGACATGTCTGCCGAATGCACCCAGAACGATGGGCCAAATTAGCCACCGAATGGACCCCACAAAATGGCTTTCGAAGTAGAGGCAGACCGAAAAGGCGATGGCGGGACGACCTTGACACATTTTGTACAGATTGGCGAACACTAGCACTGGACCGAGACAAGTGGCGGAAAAAAGGGGAGGCCTTTGCCCAGCAATGGGACACAATATAGGCTACAAAAAAAAAAAAAAAAAAAAAAAAAAATACAATATAATTAATTAGGTGAAGGATAACATCGTGAGGAAACCGTTCTAATACCAATAAGGTCTAGTTTTCCCTCTGGGTCTGAAGGTCCAGATGGCAGTCGCTTTCGTAAAACTTAGTGCCTACGCCAAATCTTGGGATTAGGTGTCAAAGCGGACACCGGGCTCCTTTAGGGGCACAACCGGGAATAACGCTAGGAGGATGATGATAATTAATTATTCTATGTATAAAGTATCGCAACATACAAGACAGAAACTGGACATAAATATGTTCTCTCATAAATGTGTAAAACTTAATCTGCTGACATGAGAGTGATGGGACATATTTATGAGTAAATTGTAAGCATCCATATTTATTATTAAAGCCTACGGGCTGAGATATAACCACGCCAAAAGTGAAGTTATGATATTCAAGGCCGGTAAAAAATGTCCAGGTAATGTCCCGCCCATCAGGCTAAATGGAAATGAACTTACATGGGTTAATAAGTTTAAGTACTTGGGGCACATTGTTACATCAGACCTAAAAGACGACGTGGACATTGAGAGAGAGAGGAGAGCGTTGGCGGTGCGTGGGAATATGCTTGCTCGTAGGTTCGCTCGCTGTACAGACAGTGTCAAAATCACGCTGTTTAAAGCATACAGCCAGACATTTTACACGAGCAGCCTGAAGGTAAGGTATACTCAGCGTTCCCTTAACGCCATTCGCGTCCAGTATAATAATGCATTCAGAATGCTGATGGGGCTGCCTTGGTTCTGCAGTGCTTCGAAAATGTTCGCGGAAGCACGCACTGATGGTTTTCACGCCATCTTGCGCAAGCGAGCGGCATCTCTAATGCATCAGGCAAGAAGCAGCAAATGTATTAGCTGATAGGTATGACTGTGGCATTTACAGACATTGGGTCAAGCTGACTGGGAAGCTGATCACTGAGTATAGATTAATATAGCTTAATTTAATTTACTAACATATCTTAATTGATTGTGTAACTGTGTACTAACAAAGTTTATGGATTTATATCTGAAATAAATGATTACAATTACAAAAAATATTGTTATACACTTGACTGCATATATAGTCTGTGATAAGTTGATAGTCATTAATTTATCTGTAAAAAAAGATTATGATATAAAATATATCAATACTATACCATCAAGCAGTTCATAGATAAGAACGAAGTTGTTCTTGATGTTCTCCTCGGAGATCTTGCCGAAGTAAGACTGCATCACATCTATGATCTTCAGGAGAAACTCGAACACCATGGCGGCGTTCACATTCTGCTTTGTCACTGCTGCCAGCCATATATTGGCTCGCTGTAAAAAAAAAGGTTCGGATGCTTTGGCAAATATTTTTAATCTATTTCGTAAAGGATCAAGTTGCCATGATTACCATTTAGGGGCTGAGACTGATTGTTCCGATAGTTCAGCGACGGGCCATGTATGCCTGTGGTCGCCGGTTCGAATCCGGCTCAGAGCCTAGATTTTTCAATTTTTCCTCTAATTTGAAGTTTATAAATATCGATAGCAGGCGTAACTGCATTATATAAAAATGAATTTAGTATGGGGTGGCGCAATGTTACTGACGATTTCTCAATATAATTTGAGACGTTGTTGGTGCCGTTAAAGAAGCATATGTCTTCTAGGTAGATGTCGCCACAGGCCTCCCCTAAGGCGTTGTAAGAAGGAACTGATTGAAAGATTTAGGGGCTGAGACTGATTGTTCCGATAGCTCAGTTGGTTAGTAGCGACGGGCCATGTATGCCTGTGGTAGCCGGTTCGAATCCGGCTTAACATGTTGTGAAAATTAGATCTTTTTTTTGAGAAGTAAGTCAGGTGAGATGGCTCGCTCAGTATCGACATGCCTCGGCAGACACATCCTTGACATACACGTACCGAAGCACATTCTTCCTTGGTGAGCCCTCAACGAGGATGGTAGCAATGACCCAGTCTCTACCCGGCTAAATACATTCAGGAAGATTCTGATCATCTACCCTTGCAGGCTATTTGCAGAATACAATTCATTTGGAAAATATATAAAATGCACCAAGCATTCATGTCTTTTTAATGAAAATGAAAATGTGAAAGCCTTGTACTGGTACTGCAGTGGCGGCAAAGTTATGAAAGAGTTTAGAGTATACAACTATGGCCTTGTCTAAAAGGAAATTTTAGGCAAGCCGGTAGGAATTGGCTTGTATGGGCGCTCCGCCACTGCTGTACTAGTATATTCAGGGATAAAATTCCAACATGAAAGTTACTAATCAGGATCTAACAGGAAGTAAATTAAAAACTTCTCAGATGTTAGCAGATCATTTATTTGGTGATTCAATAAATAAGTATACTGTTCACAATGAATGATTTAAATGTTTGGCAGGGATTTTTACACTGGATATACTCATGGTACAAGGACATTTTTACAAGCTTTATATTAACTTGACCTGTTCGTATGTATATAAGTATGTAAGTTGTGCATCAAAATTTGGTATCCATTTTTCAGTCACTTGCCGTAATCCGATTGAGCTGAAGTTTTGGGTATTAGTATAGTTTGGATGACGATTCAATATCATGGTACAATCGAGCTGATCTGATGATGGAAACAGAAGGTGGCCATGGGAATTCAGTACTTAAACGACGTAACCATGTTGTGCTCGTTAGAATTGTCTCAATTAATATTTCATGACGGTACCTATACAAAAAAGTAGAGTCGGCAATAAAAGTTTGTACCAAAAATTACATTTTTGACAAAAACTTATTACATTTTATCTACTTAACTAGCTGCCCTCTCTGCTCCACCTGATAATAAAACGAATGCAAGTGAGGCCATATACCATAAAATATAGCCTGTTTTCATCCTAATAGTCCATTCTAGACACTGCAGAATGAATTTTACCTGTATAATATTAGTAGTATAGAAGTATGGACTTAACATCTTGGAAACTCTGATTAAGATATTCCAATTTAGGGGGAGGAACTCCAACATGAAGTAGAATAGAACTAACGCATGCTAGCTCTGTCATGGACCTATCACTTTCCGTCTATGCTTTCTAGAAAAAAACTTACTTTGATGTGAAAGAACGACGTCCTCGCGATGTTAGTGACGGGCGAGCGGACCTGCTGCCGCGCGTGAATCACGTTCACCCGGAACGCGTCCACGGCATTCCGGCCGATGTCGTCCCGGTACACCCGCGAGATCAGCACCTCGCCCTTGTGGTTGTACACGAACAACCCCCCGATCATCTTGACTTTACCCTACAAGTTGATAACGTCAGTTTTGATGGGCGGATACCCTCATTCATAAACACAATAAAATACTTAAAAATAAGTTAAGTTACTTTTTTTATTTTCGGTAGAAAACAGTGATGGGAATACTTGGAACTGTAAGCCAAAGACAGAACAGGATATGACCAACAAAACCGATGGGACACCATGGGCGAAATTGCTGATGTTTCGTGATTCAACGTACCTGCTATCCTTTTATTACAAACATGAGGTTTTGATATTTTAAAAACTTATTAAATATTCACAGGGCTAGACTAATTATTGCATTTTTAAACGTATTTCAGTCAATCGAAGAAGATGCCCGCCCCCAAAAACGAAACGTCAATACCGACAACAGATAATAAAATAAAATCTTGTTCGTTTTGTTAATGTGCGATCAAATATTTTATGACACAATAAACATGTCATATACAAAAATACCTAAAATATTTATTGACTCTTTGTTCGCACTTTTTTCCAATAAAGGATTAAAATAAAATTCGTTTAAGGTTTTTTTTAGGCAAAATTCACTGAACTAACTAACGCACTATACAAACGATGCAATTGGTCACACCAACCAAAGAGACACCAACTTGCAAATCTTGCAATATGTAGTTAGAATGAAAAGAATGTAATGCTGTCTCATTCTAACTAGTACAAGTTGCAGTGACAAATTGCTTGGCCTAAAATTGAATTCTATTGATAATTTGAACGCATTTCTAAAATCACAGACAAAATTTGAAACGACAAAATCCGTTCTACTTCTATGTTGCTTGTGGTGCGGGAATTGGGTCGATTATGTCATGGCGGGTTAGATGTTTTCGGCACTTGATTCAATAAGATTTGTTTTGAATTACGCCGTCAATGATCCCGTTCCGTACTTTATTGTTTAAGACTACACCTGATTATTTAGTATTGATCATTTCGTAAACAATTCAAATGCTGAAACAATTGCAAATGGGCCTTCGCGCGTTTATGCTTCTGGCTTCGAAAGTATGGAGTTGTGTTTGTTATATGTTTAAGAAGCAATACCGAGTGGTAATTATGAGTTTGAGTTTTTGTTATGTTGTGTTTCATTGTATTTGCGCAGGCGTCTATACGTTCACGTGGTTTGGTTTCAGTTGGCTCAATACCAATCTGTCAAGTATGAGGTGTACCCTCTGTCTCCAGTATCTAGACATAGGCTGAGTAAGTATTATCAGTTTTTGTATGCTTTATCTCTGATATTAATGCAAATGACACTACATTTCCATTTAGCCTTATCATATCCATGTTGTATCAGAATCGGGGTGATATATCAAAGATTAATAATGGCTTATTTATATTCGATAAAAGTACTCTCTTTTAGTCTTAATCGATTAAAATGAAAGTATTTAAGTATATGTTATTATTTATTTGATTGTACTGTAAATTATGTATATTCATATTTTCTGGTAAACATAGTTACTAATTCAAACATGCACCATTTCCTTATTTTATGAATACCTAAGTTTTTTTTTGTCGGACAACTGATACCGTTTACACACATTTTTTTATGAGATAAAAGTAACACACTGAGCGTGTACTGATTATGGCCGTTATGACTGCATCCCTTTTTCACTCATGGACATTTTTAAACTAAGCTCATTATAGGCCTATCAACTTTTTCTTGTAGCTTGTTGACACATGGGCTAGAATTTGATATCTCTTCAAAATGGTGAATGTTAAAATAGTTGGTCTACTGTCTATTTATTGGAAAACCAACAGCTCACACTCAACTCACTTTATTATAAATGTATAACTGTTTCATAGTTTCACTCTTCAAATGATGGACGTAGCTAAAAACTATCTACGTCCATAATTTAGGGAGGTGTGATTTGCCAGTGTCAGTTTTTCTTACCTCACTGCCATTTCCTCTCTGATCCAACAAAATAATAAGATAAAGTTGATATAGTCGGGTGACAAGCATAAGTCACCACCAAAACTGTCACTGCTCTTGAAAACCTCGTATCTCGGTACGGAGTCGATATCGAGATACAACCTTTGATTTAAATAGGTATTTGTTACTTAGTGAGTTTAGCTTGTCACCCGACGATATATACTTAACCAATTTAAAGCCATGGTTTTCATTCACTATTCTTGTTCAGTCTTCATCTAACTAGTAATGAAGAGACAACATGCATTTTCAGATTTAGAAAAACAAATTTTTATTAAGATAGTAACAATCATAGACAAGGTTAGAATTTCCTAGTACAGTAGACAGCAAACTTCGTGCGCTATTAGGTGCGTCCACACCAAACGCTTGCTCACCTCGCTCACCCGCGCGGCTCGCCCTAGCGTGCCCAAGCCGGTGTGGATGGTTGTTTTGTGTGGCCGCACGCTCACCCGAGCGTTGTCGGCTTTTTGGGCGAAATCAAAGGGGCCGCGGCGCCATGCTACTGGCAATGTACTTATTTATTTATTTATCGTATGGAGGTTACACACTGGTACATACATAATATACTAGTACTACATAGTTTAAAACAAAGTCTGAATGTCCCTATGTATGCTTAGATCTTTAAAACCACGCAATGGATTTTGTGTGGTTTTTTTTTTAAAAGATTAGATTATATGTGTAATACATGCATGTATATATCGTGGGTTGCAAGTAGTATATATATACATCAGGTGAATAGGCATGCATGTACGTAGTAGGACTAGTAGGTACGGAGGACCAGTCGCTCCTCGACAATACCAGCCCCCCCCCCCCTCCTTGTTCACAGCTGTTACCTATTCTTTACGCGCTAATGCGCCTCACCTATCGAAACTAGACCTCAACCTACGCTTAGTTACCTACTACGAATCGCGGCGTCAACTTTATAGGTACCTATTTGTGGGTGATGTTACCCGCCTGAGGTCTTTTTTCAAAAAAATTTGCATCCACATGCGTCTAGGTTTTTTTTTAATGCCTTTCCTCCGCTTCTGAGCTAGATGCAGAAGCAATATTAATGTCGTAGCAGCGACAGCTGTGCGCACGTGCGGCTCCATGACGATCGCGAGCTCAACTAAAAGCCCGTAGGTAAATTCGGCCGAGCGCATTTGGCTCGGACATGCCGCGCGGTGTGCGTCCACACTGAACGCACGCTCACCCGAGCGGCTCGCCCGAGCCCTCCGCACGCTCGCCTGAGCGGCTCGGGTGAGCGTGCGGAGCGCTCGGGCGAGCCGCTCGGGTGAGCGTGCGTTTGGTGTGGATGCACCTATTGACCTTGCCTGCGCAAAGGCGAATGGGGAATGGATGAAAATTTTAGAAGGGCCTAATTTTTTTTTTTGGTGTTAGGAATAACCTTCCTTAACACCAGAAAAAAATTGCAGATTTTTCAGATGCGTGAATTATTTTTGAAAAATATAAACAGTTTCCTCACTTACGTTTTGGATTTAGGACGGCGAATGAGAAACTTTCCTTGATTTGTCTCATATTACGAAAAAATTTTTGAATATCTGACCCTGACAATGACAAATATAGCTGCTGCAGGTGTCAATATCATTGCTAGTGTCAGTTTACCACGGATTTTTAAGATATTTTTTGTAATATGAGATGAATCAAGGAAAATGTATCATTCGCCATCCTAAACCAACGTCCACAAACAAAGACGCAAGTGTAGATGTGAGATAAAATATAGCCAATATCCCTCCTGGAGGTCCATTATTAATATTATTATAGATACTGGTGAAGGAATTTTTAGGGTTCCGTACTCAAAGAGTAAAACGGAACCCTATTACTAAGACTCCGCTGTCCATCCGTCTGTCTGTCACCAGGCTGTATCTCCTATTTACATATTTTCCGGTTCCGGTGTTCTAACAGTGAAGTTGATTGTCAGTGCTCTCCGTAAAAAATAATCGCTATCTCAGTGCAAACGAGGCAAAATCAATCGGGCTGCGAAGAATACTATTAAGAAGAACTTTATAAAGGAAATGTAGTGAAAAACTCAGTGTTTTACGTCAAGATTAAGACAAAAATCTCCGAAAAACAGTAACGATCATAACCTCAAAAGTTTAGTGTCTAATATCATACCAATCTGCCAACCTAACGGCGGGAGGTCAGTGTCAGTGTTGTCATCACAAATAAACATTAAGAGAAGTGACATATCGGCAAGGCAAGCAACCTAGCCAGTGAAATACGTTCCATTTTGAGCAAACATTAAACGTTTCGTTATTGCATCTTAAAAAGAAACGCAACAAAAAAAAAAAACATGGAAGAACAAATGAATCTATTATGGAATAAAATGAAGGAAGAATTCCAAAAACAAACGGATGTAATAAATGAAACTGTCCATAAAACGATCTCGACGTCAATTGACGAAAAGTTACTGCCAATCATCCAGGAAACTGAAAACCTGAAAATTGAGAATGGTATACTGAAATCAAAAATAAGAAGCCTGGAATTTGAATCAAGAAGAAACAACGTGATCATTCATGGCGTAGAAGAAAGAGAAAGAAATAACACTGAGCTAATGGAAATTGTTTTGGAAGCTTTGAACAATTTTAACAAAGACTAAAGAGTGCTGAGTGGGACAGATGGGAAATTAGCAGAGCGGAAAGATTGGGGAAGAAGATTGAGAACAAAATCAGACCAATAAAAATATCTCTCACATTAGAATGGCGAAAATTGGAACTACTTAGAAACAAGAAGCTATATCCAAAAGATTTGAAGATAACTGAAGATTTCACAAAAGAAGTGCGCGAAGAGAGAAAGGCTCTCATACCAAAACTGATAGAAGCAAGAGAGGCAGGAAAATACGCCATCATAAAGTACAACAAATTAGTAATAAAAGACAATACTGATCCAAAAACGGATAAAAGGAAAAGGGTACCATCTTCACCCCCAACCACACCACCGAACAACTTCGATTATGGCAAAAATCAAGAAAAAATTAACCAGCCTGCTAAACAATCTAAAATTTACCACAGTATGGCAAACAAAAACAACCCACGGATAGAAGCACAGACAAAAAACTAGTAACATACAGTAACCGGAAAACAAAAACTAATGATAGTACAACCCCCATATTCAATCAAACTAAAACAGCATTCCCCAATCCGGCTGGTCCCCGTGGGGAATTAGACCAAAACCCCCCAAAAACTCTAAGAAATAGATCAAATCAAATCTACATAGCAACACTAAACACACGTACGCTTAGAACAGATGACAGTCTGCTAGAACTTACAATGGCGCTAGAAAACATAAATTGGAGCATAATAGGAATAAGGGAAGTTAGACGTACAGGCGATCAAATAGAAGATTATGGCAACTTTGTTCTGTACTATAAGGGACTAACGCCAGGCCAATACGGAGTTGGTTTCTTGGTACACAAAAATCTTAAAAATAATATTATTGAACTCCAGGGTATATCCGAACGAATAGCAGTTCTTAAAATCACACTTCCACCAAACAACACTGAATGGACAATAGTACAAGTATACTCACCGACAGAACAATCACCTAAAATTGTAATCGAAGATTTTTATAACAAACTCACGGACACAATCATCAATTTAGATTCGAAAAATCTTATCCTAATGGGAGACTTCAATGCCCAAATAGGAACAAGGAAAAAAGGAGAAGAAAGTGTCCTAGGTCTACACTGCAAAGGAAAAAGGACCAGGAATGGTGAAAAATTAATCAACTTAGCCCACGAACAGAATTTAGTAATCTTAAATACACTTTATAAAAAGAAAGAAAATAGCTGTTGGACCTGGATGTCACCTGATGGTCGCTATAAAAATGTGATAGACTATATTTTGACCAATCGAAGCAAATCATTTGAAGATTGTAGCGTAATAGCCAACCTTAATTTTAACACAAACCACCGAATGGTTCGAGCTCGACTACAAACTATACCATCTAAACCTACAAGGAAATGGGTCCGTCAGTACAAAGAGACCACTGACCTAAAGTCACAAATAACAGCTGACCAACTTAAACAAGAATTAAACAACTTACAAGGAAGCTTATCTGAACATAATATCCCAGACACATACAATAAGCTTACTGAAGTTATTAATAAATGTAAGAGAACAAGAGACAAAAATAAAAAGGGTAAAGACATATTATCGGAAGAAACGAAACAATTAATGATAAATAGAGCAGAAATGATTCAATCAACACCTAAGACCCCAGAAGTAAGAAAAGAAATAACCCATATAAGTAAACTATTAAGAAAAAACATGAGAAAAGACCGTCAACAACATAGACGAAAAACTCTACATGACCTGATAGCTACTACTGGAGGGACTAAAAAAGCGATAAAAATATTGCAAGAGAAAGAAGATTGGATCCCTAAACTAAAAGACCGCACCGGCAAAGATAGAACTAAAAGAATAGATATCATCAGCACCGCCACCGAATTTTATAAAGATCTCTATTCCAATCCAGATGCAAGTGAATATATCGACCTACCAGACACAAGCGAAGTACCCCCAATATTGCAACGAGAAGTGGAAAAATCAATCAGCACACAGAAAATAAACAAAGCTTCGGGGCCTGATAATATTTCCAACGAAACTCTAATTGAGACTAAAGAACATATAGTACCGACCCTGACTCAATTCTTTAACATGATTTTGGAAAAGGAAATGATACCAAAGCAGTGGATAGTATCTACCATTAAACTACTTCATAAAAAAGGAGACAAAAACGACATCAGCAACTACAGGCCAATAAGTTTAATGTCGAACATATACAAGACTTTTTCAAAAATCATCCTAAACCGTATCACAAAAAATTGGACGAGAACCAACCGGTAGAACAGGCGGGATTCAGAAGCAGATACTCTGCAGTGGACCACATACATGCAGTCAGACAAATATTCGAAAAATGTAAAGAATACAACATCACCTTCTACTGCTGCTTTGTGGACTACTGCAAAGCATTTGACTCGTTATTCCACACAAAGATCTGGGAAGCACTCAAAAGGCAAGGTGTAGAACACAAATATATAAGGCTAATTAGAAACATCTATACAAATACCACAGCAAGGATAAAATTAGAAAGAGAAGGAGAAGACATAAAAGTACAACGAGGGGTGAGACAGGGCGACCCCCTATCGCCTAAGCTATTCACAGCGGTCTTGGAAGAAGTCTTCAAGAAGATGGAGTGGATGAACTATGGCATGCGCATAAACGGTGTTAAACTTACCCATCTGAGATTTGCGGATGACATAGTAGTATTTGCGACAAGCGCAGAAGACTTACAAGAAATGCTAGAAGACCTGGACAGAGCTAGCAGAGAGGTGGGACTCTCGATGAATGTACAAAAAACAAAAGCTATGTCCAATGCGAGCAACAAATATATAATTAGGCTAAATAACAATATAATTGAATATGTCCCAGAATATTTATACTTAGGCCAAATAATCTCGCCACATGAGTCGACCGCCAAAGAAATAGACAGAAGAATCGGAAATGCATGGAAGAGATACTGGTCAATGAAAGAGATTATGAAGAGCACCCAGTTTAGTACCAGTATAAAGAGGAAGTTATTCAACACATGCATTTTGCCAATATTCACATATGGCTGCGAAACTTGGGCACTGACCAAGGCACAGTGTCTGAAATTAAAAGTAAGTCAAAGAGCCATGGAAAGAAGCATACTCAAGAAGAGAAGAATAGACAAGATAAAGAATTCGGAACTGAGAGACAAGACAAAACTCGAGGATGTAGCGTATAAAGTGAAAAATCTTAAATGGAAGTGGGCTGGACATACAATAAGAGGACCGGAGAAATGGAGCAAAATTTTAACTACATGGTACCCAAGAGGATGCAAACGGAATAGAGGCAGACAATTTAAAAGATGGGAAGACGAAATTATAGAAATGGCCGGCAAGACGTGGACCAGAGTGGTCACAGACAGGGAGGAATGGAGAAGACTGGGGGAGGCCTTTGCCAGTAGGCACACAGAAATGTAATATTTTGCGGTTACTGTAGTTTTAAGTATGTTATTGTAACTTTCTGAAAAGAGGCTATAAATAAAAAAAAACACCAGAAAAAAATTGCAGATTTTTCAGATGCGTGAATTATTTTTGAAAAATATAAACAGTTTCCTCACTTACGTTTTGGATTTAGGACGGCGAATGAGAAACTTTCCTTGATTTGTCTCATATTACGAAAAAATTTTTGAATATCTGACCCTGACAATGACAAATATAGCTGCTGCAGGTGTCAATATCATTGCTAGTGTCAGTTTACCACGGATTTTTAAGATATTTTTTGTAATATGAGATGAATCAAGGAAAATGTCTCATTCGCCATCCTAAACCAACGTCCACAAACAAAGACGCAAGTGTAGATGTGAGATAAAATATAGCCAATATCCCTCCTGGAGGTCCATTATTAATATTATTATAGATACTGGTGAAGGAATTTTTAGGGTTCCGTACTCAAAGAGTAAAACGGAACCCTATTACTAAGACTCCGCTGTCCATCCGTCTGTCTGTCACCAGGCTGTATCTCACTGATACCGTGATAGTTCCAGCTGAAATTTTCACAGATTATGTATTTCAGTTGCTGCTATAACAACAAATGCTAAAAACACAGAATAAAATAGTTTTTTATTGATAATGGTACGGAACCCTTCGTGCGCGAGCCCGACTCGCACTTGGCCGGTTTTTTCAATCAGATGTCTAGTTCCCGAGATTGTCTAGTTCCAGAGACCTGGGGCCTATTTCTCAAAAGCTTGTAGCTTGTAATACAAGTTACAAGCTTTTGAGAAACGGGCCCCTGCACTCAAACATACAAAGCCACTAACTTTACTTATTAATAATACTAGTGTAAATTCGTCTCAACTCCTAAAGTCAAGTTAGTTTTTAAAGATGTGGATCCACAATGAAGAGTTGGAAAGATTGGGTTGGTACAGTCGCCATCACATACATAGGTACACTATAGGTGTTCAAAAATATCGGCACATGCACCCTAATAATGCCTTGACAATAGAGGTGTGTTCCGATGTTTGTGACGTGCTTGTTTGCTCCGATGTATGTGATGGCGACTGTACGTCAAGAACAAACAAACAAATCAATAAAAACACACAAATACAAATAATACAAATTTTGAACAATAATTACCTGACCTTAGGGAAATTACATAAGCAGGAAAAGATGTTATGTACAACAGTCAACATCGCAGGTTGGGAACCGCGATGCACTAGGGACTGGTTTTAGGAAAGCGACTGCCATCTAACATTCCGACCCAGAGTGAAAATTAGACCTTTTTTTCACGATGTTTTCCTTCACCAAAAAGCCACTGTTTAATATCAAATGTTTCGTACATAGATTTTTTATGAAATTACCCAGTGGTACGACCGGTATTCAATTTTGCTCCTTATTCCATTGTGATAAGGTTTAAACTTATTTCTTCTATAAGGAAACTTGTAAGGAAACTGTGTCATATTCATGTATAGTATGCACTTGAATGAGGACAAACATTCTTATCAATTGTTTTTATTATGAAAGGAAATAACAACATGAATTGCAAACAATTGCTCATACATTATATCCTATTACATTTTTAATAGCTTTGCTTTAGTACAATAACTGATTAAATTAACAACAAAAGCCAGCTGTTCCATACATTTTGCGTTTTAAAATCTCACTTGCTCATTAAAGTTTCTTTTGAAATATGCTATTATAATCTAAAAGAAAAGAACAATATATTGTAATAATTGATATATTGGCAATCGAATCCTCAGTCGGTATGTTATCTTTAACCCATGTAGAAAAAAAGAAGGGTGTATAGTTTAACATGTGCTCCCAAACGGTTATTTATAATAATTATAATCGGAAGTTTCGTTGTTAAACTTTTTTTTTTATATTGATATATTTGAGTTGTACATTTTGGTATACATTTTTTTCACCAGCGGAAACCTCTGGGGTAAATATGCTGATGAATAGTTCGCTATGGTAGATACATTCATTAACTTGACTACATCACCGTTATAAACTTATAAATATTACAATAGGACTTGAATAGGTCCGTGCCTATAGCGGCCGGGTAAGGTTGCTTATTTTTTATTTTTTTTCCTTTTTCCATATTTTTTTGGAGTTTACCTCCACTATATACGCATGGACGCTGGCGCGTCCCGAAGGGTTGCTTAGGCGGACTCTACACTGCAAGCGCAGGGGGATGCAGCGCTAATGTGAAAGCTGCCTTCGTCGCAACGTGCCTCGACCAAGGCACACCCTAAACAAGCGGCCTCGTGAGGCAAATACTGGCAGTCTGTACAAGCCTACTGACAATGATTTCATTTTGCTCAAGCTCAAGCCAGGCCTTTAAATAGCGCTATTTTCGCATAGCGTTATCATTTATAACGTTATTTTTCCTTTAGGCTTATTAAAGCGTTATACGTGAAACGATATTTGACACACTGTATAGCGGTATCTATTATAACGTTATAAATCTAAAGCAATAAATTTCTTCGAATCCAAAAAAATTAAAAATTATTGGGTCACAAGGGGTTACTGCAAATGCTCTAAGGAAGCGTCCTTTTGAATATTTGCTCCTATATATTACATGCCACACCCCGTATAAAAGCGATATGATAACGTTATAGGCTACCCCTTCCTCTGATTCAGTTTCGCCTACTCGTGCGATTTCAGCGCGACTCGCATTTTAAAACGATATTATAACGTTATTCGACCTATTATAAAATTTTATGATATTTATATCGTTATAGAGAATACTGCTTTTGTTATAACGATATTTTTCAACATAACGAAATATATATTTGTTTTAAATGCTTTTTTTTTGAGGGGAAAATGCTTTACGCATACCAGGGTGCGGGGACGGACCCTGTTGGTTATGTGGGACTCCCATGTCGGCTGATGAGGCCTATGGTTTATCCGCTAAAAACCCCTCTATCTGCCGCCTCTGCGAGCGAGGCCATGGGAACGCCCTGGGTACACTTCCGCAACACGTTTTAAAGGCCTGAGCTCAACCCCAACTAACTACACATCCCCTTTCCAGGTCTAGTAAAAAGAAAGATGCTGGTCCTAGACTTGGACGAGACGTTAATCCATTCGCACCACGACGCGATGCTGCGGCCGACCGTCAAGCCGGGTACGCCGCCCGACTTCGTGCTTAAGGTCACCATAGACAAACACCCGGTCAGGTTCTTCGTCCATAAGAGGCCGCACGTTGACTATTTCCTGGACATAGTGAGTATTGAGGAGTCATTCAGATTCCATTTAAACACTGCTACATACACACTGACACACTGACACGCTTACACACTGGTACATATATGCAGGCCTTTAACCCTTCGTATGTCTTAGCACTGATCAGTGCTACTGAAAATTGACTCTATGACAGATACGAAAATTTCAAAATCCTTCAGGAATGTTAGCGTCAAAACATCTGAAAGGTTAAAACGTTATAAAAATAACGATATTATAACGCTACAATTCCGTTATTTGGTGAGATTTGTATAGAAATTTATAGTTAACGTTATTTATATCGTTATAATATGTATGTATGTATAATATCACTACTTTCATAACGTTTTAAAGGCCTGTATACAGAGTGTTTTTTTTAATTGGGACAGTATGGGGAAATCCGAATCTAAAGGCGATAGAGGAAAAGTGTCCAAGGAGACATTAGGTGTTTTTTTATGTTAACAAATTTGGCTCATTAAAATTTAATGTCAAGCGTGAGTTGTTCTTAAAAAATTATAAAGTTGGTCAATTTTTTTTTGACGCGGGTCGGCTCTGTTTCATGTAAGGATTATTTCATTGTATGGAAAGAAAAAAATCTGAACAGCAGAAGTAGGTCAAATTTAATGAAAACTAATCTTCATACAATTGCAGTATTCGCCTTTTAATATTGCTACAAGTGCCTAGGCGTGTAAAAAAATATTTAAAATTATTCCATTTGTAAATTTCGATAATCGATAAGAGCTCCAGATGATTCAAGAGAAGAACATTTTTTTTAATCTTCGTAAACATCATGGCACGCGATAGTCTTGAAATTATAAAAAAAATAATTCAAATTTGATTTTGATTTTTTTCTTATTATCTACCTTAAGGGTCGAATTTATGAATCCCGATACAACTCCGTACAAGAATTAATAAGTGCTTTTTACAACACTTTAAACACAATTCACCATAAGTCTCTGTTAAATGCAACTAGAAGTGTCTTGAAGTGTGCTCGTACCTGCATAAGACAAGACGGCGGCCACATCGAAAATTTACTCAAGTAATAAACCAACTGTATGAAGATTAGTTTTCATTAAATTTGACCAACTTCTGCTGTTCAGATTTTTTTCTTTCCATACAATGAAATAATCCTTACATGAAACAGAGTCGACCCGCGTCAAAAAAAAAATTGACCAACTTTATAATTTTTTAAGAACAACTCACGCTTGACCAAAAATTTAAACGAGCCAAATTTGTTTACATAAAAAAACACCTAATGTCTCCTTGGACACTTTTCCTCTATCTCCTTTAGATTCGGATTTCCCCATACTGTCCCATTTAAAAAAAACACTCTGTATATACGTATTCGTATTGATGTCGCTGATAGAGTTCCAATGTGCGCTGCGAGGTTCAGAAGGAACAGTGCAGCTGCCGAGTTTGAATTTATCATTAGTATTGGTATACAGGCCACGAGGTGGATTGATGACCTGGTAAAGGTTGCGGGAGTCCGCTAGATGCGGCTGGCGGGGAACCGGTTATTGTGGCACTCTTGTGGGGAGGTCTATGTCCGGCAGTGGACGTCTTTCGGCTGATATGATTAGTATTGGCATTCTCGTGCCGGCGTTACGAGAAAAGCCTGTCACACACAGCCGCACGTCGCTCGACTTCCTGGACATGTGATAACAAAGGCCCACCCTCTTACATTCTCACACAAACATATATACGACGCACAAACACAGTTAGATAAATTAAATTAAACATTAGTAACACCACGTAGCAATTACAAAAAAAACTGCATGTACTTTTAATTATCAAATCCTTCATTTCTTAAGTAATTTGGATACATCTACCTATGATTCAGTACCAATGTAAGTAGTAGCGATCTCATAATGATGATTAGAACTCCCCTGTTCCCTATAAGACAGGTTTACCTAGTTTAAGGCACAGGACACCGTTACTAGGCTTACCTAAACAAAAAAAAAAGTGCTTCTATCTATCATAATGTATTAAGAAAACTGATGTACTGATTCTACAATAAATATATTTTCAATCTTCAAAGGAGAAGGTCCATTCACTCATTTTTATTGGTATCGCCTCGCCTCGTTCACAAGTAAGCGACAACGGAACAAGCATTTTTATTCAGCTAGCTACCTTTGAGGTTGACTGAAAGAATTAATAAAAAAAATCCGCCGCAAACTGCGGCCACCGCGTTGCCATGGTAACGAAAGTGGGTCTCGAGTTCGAGGCGAGGCGATGATAGGATGCTGAAAAGTGTGATGCAGCATATAGAGTTCCTTAAAAAGAAGGAAGGCATGGGCTGAAGCAGTTCATAGAGCGCCAAGTTTTGATAGTCCATAGACCTCATGAAGACCGAAAATTTCCTTTACAACTACCTTTGAGGTTGACTGAAAGAATTAATAAAAAAAATCCGCCGCAAACTGCGGCCACCGCGTTGCCATGGTAACGAAAGTGGGTCTCGAGTTCGAGGCGAGGCGATGATAGGATGCTGAAAAGTGTGATGCAGCATATAGAGTTCCTTAAAAAGAAGGAAGGCATGGGCTGAAGCAGTTCATAGAGCGCCAAGTTTTGATAGTCCATAGACCTCATGAAGACCGAAAATTTCCTTTACAATTTCTTTGAAAAATATATGTTCGTGTATACCATGTAAATCATAAATTATGCGACTTCTGAAACATTCCGAACCCTCATGTTTACATTAATTAAATATGAAAATAACCATATAAACTGAATTAACTGTCTCGAGGTGTGATGCTAAACACTTAACACATACTCGCCACATGTGGCGTGTTTATGCGACCGTTGGTAATAAATACATATTTTGTATATAGTTTTGCATGAGTTCTGTAAAATAGCACTCCAAAACATATTAGGAGCAGTATGGGTCTCAATGTGGTTCAACTCTTTTGCACCACAATAATATTCGACTAGTTCTGACAGATTAGTATCTGAGATAGGTACTCGTAAACACTTCGAGTAAAGCCCCTATTGCATGTACTTAGTTGTGGATTTATTTTGTTTGTGTTCCAAATTTTTAATGTGCAACGTCTATTCGAATAGGTCACTAAGTCACTATATGTATACAAAAAAGGTACAGTAAGATTCAGCAAGTTATCAGTAAGATTGTCAGAATTTCTATCATCATCATATCAGCCGAAAGACGTCCCTCCTCCAAAGGGTGCAACAATGATCGTCACCCGCATCCAGCGGACTCCCGCGACCATTACCAGGTCATCAGTCTACCTTGAACATACCGGAAGGCGTAGCGTCGGTAGACATTTCTATCATCATCATCATCATATGAGCGGAAAGACGTCCACTGCCGGGCATAGGCCTCCCCCAAAGAATACCAAAATGATACCTACCCACGCCGCGCCTTCCATTTCGTGGTCGCCACTCGAGAACCTTTTCGCCCCAACGGCCATCGGTCAGATGAATTTGTATGACAGGAAGTTATGAAAGGGTGCTGTTGCCTCCAGGTCTCGCAGTGGTACGAGCTGGTTGTGTTCACGGCGTCCATGGAGATATACGGCGCGGCGGTCGCCGACAAACTGGACAACGGACGCGGGATACTGCGCCGCCGGTTTTATAGGTACGTTCCCACAGGACCACTTTTTGTATGAATAATAATAGTATTTTTCACAATCGTGTTATAATAGAGAGCTTTTTAGTCGAGTACCGTGTTTAGGCCACGAAGCTTGCTGAGTGGCCTAAGTAAGGTACGAGATTAAAAAGCTTGATTATAACACTATTGTGAACAATAATTTTTGTACGAGTTCATTAAAATTAATTTTCTACGAGTCAACTGAACTAATTAAACAAACTCGATACTGTTGAAACGAAGTGCAGCTCATCGCTCGTACGCTTGTTGATATCTTAAAAGACATCAACGAGCGTACGACATCAAAGCGATTCTATTGGTCCAATTCATTACAGTTCAGTAAAGCAGCCACGTGATTGGTCGAATTTATTTTAGTTGTCTGGAGCGTATCGAAAAGTAGTTATTTCGATTGTTTCGACAGTAACATGGACTACAACTATGAAAAGAGTGACGTTGCAGTATTCTCTATGAAATCTTAATACACATATTTTAATCGTCGAGTACAAAATAGTACATTAAATGAGATGCTGCGCCCGAAAAAGGATACTTCCGAGTCTATTATAAGGAACGTAAAGATAATATTTCATTGCATGTTTGAGAATAGTAGATTATACAACAAGCGCATAAAACGAGCCATTTAACCTGAGACGTTTATATCCACCCGAGCCACCGGCGATGATGAATAGTTAAGTCGAGGGGTTAAATGGCTAATTTATGCCCGAGTTATACACACTGTTTTTCACTTCGATTGCGAGAATAGTACATTATGATACAAGTGAGGTATGTTGATCATTACATCAGAGGCGGAATTGTCACGCGAACCGCAGGTGAGCGTGATAATAGAGCCGAGGATGTAATTATCAAAGCTCACGCGTGTCATACGACGTTTTTCAACACATTTGCGAGGAAAAAATCCTTTTCATAAAATGAACATGTTACTGGCACCTAAGTTGTTTCCTTTAGTTATTGATGACAACAGGTTTTTACTCACATATTTGTACATCTCCAAGAATGTACAGTGGCGTCAATTATATTTATCACTTTTCTATTCACTACGAGTCAACATTTTTAACAATAACCAAACACGCATCATCAATATTTACAATTATTTGTGAAATTACCTATAATGGCGCGCAACTATTTTTTTTTCGTGAAGTTCGCGCAGTGCGCCCGCAGCGAGGCTTAGATGAAATCTCTAAACAGCCAATACAGAATAAAATAAATATTTTCTTATTCAATATAAAATAAAATAAATAAATAAATAAATATTTGCGGACAATCTTACACAAATCAACCTAGTCCCAAACTAAGCAAAGCTTGTACTATGGGTACTAGACGACGAATATAAATTTATGTTAAATGTTATCAAAAGTAAATAGTTTTACTAAATGAAACGTTTCTATATCATATCCAACAAGAAATAATCAATTAATCCACAAGAAGGATTTAATTTGTTTAGTCGAGTAAGAATCCATTTGCCGAGAATTAAAAACAAACCTGTATAACCCGGCCAATTTAAGAATGCGCCGAGTCCATACATACACCTTGCTGCAAGGTGCCAACGTGTCTTAATCGGGACATAAACATAACTACACGAGTGTCGTAATGTTATTAAACACGCGTGTTTAATAACCAGGATTATAATCCCAAAAGCGGCACAATAAGACGCACGTTGCGAGCAAATGTGTTGAAAAACAACAAATAATAGCAAAATTAAATTAAATAGTAGCTCATTCCCGTCACTTTTTTAAAAGTTTTTATGTTTAATTTTCGACACGTGATATTAGACTTAGGTAGTATACTGCTAATTCATTTAATGGTTCAATACGTTATAAAATAATAATTGACTCCTATTTTATCTGGTTTTATTAATTTAGTAATGGAAAACACAGACGTGAAATTTATTAAAGCAAACCAAATCAAATGACAAGTTTATTCTACGAAGTTTTATTGTGTGTGTGGCTGTTAGGCCCAATTATCTTAGTCTTTAAAACAATTGTATTTTGTGCACTAGAGCATAAAAGTGGCATTTTGTGCAGCATACATCCAGCACAAAGGCGAACTTTGCGAGCATGAGAAGTGAAATAGTAGATTGTACAACAAGTGCATAAAACGCACCATTTTACTCGAGACGTTTATCCATCCGAGCGAGCTTGCGAGCGAGGATAGATATAAAGTCGAGTGTAAAATGGGTTTTATGGACGAGTTGTACACTCTACTTTTCACTTCGATTGCGAGGAAATGAAACAGCAACACGTAAAATAATAAATGAGACGAAATACAAATTATAAGTTTATTTCATGAAGTTTTATTGTGTACTTTGGCTGTTGGTATCTTTGCCTTGGTCTTAGAATACGAACGAAACGAAATAAAATAAAGAGGTTGTTGTATGAAGTTAAAGATGTTCGTGTGGCTGTTGCAGCGATTGCCTTGGTCTTCGACGAAGATTTTACTTTATGCTCTAGAGCATAAAAAGCGACTTTATGTCGCCTACGCACGACATAAAGACGAACTTTTAGAGCATGAGAAGTGAAATAGTAGATTGTACAACAAGTGCATAAAACGCACC
The DNA here is from genome assembly GCA_963854355.1 of Epinotia brunnichana. Lineage (NCBI taxonomy): Eukaryota > Metazoa > Arthropoda > Insecta > Lepidoptera > Tortricidae > Epinotia > Epinotia brunnichana. Next base: position 8,733,391 of record OY977946.1, read on the forward strand.
ATTTTACTCGAGACGTTTATCCATCCGAGCGAGCTTGCGAGCGAGGATAGATATAAAGTCGAGTGTAAAATGGGTTTTATGGACGAGTTGTACACTCTACTTTTCACTTCGATTGCGAGGAAATGAAACAGCAACACGTAAAATAATAAATGAGACGAAATACAAATTATAAGTTTATTTCATGAAGTTTTATTGTGTACTTTGGCTGTTGGTATCTTTGCCTTGGTCTTAGAATACGAACGAAACGAAATAAAATAAAGAGGTTGTTGTATGAAGTTAAAGATGTTCGTGTGGCTGTTGCAGCGATTGCCTTGGTCTTCGACGAAGATTTTACTTTATGCTCTAGAGCATAAAAAGCGACTTTATGTCGCCTACGCACGACATAAAGACGAACTTTTAGAGCATGAGAAGTGAAAAAAGTATTTTCACTTCTCATGCTCGCAAAGTTTGCCTTTGAGTTTGGATATAAACGTCTCAGGTTAAATGGCTCGTTTTATGCGCTTGTTGTACAATCTACTATTTACATATGATCTGTATTATAAATAACCCTTCGGCAGTCAGATAATAAATAAATATCAGTTTTGAATTTCGCTGAAGCAGCGTTGAATGTCATATTTACGAGTAATTGCGTAGGTGGTTGAAAGAAACTTATTACGAATAATATATAATAATAGGCTTAGTTCGAAAATATCCAAAAAAACATCTAATTTCATTAAATTTTGTTCTAAACCTAACCTAACCTAATGCCACGTTATCTTTGTAATGAATATTGCTGGTAGAGACATGACTCATACGTGAATTAATGACCTTGAATGGGTTAAAGTAATTGCTTATCCAGCTTGATATACCTACGTAGCCCTTCAAAAATGCACCTTATACGTGTAATAATAACGTCCATTGTTCCAGACAACACTGCACAGCCGAGCACGGCTCGTACACCAAGAACCTAACGTCGATATGCGACGATCTCAACAGGGTGTTCATATTGGACAACTCGCCCGGCGCCTACCGGGACTTTCCAGGTGAGAGAGTACACCTTATTGTTATTGGTTTTAGGTTCAATTTCCAATGTGAGAAAAGTGTAGACTGTCCATTAGAGACAGTACCAGCTTTAGGGCATTTTTCGGCTGGGGTTTTCTAGATAATATGTGTTTTAAGTTCGTTTTCGTTTGGAGTAAAATTTGTGAACTGTCTGAGACTCTTTATGTGGTATATGGGCATTTACAATAATTCGTGTACCCAATAAGTGTGAGCTATTAAATAAAAATTAAGTCGCTGTCAGTTTTGTGACGAAAGTTAAGCATACAAATGATGTGAATATGAACGTTATTCACATTAAAATAACGTGTATATGCATATCATTTATAAATTGAAAAGAAAAAGTTAATTTTGACCCATGAAAATGATGAGCACTTTAGGACTTTGTCGAATTAAATCACGATAAGGGAGAGTGACGCGCGTGGCGATTAGATGTCAACAATTTAAATTTAGAACCCATTGTGATGACATTCATGCAAAAGAGTGTAGACTTGTCATTACATATCTCTGTCTCTGTTGACAGACTGCAGTTATCTAAATTAGGAATAGGTGTTTCACGACAAAATGTCAAACTTGCAAGCCACACATAAGAAGGTTAATTTCGACTAATAACGTATGAGTCCTCGTGGCGTTGTCAGTAAAAGCTTGCTTTCTAATATCGAGGTCTCGGGTTCTAATCCCACACAAAGGTTCGTTTTGTTTATTTTTAAGTTTTGTAATTGGTTTGGTATTAGAAAAAGGTGCAAAAAAATATTTATGCAATTCTAAACTTTGGTGAATTGTTTTATAAAATCGGAGTATAAGTGTCGGAGATTAAATATAGGTATGTAGAATAACTACAACTTGGAAAAGTTGAAAAGCTCCCGACTTTGTCATTAAAAACTTTAAAAAGTTCAATATCTCAAAAACAGCTGAACTGATTTTGTTGAAACGTAGCTAAAAACCATGTCGATCACATCATCTTTCGGACAAAAAAACGCATTAAAATCGGTTCATTTGTTTAGGAGCTCCGATGCCACAGACAGACGCACAGGCACGTCAAACTTATAACACCCCGCCTTTTTCGTCGGTGTTTAAAAATACAAACTTACAAATTTTAAACTGCTTCATTCATTGGTGAAAATCCACGAAATTCCAATTTTACGACCATAGATTAAACCTTATCTGAGCTCGATTATTGATTAAAAATCTACATAAATTATAATGAGGACTAATCGTTATTCTTGCGTGGTTGCCATTGCCACCATGTCATCTAAAACATCTTCATTAGTGATCTGATGAAAATAAAACCGAGATTTATCCAGGAATTTTCTTTTCATCACACTTGCTCGTAAAGGGTGTATTATAGGCAAGTTTATAGAGCAGCTATAGTCGATTTACTTTATGAGCTTGTGTGTGATCTGATTGGTTAAAAACAAATCAAACAAATTGGTTGGCAAATCTAGTTGGCCGCGCGTCACAATAATTCTTCTCTGTAATTGATTGAAAAAAAATCTAGCAGGCCATGGGGCGCCACGCCCCGCTCCCTCGCCCTCCACTCGCAAATCTGTATGTGAAGTTGTCAATTTCGTTAATTTTTGAGTGGTGCGGTTGTATGAAACTTGGATTTTTCTGTCTTTTGTAGTTATTTATTTCCTCGCAAATGTGATGAAAAACATTGTAAGAGATGGCGCCTGTATACGCAAGCATTAAATGCCTTCTCAATTTGGTCGAGTTGCCTGTCTATCTCAGTATGTATATTGTAGTCTTTGATTTAATGTCACCGCCGACAGTGACGTTCAGTGGCATTTGTAGATGTTTTAATTTAATACCTAATCGGAGGCGGTTTCAAATGTAGCTTGTAGGTATAGTATATGACATTTCAGTTTCAACGAAGTTGCTTGCAATTGGATGTGACAAGGTTTTAAGTATGCTCAACATTTTCATGGGCCGACTGTACTTAATTGTAGTCACAAAACTGACACTGAGTTAATTTTTTACCGACTTCAATAAAAAGGAGGAGGTTCTCAATTCGGATGTATTTTTTTTTTTATTGTATGTTAACTCAGAACTCCGTCATTTATGAACCGATTCCTACAATTCTTTTTTTAATTGAAAGTATATGCTTCCAGATTAGTCCCAATGTTTCCATAACCCCAGTTGGATGATGGGAACAGGGACTGATTTCGGTTACGGTTATACCGGTATGAAACCGGTAATCCATTACGGTACCGTTATGTCGTAAAGGTTATGCGCGCCGCGCGAACATAACGGTACCGTAACCGTTTTGAAATAACGGTTAGCGGTACCAGTTTAAAACGATACCGTAACCTTTATAATACCGGTATTATAAAGGTTATCGAGAAACGTAAGCGAGCTGGCACTCTATAGAGGAAGCATTGGCTACTAAACATTTAAAGACTAAAAGACAAAGCAGCAGAGCCTTTGCCGGCGGTTTGGCAACAACTCCAGGCCAAAGTCGATATATCGGTACCTTTAAATAGCGGTTACGGTACCGGAAAAAATAAAGGTACCTTTATATTTCGGTAGTGAAATATAAAGGTTCCGCTACCGAAACCGCTATTTGACAACCGATATGACGTCATACCGTTAAAATAGAATACCGGTATTTTTCGGTTATGCAGTCCCTGGATGGGAACCATGAGGAATTCAGGGAACTTCCCAAATATATTAGGCACGCGTGTAGTAGTTTCGGTATTTTCTATTATAACTCGTGTATTTACACCCGGAAGTCATAAATTTAATGAAGTGGAAGTGATGGTGAAGACCACAGATGGCTTGTGGAACTTATCAATGATGTAATTCAAACTATATAAGTACGTCACTGATTCTGATATGATTCCATTGAAATAGCAAACAATGAAGTGCCAAAGGTATAATTCTGAGATCCTTGAGGAATCGACGGAAGTCCTCAAATATTATCGGCCCACATACAGCGATTTGGTTTATTGGTCTTAAAAGCAACGCATTTGCTCTCGGAAATCAGTTATGTGGTAAATTGGAAAAAAAAAAGTGGAAATGTTCATGTGGCTTGGCGGAGTACTGAATTGAAGTCGGTTAAAACTTTGTTTTGAAAGTAAATTATTGTTTAACAACTCACGCTAAATTGGGTACACGAATTATTGAAAATGCCCATATTACATCTTATTGTCAAGATTATTAGGATTAGTTACATTGTGAGAACAGTGTAAGACTGTCCATGTGAGAATGTACCGTATTGTCTTAAGCTGCCTGTTTCGTTGGGAGAGAATGTGTTATCTTATCTGTCTGGGGCTCTCCATGTTATTATCACATGGAGATCCCCAGACAGACAACTCAACCCTATTTACACGTATTTTAGGTTCAATTTTCGTTGGAGTGATAATGTGTTGACTGTCTGGGACTCTATGTGGTAAATACACCTTGTGCACTCGTGTTTTAGGTTCAATTCCCATTGTGAGAAAAGTGTAGACTGTGCATCTGAGAATGTAATTATGTAGATCTCGCTTATTATTTTTTGACATGTTTTTAATGTCATTATTATTTTATGTAAATTTAATTGTTTTAATTACTTTGTGTTTTGTGTGTTGTGATATGGGCAATGCCTGAAATAAAGTATTTAGGGTTGGGAGAGAATGTGTAGATTGTCTGAAATAATCAGTATAGAGGGACTCACACACACACATACACACATGTGTGAAAAAGATGTAAGCATACACAATAACACAAGTGGGAACGAGATCAATGTCTTATCTTCTCTCCCACTTCGCGTATAGGCCTTTTTTAGGGTTTCGTACTCAAAGAGTAAAACGGGACCCTATTACTAAGACTCCGCTGTCCGTTTGTCTGTCTGTCTGTCTATCAGCAGGCTGTATCTCACTGATACCGTGATAGTTCCAGTTGAAATTTTCACAGATGATGTATTTCTGTTGCCGCTATAAAAACAGCATGAAATAAATATTTTTATAGATAATGGTACGGAGCCCTTTGTGCGCGAGTCCGACTCGCACTTGGCCGGTATTTTTGATTGTCACCAGAAATGTCAAAACTCAATTGAAACTGACGTCACAGTATAACACGGCTAAAGTATTGTAGGACATGATATGTGAAGGATGTATTGATTAGTCTTCTGATGCTTCTAAATTTAGTCAGGTTAATTTACCTCCATCACTTTCGGGATCAGCTAGGACTCCATGTATTATTTATTTATCGTATGGCGAAATCCTCCGTCTATGAAATCCTCTATCTACGCCCTGTAATAATACACCTTATCTTCACGTGGTTTAGGTTCAATTTTCGTTGGCAGGGTTTTTGTGTTGACTGTCCGGGGCTTTCCCTGTGATAATACTGATAATACAAGGTGTATTATACACCTTATCTTCACGTGGTTTAGGTTTAATTTTCGTTGGCAGGGTTTTTGTGTTGACTGTCTGGGGCTCTCCCTGTGATAATACTGATAATACACCTTATTGGTGCTTTAGGTTCAATTTTCGTTGTGATAAAGGTGTTAACTGTCTGGCAGTCTACATGTCCGAATACAAGTACCGTATTGTCATGTTTTTGTTGGGGTGAAATATGCATAGTTTATCATTAGTGTAATTTTAAACTTGTACTTCACGAAAGTTTAGAATCAACTAGATTATTAGAGATCGCTTTAAAGCGATAAGACCGCCTGTTGTTACTATTATTTATTAACCAATATTTTTTTTGTAAGATGGTCCCTCTTATCGTGGTGCATTAAAGAGTTTTTTTTTCGTTGGATTTTTATTTCTCAGTATGAGCTGCTGGTAATTAAATCTCATCTACGGGCTGAAGCCAAGCCATTTGACTACGTTGTATTTTTATACAAGTTATCATTTAAGTGTTCGTTTTAGTCTAAGTCCGTTCAGTCATCATCAACTTGCAAAAACTTTCGCACGATTCTTATTATTATTGTTCTTTTCTGGTTTTACATTTGGCATGGTTGGATGTTGACGACGGTGTACGTACACTATAAGTGAACCTTAACTTCCAGACAACGCGATACCAATAAAGTCCTGGTTCTCGGACCCACTGGACTCCGCGCTGCTCAACCTGCTGCCAGTGTTGGACGCGCTCCGCTTCACGCACGACGTGCGCTCCGTGCTGTCGCGCAACCTGCACTTGCACCGCACGTGGTAGCATGCGTGAGTACCATCACTGTCACTAGTCCTGCTGCCAGTGTTGGACGCGCTCCGCTTCACGCACGACGTGCGCTCCGTGCTGTCGCGCAACCTGCACTTGCACCGCACGTGGTAGCATGCGTGAGTACCATCACTGTCACTAGTCCTGCTGCCAGTGTTGGACGCGCTCCGCTTCACGCACGACGTGCGCTCCGTGCTGTCGCGCAACCTGCACTTGCACCGCACGTGGTAGCATGCGTGAGTACCATCACTGTCACTAGTCCTGCTGCCAGTGTTGGACGCGCTCCGCTTCACGCACGACGTGCGCTCCGTGCTGTCGCGCAACCTGCACTTGCACCGCACGTGGTAGCATGCGTGAGTACCATCACTGTCACTAGTCCTGCTGCCAGTGTTGGACGCGCTCCGCTTCACGCACGACGTGCGCTCCGTGCTGTCGCGCAACCTGCACTTGCACCGCACGTGGTAGCATGCGTGAGTACCATCACTGTCACTAGTCCTGCTGCCAGTGTTGGACGCGCTCCGCTTCACGCACGACGTGCGCTCCGTGCTGTCGCGCAACCTGCACTTGCACCGCACGTGGTAGCATGCGTGAGTACCATCACTGTCACTAGTCCTGCTGCCAGTGTTGGACGCGCTCCGCTTCACGCACGACGTGCGCTCCGTGCTGTCGCGCAACCTGCACTTGCACCGCACGTGGTAGCATGCGTGAGTACCATCACTGTCACTAGTCCTGCTGCCAGTGTTGGACGCGCTCCGCTTCACGCACGACGTGCGCTCCGTGCTGTCGCGCAACCTGCACTTGCACCGCACGTGGTAGCATGCGTGAGTACCATCACTGTCACTAGTCCTGCTGCCAGTGTTGGACGCGCTCCGCTTCACGCACGACGTGCGCTCCGTGCTGTCGCGCAACCTGCACTTGCACCGCACGTGGTAGCATGCGTGAGTACCATCACTGTCACTAGTCCTGCTGCCAGTGTTGGACGCGCTCCGCTTCACGCACGACGTGCGCTCCGTGCTGTCGCGCAACCTGCACTTGCACCGCACGTGGTAGCATGCGTGAGTACCATCACTGTCACTAGTCCTGCTGCCAGTGTTGGACGCGCTCCGCTTCACGCACGACGTGCGCTCCGTGCTGTCGCGCAACCTGCACTTGCACCGCACGTGGTAGCATGCGTGAGTACCATCACTGTCACTAGTCCTGCTGCCAGTGTTGGACGCGCTCCGCTTCACGCACGACGTGCGCTCCGTGCTGTCGCGCAACCTGCACTTGCACCGCACGTGGTAGCATGCGTGAGTACCATCACTGTCACTAGTCCTGCTGCCAGTGTTGGACGCGCTCCGCTTCACGCACGACGTGCGCTCCGTGCTGTCGCGCAACCTGCACTTGCACCGCACGTGGTAGCATGCGTGAGTACCATCACTGTCACTAGTCCTGCTGCCAGTGTTGGACGCGCTCCGCTTCACGCACGACGTGCGCTCCGTGCTGTCGCGCAACCTGCACTTGCACCGCACGTGGTAGCATGCGTGAGTACCATCACTGTCACTAGTCCTGCTGCCAGTGTTGGACGCGCTCCGCTTCACGCACGACGTGCGCTCCGTGCTGTCGCGCAACCTGCACTTGCACCGCACGTGGTAGCATGCGTGAGTACCATCACTGTCACTAGTCCTGCTGCCAGTGTTGGACGCGCTCCGCTTCACGCACGACGTGCGCTCCGTGCTGTCGCGCAACCTGCACTTGCACCGCACGTGGTAGCATGCGTGAGTACCATCACTGTCACTAGTCCTGCTGCCAGTGTTGGACGCGCTCCGCTTCACGCACGACGTGCGCTCCGTGCTGTCGCGCAACCTGCACTTGCACCGCACGTGGTAGCATGCGTGAGTACCATCACTGTCACTAGTCCTGCTGCCAGTGTTGGACGCGCTCCGCTTCACGCACGACGTGCGCTCCGTGCTGTCGCGCAACCTGCACTTGCACCGCACGTGGTAGCATGCGTGAGTACCATCACTGTCACTAGTCCTGCTGCCAGTGTTGGACGCGCTCCGCTTCACGCACGACGTGCGCTCCGTGCTGTCGCGCAACCTGCACTTGCACCGCACGTGGTAGCATGCGTGAGTACCATCACTGTCACTAGTCCTGCTGCCAGTGTTGGACGCGCTCCGCTTCACGCACGACGTGCGCTCCGTGCTGTCGCGCAACCTGCACTTGCACCGCACGTGGTAGCATGCGTGAGTACCATCACTGTCACTAGTTCTGCTGCCAGTGTTGGACGCGCTCCGCTTCACGCACGACGTGCGCTCCGTGCTGTCGCGCAACCTGCACTTGCACCGCACGTGGTAGCATGCGTGAGTACCATCACTGTCACTAGTCCTGCTGCCAGTGTTGGACGCGCTCCGCTTCACGCACGACGTGCGCTCCGTGCTGTCGCGCAACCTGCACTTGCACCGCACGTGGTAGCATGCGTGAGTACCATCACTGTCACTAGTTCTGCTGCCAGTGTTGGACGCGCTCCGTTTCACGCACGACGTGCGCTCCGTGCTGTCGCGCAACCTGCACTTGCACCGCACGTGGTAGCATGCGTGAGTACCATCACTGTCACTAGTTCTGCTGCCAGTGTTGGACGCGCTCCGCTTCACGCACGACGTGCGCTCCGTGCTGTCGCGCAACCTGCACTTGCACCGCACGTGGTAGCATGCGTGAGTACCATCACTGTCAGTAGTCCTGCTGCCAGTGTTGGACGCGCTCCGCTTCACGCACGACGTGCGCTCCGTGCTGTCGCGCAACCTGCACTTGCACCGCACGTGGTAGCATGCGTGAGTACCATCACTGTCACTAGTCCTGCTGCCAGTGTTGGACGCGCTCCGCTTCACGCACGACGTGCGCTCCGTGCTGTCGCGCAACCTGCACTTGCACCGCACGTGGTAGCATGCGTGAGTACCATCACTGTCACTAGTCCTGCTGCCAGTGTTGGACGCGCTCCGCTTCACGCACGACGTGCGCTCCGTGCTGTCGCGCAACCTGCACTTGCACCGCACGTGGTAGCATGCGTGAGTACCATCACTGTCACTAGTCCTGCTGCCAGTGTTGGACGCGCTCCGCTTCACGCACGACGTGCGCTCCGTGCTGTCGCGCAACCTGCACTTGCACCGCACGTGGTAGCATGCGTGAGTACCATCACTGTCACTAGTCCTGCTGCCAGTGTTGGACGCGCTCCGCTTCACGCACGACGTGCGCTCCGTGCTGTCGCGCAACCTGCACTTGCACCGCACGTGGTAGCATGCGTGAGTACCATCACTGTCACTAGTCCTGCTGCCAGTGTTGGACGCGCTCCGCTTCACGCACGACGTGCGCTCCGTGCTGTCGCGCAACCTGCACTTGCACCGCACGTGGTAGCATGCGTGAGTACCATCACTGTCACTAGTCCTGCTGCCAGTGTTGGACGCGCTCCGCTTCACGCACGAAGTGCGCTCCGTGCTGTCGCGCAACCTGCACTTGCACCGCACGTGGTAGCATGCGTGAGTACCATCACTGTCACTAGTCCTGCTGCCAGTGTTGGACGCGCTCCGCTTCACGCACGACGTGCGCTCCGTGCTGTCGCGCAACCTGCACTTGCACCGCACGTGGTAGCATGCGTGAGTACCATCACTGTCACTAGTCCTGCTGCCAGTGTTGGACGCGCTCCGCTTCACGCACGACGTGCGCTCCGTGCTGTCGCGCAACCTGCACTTGCACCGCACGTGGTAGCATGCGTGAGTACCATCACTGTCACTAGTCCTGCTGCCAGTGTTGGACGCGCTCCGCTTCACGCACGACGTGCGCTCCGTGCTGTCGCGCAACCTGCACTTGCACCGCACGTGGTAGCATGCGTGAGTACCATCACTGTCACTAGTCCTGCTGCCAGTGTTGGACGCGCTCCGCTTCACGCACGACGTGCGCTCCGTGCTGTCGCGCAACCTGCACTTGCACCGCACGTGGTAGCATGCGTGAGTACCATCACTGTCACTAGTCCTGCTGCCAGTGTTGGACGCGCTCCGCTTCACGCACGACGTGCGCTCCGTGCTGTCGCGCAACCTGCACTTGCACCGCACGTGGTAGCATGCGTGAGTACCATCACTGTCACTAGTCCTGCTGCCAGTGTTGGACGCGCTCCGCTTCACGCACGACGTGCGCTCCGTGCTGTCGCGCAACCTGCACTTGCACCGCACGTGGTAGCATGCGTGAGTACCATCACTGTCACTAGTCCTGCTGCCAGTGTTGGACGCGCTCCGCTTCACGCACGACGTGCGCTCCGTGCTGTCGCGCAACCTGCACTTGCACCGCACGTGGTAGCATGCGTGAGTACCATCACTGTCACTAGTCCTGCTGCCAGTGTTGGACGCGCTCCGCTTCACGCACGACGTGCGCTCCGTGCTGTCGCGCAACCTGCACTTGCACCGCACGTGGTAGCATGCGTGAGTACCATCACTGTCACTAGTCCTGCTGCCAGTGTTGGACGCGCTCCGCTTCACGCACGACGTGCGCTCCGTGCTGTCGCGCAACCTGCACTTGCACCGCACGTGGTAGCATGCGTGAGTACCATCACTGTCACTAGTCCTGCTGCCAGTGTTGGACGCGCTCCGCTTCACGCACGACGTGCGCTCCGTGCTGTCGCGCAACCTGCACTTGCACCGCACGTGGTAGCATGCGTGAGTACCATCACTGTCACTAGTCCTGCTGCCAGTGTTGGACGCGCTCCGCTTCACGCACGACGTGCGCTCCGTGCTGTCGCGCAACCTGCACTTGCACCGCACGTGGTAGCATGCGTGAGTATAAATAGTACTTATACATACCAATTTCTAGTAAGATCCCGACACCAACAGAGTCTTAATGGGAGAAAGAAAGACGCAATTAAAGCAACACATAGTGACTGTGTGAGTCAGTTTAATTAAAATAAAATAATGTATAGCAGTCAGCAGGCCTTAACCACAGAGATGGGCATTATTCGAATGATTCTTTATTCGAATTAACATTTATTCGTCACTAATTTATTCGTTTACACTTTCGAATGACGAGTGATTTATTCTCATTTCATTCGAATAAACCGACGAATAAATCCACGAATAATATTTAAGAATGCGGTTGCTCGTTTTCAATTCAATTCAATTTCTTTATTCCATAACAATTTTACATTCGTTTGGAAATATAATAATATAAAATTTACAAGCTAATATTCATTCAAATTTCACATGCATAAACTAACATATACATAAAATAAATAAATAAATAAATAAATAAATATTATGGGACAATCTTACACAAATCAACCTAGGCCCACGGTAAGCTCAGTAAGGCTTGTGTTGTGGGTACTAGGCGATGATATATATAATAGATAAATACATATAGATACTTATATACATATATAACATCCATAACTCAGGAACAAATATTCGTGATAAACACACAAATAAATGCCCTGACCGGGATTCGAACCCGGGACCTCCAGCTTCGTAGGCAGAGTCACTACCCACTGGGCTACGGAGGCCGTTGAAAAATAAAAATGATAAAAAAAACTTAAATGTCAAATCGATTGCATAACTAATTTATTGATTGCTTATTATCACATAAATTCGTTAATACTATAATAACATTTTTCTATTATTAGGTTCCTTAGTCGGCGCTTAAAGATATTTTACATTATCCAATATTTTTAGCTCGTTAGGCAGACAGTTGTACAATTTAACGGCTTGATATCGCGTACAGTGATGCACAATTCTCAATTTAAGCGCAATCAAAATCCCTAAGTATTTCCTGCGAGTGTTCTGTCTAGCGATTCTCTCTTCATTTGTCTAGTATCTTTTTGGGTGTTTAACAACACTGGTCAGTAGAACTAAGATGTAGAGACACGGCACTGTAAGTATTTTCAGATTGACCAAAGTGCTCTCTACACGACTGCCATGATGGGATACGCGAACTATGGTTCTGATGGCATGTTTTTGTACAATGAAAGCTTTCTTTATATTATATTCATAGCTTTGTCCCCAAAACTTGATGATATATCGCAAACGACGTTACAACACGTACACGAATTTAACACGATCACTACACGTGTACCTATTTTTAAGTATTAATACCTTTTTCTAATAATCAAATTTTTTATCGATTCTTGATTCTTTGTCATCCAATGGTCAGACAGCCTCCCCCCCGTTTTGTCATGATGTAATTAATATATGGACAGCCCCTGTGCAAAAATTGCATAAATTTTATGTTATTAGAGGCGATTACGCATGTAAGATTGTTTAATTGAGGGCGACCTAACGCGCGTTGGAAACGTTACGTGACTACCCCTCAGATTTTCTACAGTATTATATTTGCGGAGTAGTATCACACAAAGTAATATTACAGTAATATGTATACCTTTAATTGTACATTGTATGTACTTATTCGTGAAATGATTTATTCGCGAATAATTATTTGAAATATTTATTCGTCTTTCGCGAATTATCCTATTAATTCTTATTCGTTATTCGTATTCGAATAAATTTTGCCCATCTCTACTATACCACTGCTGGACAGCCTGTTAACACAGTATCCAGATCAATTTCTTGAATGATTTTATTTATTTATTTATACCATAGTGACCAACTCAAAAGGCCAATTAATGTATGCCATACGATTAAATAAATAAATTATACACACACTTTATACACTAAAATAACGAGTGATCACTCGATCAAGAGCAGAAATGTTTTTATTTTGCCAAGTTTACGGTTATCGTAAACTGTAGCAGAGAAAGCTTGATGTTTAACTTTACATTCTAACCATATTTTCTCTTTTCAGATGCGAACCGGCTTTTGTACAAAATGGCCGCCACAGGCCAGAAACTATTTATTATTTCACTGGTTAATAAACGCCGTTCATCGCTTATACAAATATACATATAGATTTAACTGTAGTTGAATACGTTTGTTTAAGTTTTTTGTGTTTTTCGTACTTGGAAAGTGAGCGCTTATACATTATGTATATTCGTATATCTAATAATGTTAAGGTACAGGCGATTTTATGCTTGGGATGATAGTTTCATACAAATATTGTTTTGAGTGATGTCGACTGTTTTTCATCACATTTGCGAGGAAATTAATTATTTTTAAGCAAAATAACTTCGAATCACATAGTTGTTAAATGTCAGTCCCACATTTGACGTGAGTCGTGAAAGACGATGACCCATCTATATACAGCCATGGCTGAAAATGACTGTAAAATAAGTTTCTGACAAAAATATCCTTTTTGTCCTCGACTATTAAAATATGTGTATTAAGATTTAATAGAGAATACTGCAACGTCACTCTTTTCATAGTTGTAGTCCATGTTACTGTCGAAACAATCGAAATAACTACTTTTCGATACGCTCCAGACAACTAAAATAAATTCGACCAATCACGTGGCTGCTTTACTGAACTGTAATGAATTGGACCAATAGAATCGCTTTGATGTCGTACGCTCGTTGATGTCTTTTAAGATATCAACAAGCGTACGAGCGATGAGCTGCACTTCGTTTCAACAGTATCGAGTTTGTTTAATTAGTTCAGTTGACTCGTAGAAAATTAATTTTAATGAACTCGTACAAAAAGTATTGTTCACAATAGTGTTATAATCAAGCTTTTTAATCTCGTACCTTACTTAGGCCACTCAGCAAGCTTCGTGGCCTAAACACGGTACTCGACTAAAAAGCTCTCTATTATAACACGATTGTGAAAAATACTATTTTGGTAGGCTTATATTACCGACCAGTTTTTTTACAGTCATCAACTAATCATTCAGAGGATTTTAATCCATAACACGATGGGGTTATCTTGTGTAAGTATTTCTAATAGCCACCATCCATCTATGTTATCAGACCAGCTTGGTACAGTCAAGTTCTCCAATATATATACAGACAACTTTTCAAAAATATCTATACACACACAGTCTTTATTGTTACTGACATAAGACGCATTGTATAGATATTGAAGAATTCGACTGTACCATAATATTGCATTGCCATTCAACTTGCACAAGTGTACACAATTGCAACTCGATTGGACTTCGGGAAGTTGTTTAAATCGATACATTTTTGTATATAAACCTTTCAATAAGTCAGTAATTATTCACGAATAAATGTGATGAAACATTACAACATTGGTACATTTTTGAGATACTACATTATATGAGATTGGTTCGAATCCCTGCTCGTACCAAGCAGTTTTTCGGAACTTATGTACGGAATATTAACCGTTAGCTTTTCGGTGAAGTAAAACATCGTGAGGAAACCGGTCTAATCCCAATAAGGTCTAGTTTTCCCTCTGGGTTGGAAGTTTAGATGGTAGTCGCTTTCGTAAAACTAGTGCCTAGCCTTTAGGACACAACCGGGAATAACGCTAGGAGCATGATGATGACAGTATATGAGATAGATGTTAAAAGTGCTTCGGGTATGAGTGAATCGCTAATTTTTGCGTCACTTTCAGCATTTTACACCCAAAGTGCTTTTTATAGAACTGAATATTAATTGCGTGCTTGAGATTTTAGTGTTTTATCTATGATAGAATTATGCTTCAAACAAAATGCTCGGTTATCATTGTGAATTTTACGTCATATTTACTGCCCGGACAGTAAAGTAGCAATTAGATCTTTATTAGAAGAGACCTTTTCTAGAGGACGACGTAAAATTTTCACACACGCGTAAAGTAAAGCAAGTCCCAGATCGTATAATTATCGCCTTTGCCTTCGGTTCGCGCAATAAATACGTTCAAAGGCGTACTTTATTTTACAGCCCTAGGTGTTCTATTATTACTTACCGTTAGTTAATAATTAAATCCGACATTAATTTTTTTTTACTTTTATGTCTAAATAATAGTAAATAAGGTCAGTTGGAGGGTTGCAGACCTTAAATTAAATATTAAAAGATTGTTGGAAATGTACCTTCTGTAGCACAACTTACCCAATATTTGTATGAAATATTATCATTCATAAGTATTTATCTCGCTCAACGTTGATGTGAGTGAGTGAGATGGAAACCCAGTTTTAGAATAAACCTGTAATAAATAGTGACCCACCTGAACTAATAATCGCTAGATTTTTTTTATCAAGCACCTCACCTCAGTTTCCTAGCTAAATCAGCGATATTGATAGAAATAATACATTTTTTAAGAAATTTTAGCAACTTATATTTGCAGTTTTGTATATCCCTATGACGTAAAAATAATTTAACCTTTTGAAACCATGAAACCATGTATACTTTACCTATCGTCAAAAGTATATACGCCGGACAAGTTACAAAAATATTCGAATATGACAAATGTCAAAAGCATATTTCTGTCGCTTGATTGTATTTTCGCGTCGAATTAACAAGACTCCGGTAAAAAGGTTAAAATGTGAAAACCCGTTTTTTAACCGAAAGTGAGGTGCTCTGCTCAAATATAATATTTGTGCATTTTAAAAACATTCTTTTCCAAGTTAATGGTCAAGGTACTTTATAAAATTAATCTTAATCTTGTGTTTATAAGATTCTGCTAGTAGCAGATAATTTTAATATTTTAGAAAATTATATACTTTGAGTTAGCGATCCTATTACCGCAGAATTTTGAATTTTAATTAAAGTGATTTAAAATGGAATTTATAATTTCGCGGAAAAAAATAATGTTTTATAAAATCGGGTCGACTGAAACAACTAGTCAAATTGTTTCCTGGAAAATGATGTTTTTAAAATGTAAACCTTCCATTCGAGAAAACTGTATATAGTAATGTAACCGGTTTCAGTGGTTTGTAGTCCAGTTCGGTATGTTTAAAAAGTGATCTCTCATTTTTTTTAATAGTTTTTAATCGAAATTAATTTTCGTTTTGTACAAACTTTTGAAACCGAATTTCGATGACTTTAAAAATATTATTGTGAGGTAGATTAGTGTTTTTAATTGGCAAAATCACTATGACGAGAATTTCCTTTTGTGTCACGCCGGGGAATTTGTTTACCGATGAATATTTCTCTCTCTAACACAAATAAGTCAAATAGGATTTTGACTTTATTTTTTGTCAATTTTTGACCGTTTCCGTTAACACTACAAATTTCAACCTCTGAAAGATAATATAATATTATACCTTCGTGCTGTCGCATGACGCTCGATGTTGACGTCAATTTAACAAAACATGTGAGAAGACTCAACTTTCCTCTTCTCTTTAACTGTAAAATTATAATAAAAGATTATATACAACATTTATCCGTGATTGTCCGGACACGGTAAAAAACGTACAGCTTAGATACATTACTTTACTACAGAGTATACCAGTACGAGTTATTTCAGAGCGGTTAAAAGGTTAAAATTGGTGTCGGTACAATATCCATCGGTATATCATATTCTCGGGTCACATGCTGTGATTGACAAGATTATGACAATAGGATATTATGCTACTTAAATCATGTACAAAGTATGCAGGCCCAGTTCTGATAAGGTATGATGAAATAATCACTTTAGTTCTATAAAATACCCTAGCAAAATAAAATAATATTATGACAGGACAGAAAACAAATTGAATTATACACAATAAACTTATAAATTTAGTAACCCTTTAGAATGTTTATGCGACTGGGTTGTAAAAGGGAATATGTAGTAGGTACCCTACAGATGAAAAAAACAAATGAAGTAAAATGTTCATTCCATTTACGTCAGAATGACGGCCATTGCTGGATATAGGCCTCCCCCAAATACTGCCACAGGGCGAATATTCAGCGTTTTTAAGGTGTTTTTTTTTTCGTCATTGTCGTCTCCAGGAAATACTATCAAAAGAGACGAATATCAGAATCCACTTTTGATGAAGACGTAAGCCAATACCGGTGCTGAGTCTTTTTTGATTTAAGTTTCCGCGGTATGTTTTACCTCTGCTGAAATAATCTTGAGCCGACAATGACTTTAGAACCGAGCGGTTCAAACGCTCGGAGATTGGCCCCACAATGGCCAGTCCTGCGCCACCCGCATCCAGCTGTCTCCCGCGACCTTTACCAGGTCATCAAGTCCGCCTTGTTCTACCCACGCTTCGCCTGCCGTTACGCCAAAAAGTCAAAGTCCGTGTCGGCCAAAAAAAATTAAACTCCCGACGCTAGTGGAACGTCTTAATGCCAATTCTGTCAAATTCCAGGTACGAATAACAAAGTTATTGCGAAGCAAGATGTAAATAAGGTACGCCTGGGGATGGTAGCCACGAGAAACTTTAAAATAACGGAGAAAAGTTGTTACCTGAATTATTTTGTCGTTAATAGAGTCCAGTGATAGTCGAACAGTTAGGTCAGACCTGAAGAATATAATAATAGCTTTTACGTCATACCTGGCCATAAAATAGGAATTACCGCACGCTATGCGTGCGGAAAACCCCACTTCCTGGCCAGATAGAGACGTAAAATGTTGTACTTACCACGGGCGGTAATAAAGAAAGCCTCAGAGCGCATATTTATCGCCCTTGCCTTCGACTCGGGCGTCAAATACCTGCGATCTGAGACATTCTTTGTTTAACCGGCCTAGGTAAGTAATGTACTATTACCCGCGATTTCGTACGTTGGACTTTTACTGGAACAAAAAGTATTCTATATATGTTAATCCAGACTTTACTCTATTTGTATAGGTACTAAAATTCATCTAATCCGTTCAGCAGTTTTGATTTAGTAACAAACCTTCGGATTTATAATATTAGTAGGATTTAAGCAGTAAAGAAAAACACTGACATTGTGACGTAAGTGGAATAATAAAATGAAAAAGACGATGTATTGTTAAGACAATAGAGCTTATATCACAATAATACGAGTGTGCTTACATAATTGTGAAACTTTATATCATTCAGAGTATCGCCATATCTCCAATGAAATGTTACTGGCATACAGTATACCTTATTTCAATACAATAAGGTTCGCAAATGGGTATTTGATGTATGTTTTCCTAGGTACTAACGCACTTGGCGTATTAATTTTGCGATTACCTCAGATAATTAGTACGTATATTTCTTTGTATATATTAAATAATTATATTAGTAAGATGCGCAATCGCGAATACAGTTTTGTGACATTATTTCTATGTAAATAGTGCAATCTAGGCGTAAACGCTAAGCGTTACACACTAAAACATAACGGTACTATGAAAGATCACTTGAACGTGTGATACGCTCTTTCTTTAACCTTTTAACCACAATTGTTCTCCTATGACCATATCCATATGGATAACGCGTATAGTTTAACAGGTTCATATAATTCAAACCAATGATAATCCTCGAAAGATAGACATTGCGATTTTGAATTTGGAACCTTCGTTCATTCTATTAGAGTTCGAAACTCGATTGGAATTTGTACGTATACATTGGTGCATGTATTATACAATTTATACCTTACCTACGTACAAATTCCAATTAATTTTGGTGTGATTGTAGATGCATGATTCCATAACAACAATTGTTCCTTACATCCAGCACTATTCATTTACGTAAAAAACCAACTCTGGATTTTCAGACAGATTTGGCCGGGCTCTAGGATTTATTGAAAATCTTTGAATACAGTTTTTATTTTTTCTAAAATCTGTCTCGCGACTCTGAGGTCAAATTTCCGTACGTCTTATAGTTTCGGATTTTCCCTCACTGCCCCGTTTGAATAATACACTCTGTATAAGGATATTGGTGAAAAGGTTAAAGTTAGACTTGGGAGATTTTTAGTGACTAAAGTGATTATTACCTGATTTTGTTTACTAATATGCATTGTAAAATAATGAATGATGAAGCGAAGCACTGTTCAAAGAATTAAATGTTAATTTTTGAATGACGTTGTTTTATTCCTTGATGTTTTTAGATATAGGAAAATTTACAAGGAAGGGAGCTTTTACCCCCACTGTTTTAATAGCCCTGGACCCGGTAGCCTAGTAGTTCAGGCATGCGTCAAGCGGCGGTCGTGGGTTCGAATCCCGGCACGTACTAATGAGTTTATCGGAATCTATGTACGGTCACGGACTTTAATCGTTCAGCCATTTAGAGCTCATTTTATACTGAACACTTCAAAATTTACTATTAAAAAACCAATATTTGTTGACACCTAAATGGCTCAACAATGTCCTTGACTGTACGTACAGTCAGGGGTATTAATATACGTACATAAATATCTGCACATTGTCACTGTCATAAAGGCGTGTACACATATTTATGCCCTTTTAAAGGCCTCCACACACCGGTTGCGGGCGCAGGCCTGCGCAAGTTGTAAAACATGGAAAATAAACTTCAAACACACATCGAACGCGAGCCCGCGTTCGATGTGTGTTTGAAGTGTAGTTTCAATGTTTTACAACTTGCGCGGGCCCGCGCCCGACCCGCGCACGCGACCGGTGTGTGGAGGCCTTTAGGGTCCCGTACTCAAAGAGTAAAACGGGACCCAAATTTTCACAGACGATATATTTCTGTTGCCGTTATAACAGCAAATACTAAAACACAGAATAAAATAGTTTTTTATAGATAATGGTACGGAACCCTTCGTGCGCGAGTCCGATTCGCACGTGGCCGGTTTTTTTTTTTATGTACGTACCTATATTAATAGCCCTGACAGTACCTACGACATAAGTATAAGTACCTATTATGTAATATTTACCGTTACCTTTTCGGTGAAGGAAAAACATCGTTTAAGGAGATCTGCATACATCTGTGAACAAATTCAAAGGCGTGTGTGAAGTCGCCAACCCGCACTGGGCCAGCCCGTACCCTATCATCCAGTCCCAAAGTCTGCCTAATCGTCACGAGGTGTCGAGCGTATGGCCTCAAACTAACGGCTCATGCTTTAAAAGTATGCTTCATATCAAGGTTTATATTCAACTATCATCCATCATATCAGCCGAAAGACGTCCACTGCTGGACATAGGCCTCCCCCAAAGAGTGCCAAAATGACCGGTCCTGCGCCACCCGCATCCAGCGGACTCCCGCGACCTTTACCAGGTCATCAGTCCACCTTGCCCAGCCTACCCACGCCGCGCCTTCCGGTACGTGGTCGCCACTCGAGAACCTTTCCGCCCCAGCGGCCAACGGTTATACGTGCAATGTGCCCCGCCCACTGCCACTTAAGTTTAGCGATTCGGCGGGCTATATCGGTTACCTTGGTTCTGCTGCGGATAACCTCATTTCTGATGCGATCACGCAGATAAACTCCCAACATAGCCCTCTCCATTGCCCTTTGGGTGACTTTGAGCCTTCTTATGAGCGACCACGTTTCAGTGCCATATGTCATCATTGGCAACACACTGGTCAAAGACTCTCGTCTTGAGACACTGCGGAATATGGGACGAAAAGATGTGCTGTAGCTTCCCGAACGCTGCCCAGCCGAGTCGGATTCGACGATTGACCTCTTTCTCAAAAATGGACCTACTTAACTGGACAGTCAAGGGATCTGCAATGCCGATAAACTTCTGGAAATGTGAGCGGCCATTAGGCCACGTTTCAGTCAATTGTCAGCACCAAGTGGCAAGTGGAACGATCAGTTTCGTTCCACGGGTTAATTTCGTCGTTCGATTGAGTATTAACTATCTTATTGAGTCGTGATTTAAAAAAAGCATATAACCAGAATATGTAAATGTAAAATCGTCGATTTAGACGAAGACAATTTTCTGCCGCCTAAATCTCGGCGCCAGTGACCATAGGCGGCTGTAAATTGTCTTCGTCTAAATCGACCTTAATATGGCTAGTCAAGTAGTCAGATTATTTACCAGGTAGTAAAGGGGCATCACACACTGCCCCCGCATCCTCCTGCGGCGCGCGGAGCCGCGTCACAGATTATGACGCGTGTGACGCGTACAAATTTTACAGGACGGAGGTGCAGTACAGTGACTGTACAAACTGAGGTTCATTAGGTGCAGGTTTGTTAGGTGATTGTGGGATTATAATATGAGAAATAAAAGAAATACGTAAGTGAATGAACTGTTTAATTTGAGACTATTTTGATGTAATTCGAATTGTCTAATGTTTGATTATTCCATAACAAAACTAGTAACATTACATTTTATTTGGGAGCACTGAATCCTTAAAAGAAAGGTGAACGGAATTTAACTATATCTAATTTGATACGCCGAAATTTGTCTTCGTCAAATGATAACTAAAATGCTCCCACACAAATTATCGTGAATATCAAGTACCAATGGGCATAAGCCAGTTTATTATACAAATGAAATTCATTAACTTGGCCAAAGAATAGCCTTGTCAAAAACGTCATGAAATGGCGTAGATGGTCTCTCGAAGAAATTATCCTAGAACTTCAGATGTTACATCATATACAGTGTTAATCTACACTTACACGGGTTAAAATATATTGCATAACATAAAAGATTTATTTTTAAATATCTGTCAACTATAGTTTTGCGTTTCAGGAACTTAACTTATTTCACAAATTGGAATAAATAACCTCTTTACTCTTATTTGGAAATGAAAACATTAAGGTGCCAATGTCAAGGTACATGGAGAAAGTGAAAATCAGTAATATATAAACAGGTCTACATGGCATTAAAATTATAAATATAATCCAACTAGAATCAGATTTTCCCTGTAATAGAAAAGAAAGTAATTATAGAATTGAAGATAAACATCAAGATTATGATCATCCTAGATTACTACTAAATTTTAAACACATAAACATACTGTAAAGCTAGAACTGTAGCTCTAGTATAAGTTTTATCGATACATATACGTTTTCGAACGCGTTTGCGTTTAGTTTCAATTTGTATGGCATCGCGTAGTTCCTCATAGTTACCACCAGAGGCGCTGTTCGCGTTGCCATATAAATTGTAACTAAACGCAAACGCGTTCGAAAACGTATTGCGTCGATAAAACCTATACTAGAGCCTCTGATGCATAAACTAAGGTGAAGTAACAAATACTTTTTGTAAAGTTATAGCAAATTTTTGCAGTTCTTATTACAAAGAAATAATTATTTTCAAAAGGATTTCCTTATCGAGTCCATTGCAAACACAAAGCTAATAAACTTTTTTACATCCATACAATAAAATACCTTAGAAAAATTAAGTATTGTCATTGAATTTCCTGAACTATTTTATTATTGCAATGAACTAACATAGCTAAACTAAACTAGGAAGGAGATATTAAGAGCAGAATTAAAATTTTGCTGTAACCTTATGAGCCAATATAAGTATCACAAATAGCTTTCTGAGAAAACATTTACATGACTCAAGTTAAAATCATGTCACTAAAATTCATTCTTTATACAGGTAAATGACAGTCAAAGGTTTAAAACTTATTTACGAAGTCTGTTCAAACAATGGAGTTTCTACAAAACTAGGAATCTACACATTTCAAAGTATATTGAAGTATATGCAAAGTGATATAATATTTGTTAAGGAAATGTAGTTAATAACAGTGTGTATATTTGGATATATTTTAGTATTACACTTTGGTGGAAAAATAATTTGCATTATGTTCAGGATGAGTAAAATCATGTTACATATACTTCAATCTTTATACTCCAAATAGTAACTGTACAACAGCAACTGGCAACAACAGTTGCTAGTCAGAAAGAATGAACTTTTATGACACAGAGAACGTCTTCTCTGTGAAAGATTTGACGTAGGCTTCATGCAGCTTGTTGACGAAATCAGAATCATGCTTAAGCAGGTAGTTGAAGGCTTGCAGGAGCTGGTTCCTTGTCAGAGGTTCAGGTGAGGGATGGACCTCTCCTACTGTAGCCGTGAACATTGTCGGAGGCATTAAAGCAGGCTTCGACTGCATCGGTTGTGAGTTATTCAATGGATGGAAAATTCCTTTCTCTAAATAACTGATATCCTGAGATTGGTTCAAATAAGCAGCAGGTGGGGACGTAGGCTTAGGGGAAGACATGTGCATTAGATTTAATTCATTCTCCAATGCGATAGGCCCATTCGACTCTAAACCAGCAAGCAGTGGACCCTTCTTAATTCCTGGTATCCTCTGCTGGTTTTGAGTTTGACTATTATTCTCGATGGGGGTAGACTTCAACTGGTACCCACTGTTCTGTCTCAGAGAGGAATCTAAAGAGATGTTACCATTCGCGTGAACCTCCTGGGGTGTGACAGAGCGCTGCTGCTTTTCTATATGTTCGACCGAGTGCGCGGGGTTGCTCATGAGCCTTTGAAGGAGGCCTGGGGCTTCCCGCGAATCTGTCTGCCGTGGCCCAAAGATGCCGGGCGACGGGAGCGAAGACACGGCGGGCATCTGGACAGCGCCACCACCGCCCGCCTTCGCGAAGAAATCCATGACGCTCTGTGAGGCCATATCGGGTGCCCGCGCCGGCGCCGCCTCGCTCTTGCCCGCCGCCATACCCTTGTTGGAATTAAAGTCGTCCTGCGCCTTGCTCAACATGCTGAAAATATCCACCTGCGGGTTCGACGGCGTGGAGCTGTACGCAGGAGTCTGCGGCATGTTCTCAGCCGGTGCTTGTTTAATAGACTCCTTAACCAAAGAATTCAGTTTCGTGGCCACTCGAACGCACTCGTCTTTATCGTAGAACCATATGCCGTAAATACAACACTTCGCGTTCCGGTACAAAAGGAAAGGTTCCTTTAATTGTAATTCTATTCCTTTCGATACGGGTTCAATTAGGTTGTTCGTATTCAATCTGTTCATAATCACCAAACTGTGATACGGTTCCCCATTTCTACTGTACACAAACAAAGCTCCTTCGATGTTCGTTTTCTCCCATTCGTTCTCCTCAAACGTATAAAGTGCAACGTGGGTAGCGCTGTCAATTATTTCTCGCGCATATGGATCTGCCCTCTTCAATGCAGCAAAATTCATACGTAGACCGGTGTCAGCCATTTTTAACGCAACAAAACACTAGTTTTACACATAAGCAAGCATCACAGCAAAATGACAAGAACGAACGAATAAAATTCGCCATATTTAGATCCGTTCCGTACCCTCAAAATACGATTTTCATCATGTCTGTTGTAAAGATATTTTAAATACATTTGATTTCAGTAAATGAAGGTAAATATAATCACAATATTTTATAGTTAAATCTACCTTCATTTGATTTTTATAGCTTTGAAATGTAAATGATTTGCGAATATTGTATGCAAGAAACGAAACGTTCCCACCGTAAAAACTGAGGAGCGTTCAAGTTGAATCTATTTTTAGCGCGATAGATTTTTATTTGAAATGTCATAAATTTGTTCTAAACTAATATATATGTATTTGGAAATAAGTAAAATGTTTTCATAGCTGACATGAAATCTTTTCTATATATATTTCTATGTTAAATATCGTTTATAAGTACCAACCAAACTAAACTTCATTATAGTATAGGATACCACCACACTTCGGCATTCTTCCACCTTCCTTATTTCTGATAAAACGTTTTTTTTTAGCTAACTTCATAAATTTAACTTGTTCTAAAACAACTTTGACCCAATAAAATTAATTATAGGTGAAAACCATTTCGATAGACAAAAGTTTCGAATAAAAAACCCATGAACCTAGGATACTCTGGACAGGCTATAAGTGATGCCACAATGAGGGACGGCAACAATGAACAAAGTAGATGATACCTACCGGTGGGGTGGCCATGTAACTAAAAATTACCCCATCGCTTCCCATATGTATATTTTAAATAATGCGCTTTTATTGTAAGTAGTTTTTACTGAAGCTTTACACATTCACTGTCTAGCAGGCGCTCTATTCGCAGGCACTAATAATAATAATATTCAGTTTAATAACATGAAATATGATTCTAGTTACAGAACATGTAGGTATATAATTAATAGTCATTGTGCAAGCGGCATACCTGTTTTTCTTATCAGCACAGTTAAGCCCCTGCTAGACGGTTGCCAACACGTGCTTCCAACCGAGCGACCTTGGTTGGCACCGACCGCTGTAGTATGAAATTTAGCACCAAACAACTGTCAACACGGACGGTGCGGACCAAGGTCGCCCGGTTGGAGGGGTGTGTTGGAAACCGTCTAGCAGGGGCTTAAGCCTGTGCTAGACGGTTGCCAACACGCCTCCGACGGCGCGACCTTGGTTGGTGACTCGTCGGAGGCTTGTCGTGAGTTGTCTGGCTAGACGGTCGGCCGACAACGCTGCAGCAGCGACAGTGTGTTCAGAACTCGCGGACGGACAACACGCATTGCAAGCGCACAAAATGGCACCTAGTCTTTCGAAATTACAAAAAGTTGGCATGGCTTTGGTGTTAATGAGTACACTTAATATACGAAAAGAAAAAAGAAACGGATATGGATGAAACGCTGGCTTAAGAAACGACATTCGCTTAGTCATATCAATTTGATGAATTTTCTGGACCACGATGATCTTCACAACTTCCTCAGAATGGAAAAGATAGTATTTGAGGATTTATTATATTACGTGCGATCATTGATAACTGAACAAGATGCAAACATTAGACGTGCTGTAAATACTGAAAAACGGCTTATCGCTACACTAAGATATTTAGCCACAGGAAGGGACTACAGAGACGCCGCGTTGGCGCCTGTATCAAATTCCTTGTCACTAAAGTCTCCCACGCAGCTTTTTTTTAAAAAAAAATCCATATAAAATGGTGGCGATAAATCCTATAGGCAGGGTAAATCCTTATACAAATCTATGAATTCCGCGATAAAATCGCGTTTGCGCTGAGATGCCATCGTCAGAGTAGGTACAGTACGTGCGCACGCGGCACTTCCTCCGAGTGAACTGGCTACAGTGGCTACACGCGGTCGGAGTCGGGCGGCCACACGGTTCAAAACCGACAGCTCCGACCGCTGTCGGTAGCGCGCGCTTGGCGACCAAGGGCGTCCGAAGGGCAAACGAAATTTTGCTGGAAACAACTGTCTACATGGTTGGTGCCGACCAAGGCCACCCGGTCGGAGGGGCGTGTTGGCAACCGTCTAGCAGGGGTCTTTAAGCGTTCTAATTAGAAAGAGACGGACTGTCTACCTCGCCGCGACACAGCTCGCAGGCCGTCCTGATCTACTTAATTATTATAAAGCCTGAATCACACTGGCGCGGCCTGCGGTGGCGGTTCATAGTAAACTTGACAGTTAGTGTTAAATTACTATTGACCGCCACCGCATGCCACTCCAATGCGAAGCAGGCTTAAGGCGGATAAAACGATGACACTAAGGACCAAAATGGGACACAACCATATTAAAAACATTTACTAATGCAAATATTAAAATTATTACAGATTTTGCAGAAGTAACGTGCTTCAAAATGTTTTGAGCACATGCGGCTGTATTTTTTTGGCTCCCAATTTATCTGCCCTGTATCCGTAATCAAAATACTACGCGTACTCGCATCCTCATTTAGTGGAAACCTAGAAAATAAAACATTATTTTACATTCAATTTTTCAAGCATAGGGCTTGTAGAAAATTATGAATCATTCTAAACCGTCGATCGTCTTAACTTATTACTAGCTGTCCACGCGTCTCCACCCGCGTACTAGAGATAACCATAGCTGGACACCGTTAATAAAATAGTTAACTTCGTTAATCGCTAATCCGTTAATAAAAAAGTTAACTTTGTTAAACGTTAAAGCGTTACATTTCGGAAGATTTAACGGAAGTTAACGTTAATCCGATAACACGTGATAAAAATTGCATTACTTACATATTACACTCGTTTTCCTACGTGGCCTTAAGAGGCATAGTAAACTAGAGCTTCAGTAGAAGGCTCAAAGTCATCCAAAGATTAATAGGAAGGGTTATGCGAGAGGAGTTTCACTCCCCCCTCGAGGGTGCTCGCCTTTTCGGGGCGGTGGGGCTTAGTAACCGTGGACTGGTCACCCACCGCGAAGCTAAGAGGCACCCAGGGCCGGCCTGTTTGGGCTGCCGGCTGGCCCGAGGAGGGCGTTCCTAGGCTAGCTCCTAGGCTTAGGCAAGCCCGCTAGGCTAGGAGTCCTAGCCTAGCGGGCTTGCCTAAGCCCGCTTAGGATGCGTTGGGGAGGGACCGCAGAAGAAGAGTTATCTCTATCTTCTGCGGCCGAGGTGGGATCGCAGGGGGAGAGGCGTGTTGGTATTACGGTGCGCCACTCTCCCTTCCCCCTGCGGACTTGGCGGGGCCGTTCCGCTGAAACGGCATTGGTGGGACCGCAGAAGAAGAGGAATGCCGGTTCCTTACATCGATGACATTCTCGTATTTTCGCCAGATGAAGCCTCCCATAAGGAACATCTTCGAGGGTTGTTTCGTCGTTTGCAAGAGTATGGAGTGGTGATAAACCCATCTAAATGTGTCCTAGGTGCAGAACAGGTCAAATTTCTTGGACAAAACATCAATTGTGAGGGAGTACAACCTCCACGCGAACGCGTAACCGCGTTGCTGGAGTACAAACCTCCTGAAACAGTTGAAGGTATGAGACGATTTCTAGGCGTTTTAAATTACTATCGCCGTTTCATACCTCAGGCTGCCAAATTTCAAGCCCCTTTGATTGACGCGGTGGTAGCTACCAACAGCAAGGGTAACAAACCTTTTCCATGGACTCCCGAGCTGCATAAAGCATTTGAAAAATGCAAGCAAAGCCTTACAGATGCTACGCTCCTTCATCATTCTGTGAACGACGCCCGTTTAGGCCTCTTCACGGATGCATCTAGTGTGCACGTTGGCGCCTGCTTGCAACAAGAGGTAAATAACCAATGGTGCCCACTGGCGTTTTTCAGTAAGAAACTGACCCCACGCCAGTCGGAATGGCCTGCTTATTACCGAGAGCTCTTAGCGGTGTACGAAAGCGTACAACATTTTCGCTATATTCTCGAGGCACAGCATGCCACTATTTTTACCGACCACAAGCCTTTGTTGTACGCTTTTGTACAACGCCGAGAAAAGCTACCGCCACCGGAACTTAATCAGCTGTCTTTTATTAGCCAGTTTACTACTGACATCCAGTACATTCGGGGAGAGGACAACGTTGTAGCCGACGCTCTATCGAGGGTTGAAGCTATCTCATTAGAGGCGGATTACGCCACTCTTGCTTCCTCTCAGGCTACCGACGACGAGCTTCTCAGTCTTCGTCGGGCCAACAGCTCCTCTCTCAAGCTCGAAGATGTCTGCATTCCGGGCACAGACATTACTCTCGTGTGCGATACATCTACGGGTAAGCCCCGCCCGTATGTGACGCCTGCATTCCGTCGTGGCATTTTCGATAAACTGCACGGCCTAAGTCACCCAGGTGCGCGCGCGACTACAAAACTGGTTAGCGACCGCTATGTATGGCCTGGCATTAGAAAAGACTGCCAGAAATGGGCGAAAAACTGTGTGCCATGTCAACGGAGCAAGGTGACAAGGCATGCCTCTACGCCCCTAGGTGAATTCACCACGCCTTCAGCCAGACTGCGCCATGTCCACCTGGACATAATTGGCCCGCTACCTCCTTGCAACGGTTTTAACTACTGCCTCACGGCCATTGATCGCAGCACGCGTTGGCCGGAGGTATTTCCGATGGTTACCATGGCCGCGGAGGAAGTGGCTGAAACCTTTACAAATGGCTGGATTGCCCGATTCGGTGTTCCGACGGTCGTCACCACCGATCAGGGCCGCCAATTTGAATCATCGCTTTTCCAGAAGCTGATGCAAGTGCATGGTGCCACCAGGAACAGAACGACCAGCTATCATCCGCAGGCTAATTGAAGGCTGCTCTGATGTGCCACGGCAGCTCGTGGATCAGAGCACTTCCGATGGTACTCCTCGGTATTCGTACCGCATTAAAAGAGGACATTGGCTCTTGCGCGGCCGAGCTACTATACGGTGAACCACTGCGACTTCCAGGCGAACTGCTCGTCACTCCTGTCGCATCCGAGCGTCCCACTGACGTCTCCGACTTCGTCAACCAGCTTCGTGCCAAGATGGCTCACTTCCGACCTGTCCCGGCATCGCATCACCATCAAAAAGCAATTTTCACTTTCAAGGACCTGTCAACAGCGACCCACGCGTTTCTTCGCGATGATACTGTGCGTCGTTCTTTGCAAGCTCCCTACACAGGACCTTATCCAATCTTGCGCAAGAGGGACAAGACGATCACTTTGCTTATCAGAGGTCGAGAAGCGGAAGTGAGCATCGACCGCGTGAAGCCAGCTCATATGATGACCGACGACCCTGTTTGTCTGACTCCAAACGGCTCGTCCTCCACTGGGCTACCCGCAATCACCTCGAGTCCTGCTTTGGAACGCGACCAACAGGATACAGCTGCTCCTCCAGCCTCTCTGGTACCTGGAACTGCAGTCTCTCCTGCACTCCCTGCGCCGGCTCCCGCACCCGTGGCTCAAAAACCCCCATACATCACCAGATCTGGTAGACACGTTAGATTTAAAATTTTGGATTAAATTATTTCTCAATTTATTTCTGTTTAACCTATTTCATTTTATGTGAGGTTATGTTTCTCCGTAGGGGGGTGGTGTGGCAACATTGTTGCACGACTGGCTGGTCAGGGATTCAAAAATAGAAACATATTTATGTCAAGATTTTTATTCTCCCTTGTCACATCGATTTGTTCCAAAACGCTTGTGAACATTGTACCTATCTTGATTTATTATTTAGTTTTCATAGTGAACTCAGTTCACCACAATACAGTTTTCTCCAATCCAATCGGCATATGATTTTACGATCCAAGAAAGGCAACCTGAACACGCAACCAAACGGAGATAGGACCGGGAGGCCTATAACTAACCAGCCTCCACCTTACCATCCTATACGCCGTTTTCCCAATCCTCTGCGGCCGAGACGTGGTCAGTGGCGGAACCGCAGATCTGATTCGCCACCAGGTGTTGGATTTCCCGCACCCATGATCTCCTCGTAGCGGACTCAGGGGGGTCCGCTACGGAACAGGTGGAGATCGAGGAGGCAGGCACGCCAAAACATCTGGCGTGCCTCACGTGGAGGGCCCCTGGGCATCCGCGAAGGAGCCGCTTGTGGGCGGCAGCCGCCGGCGGGGTCGCGGATGTGTGCGCAAGCGTTCCCGTAACCTCGCCACCAGGTGGCGAGGCGGCAAGTGGGGGATTTTTTAGTGGGTACACCGTGGGTCTCATTAGCTCATACGGGAGTCCCACAAAACCACTCGGGTCACCCCCTGCACCTGGGTGGTATGCGTAAAGCATTTCCCCCCTACAAAAAAAATTAAAAAATGAGCGCATCACAAATGAGGCAGCAGAACGAAGGTAACTGATATAGCCTTCCGAATCGAACTTAAGTGACAGTAGGCGGGGCACATTGCACGTAGAACCGATGGCCGTTAGGGCAGAAAAGTTCGCGAGTGGTGACTACGTACCGGAAGGCACAGCATGGGTAGACCCCCCACAAGGTGGATCAATGAGCTGGTATAGGTGGCGGGAGTCTGCTGGATGCGGGTGGTGCAGGACCGGTCATTGTGCCAGTTTTTGCAGGGAGGCCTATGCTATGTCCAGCAGTGGACGTCTTTCGGCTGATGTCATGATGATGATGCTACTCTTTCTTTTTAAAACAGAATATAAATACACACACTGCACAAACGCAAACTATCACGGGCAGTACAGATTCAAAGTCACAGAAATCCAAACAGTACGTAAGTAGTATTTGTTTAGGTAGGTACTAAACAAAACACTCGTCACTCTAAGCGCCGGCGCTAAGTAATGGTAGTAATGAAACGATTAAATGGATCATATGGATCGAATTTTTTCGCAGGCATCGGCAAGACATACCTAGTAAGTGCACCGTACCGCACATGTCGACCGGCCCGAAGATACTTGTCAGATGCCGTTTTGCGCGGTGCGTGCATCTTTTTGGTAAATCGTAGCCATCGTAGGTAATGGATTAACGATTAACGGACTTGGGGAAGATTAACGGAAGTTAACGAGTCCGTTAACAATTTTTAAAGTTAACTTAAAAGTTAATCCGTTAATCGAAATGTTAACTTCGTTAATTAACGATTAACGGATTAACGAGTCAATGCCCAGCTCTGGAGATAACCCAACCCAGATGCAGGGTTAAATAAAACCAGGTGAAATAATTTTATTTTTGAAATGGGATGAATAGTTCCGGAGATTACTCGCTACATAAAAGTTTTGCCTCTTTTTTATGAGTATAGAGTAAAAATAAGTATATAAAAATAGATCCCACCCATTTTATAAGAATGTTATGTAATAAGAGTAATAACAAGTACGAGAACTTTATTAAAGTATAAATTACCCAAGAAATGGGGTATTTTTAAGTTGTATTGGCTGGTATATTGGCTAGTAATACCAAGCGGTCAGACTGTTCAACAGCTTACCGAATGAGCTTAAATGTATGAATAGTGTTAACATATTTTACGTCATACCTGGCCATAAAGTAGGAATTACCGCACGCTATGCGTGCGGAAAGCCTCACTTCCTGGCCAGATAGAGACGTTCAATTTTGTACTCACCACGGGCGGTAATAAAAAAAGCCTCAGAGCGCATGTTTATCGCCCTTGCCTTCGGCTCGGGCGTCAAATACCTGCGATCTGAGACATTCTTTGTTTAACCGCCCTAGGTAAGTAATGTACTATAAACGTCAACTCAAAGAATACCTCCTGGTGAAATGTTATTATGATTTATGACATCAATGAATTTACTTCTGATTGAAATGTTATTATGATTTATGACATCAATGAATTTACTTCTGATTGAAATGAAATAATGTAATGTATAATGTATTTGTATAATGTAATGTATAATGTAATGTATAATGTAATGTATAATGTAATGTATAATGTAATGTATAATGTAATGTATAATGTAATGTACAATGTAATGTATAATGTAATGTATAATGAAATGTATAATGTAATGTATAATGTAATGAATATTGTAATTAGCCTTATGATTTCCGACACAGTTTATATTGTTATGGAATAAATTGAATTGAATTGAATATCCCTAAAATAATTGCAAAGAAGCTAAATGTGAGAAGACATTCTTATACCTGTCGCAGCTTACCATAAACAACCTAGCTAATTTGGGCGGATAATTAGTCAACGAATATTACAAATACAATAATACAAATACAAAATTCTTTATTTTCTTAAATTATAGACTAAATTTATGATAGGGATGGAGCCGCCCGGTAAGCAAACAATGCCTGTATTGGGATTTTACATCCGAGAACACAGCAGTAGACCATTTTTTGGCACAGTCGGAACACAGACACCTTATTGTGAATAAAATAACCTTAATAGCGTCGATTTTACTCACATTAGCATTAAATAATTTAGGATATTCTAGCTCGTATGCCGCCACACGTGCGCTTTGTATGGCACAACCGTTGTGCCCAACAGAAAAAAAGTGGAACTATGACAAGGACAACGAATGATATATCTCTTTCTGTCACACTTATTGCGTTTGGTATAGCACCGTCGCGCTCGCTCGTGGTATTATTATTACCATAGCCTGTCCATAGTAGCCTAGGTTCATAAAAAAACCCCACTTAAATTCGTTCTTACGAATCTTCCGTTCAGGAGCTACGATGACACAGACAGACACACAGATACACATATTAAACTTATTTGCGTCAAGGCTTAAAAATGACAACGGTTTGGCTCAATATATATTATGCCATTTTTAGGGTTCCGTACTAAAAGAGTAAAACGGGACCCTATTACTAAGCCATTCTCATTCTCATTCATTTCTTTCTGTCTGTCTGAAATTTTCACAGATGTATTTCTGTCGCCGCTATAACAACAAATACTAAACAATAGATTAAAATAAATATTTAAGGGGGCTCCCATACAACAAAGATGATTTTTTTTGCTCGTTTTCGGTCGGTCGAGACACGCGGCAGTGTGTCAAGCCAAGTTCAAGCAAAGGAACTGGCTAGCCAGCACCAAGTGTAATATTACACGAACCACTTGGTGTCACTTTTGACCATTCTATAACTCAAAACCTCTTTAACGTAAACACATAAAACTAAGTACGTGTGTTTAATATATGAAGATATGAAGGTCAAAAAGTCGTAAATTTTAGCACTGACTGACCGACATATAGTACCTAAACCTAACCTACTTCCAGATGACCTAGAAGGATGAAATTTGGAATCCAGCTCCGTAATTGTGTGTAAAAATTGTGTTGAAAAATAGGGGGGGGTCCCCATATAATTTTTTTTATTGTAGCGTTGGAACCGTTTCAAGTAGATATTTGAAACTATCCTAATATATATATTATTATATTTGCTATATAAAAGAAATATAAAAATAAAGTTAAGTCAAAAAAAAAGTGGTGTCCCTATACAAAAAACTTTTAATACGCGCTAAACAACCGGCCAACGGTGTGTCGTCGGCGGCGCGCCACCACATTATTATACACAGAACAGAAGTAAATCTCAATACCTGCCTAGTTTTCTTTACAAAAAGTAATGATATCCCACCAAAAACATAAATGTAAAAAAGGAGAGCCAAGTTCAATAAAAAAATTATGCTTGGCTGTGGGCTTTGCCGCAAAAAGAATGGAGATCTAAATGGCAAGTAAGTGCCAAGTTCTATGCAAAATCAAAATATGTATGTATAGGAACAAAATAACCTTATAAACAAGTATTAAACTCTATGTCTTTGCTTTATTAGATACCTATAACAATTGCTGTTATTTAAAAATGTGGGATCTTAAAGTAGGTTAGATTTGACTTGGCCAGTTTTTATCAGAATTAAAAAATATATATACTCACTTAAATGTTGAATAACTATATAAAATGACTGATGTAATGAAAACTGTATCAAGTTTAAATTAAAATCAAATACCCAGGTCGGCAGTATGTTACTTGAAAGAAAAAATCAATCTTCTACATGAACGCAATCAAAAGCTACTTATGCCCGCTTATGCCACATATTTCAACACTCGCAAAGGAATCAAAACCTTTAAGATCCACTTTTTCCCGTTAATAATGATGTTTGGCAAGAAGCAACGTCAACTGATGGGCAAGGTCTGAAAACCGTGCCTACATTTTTAAATAACATCAAAAAAAATTGGGTTCCTATAGAAATAATTGAAAGAATGATGGGTTCAAATTTTGAAATGTAGGTTTAGTGTATCTGTCCTTATCTAGTTCGCTTACGTCACGATGACCGGAGTGGGGATCACTTCAGTAGTGGTCTGACCAGGGCGGCCAATCTTAGTACTAGGTGCGCGGTAATGACAGCATAATAAGTTTACTAAAGGCTGTCAAGGTATTTCAAAATTCGCCGTATTGTCATAAGACATCAGTAGCCTAGGGGTACGGGGTACTAGGAGACGGAGGTATTTGGAGTCGATGAGCCGGGGTTCAAACCCTGCGACCGACGCACTTTTTGTATGTTTCAACTAACGATACTAGATCTCGCATCAAATACAGGGTTACCGTTTTTAGGCCCAGAGATTGATCTCTATTTCAGTATACAGGGTGTTTCCTGTAACAGGAGCAATAAATTAAAATATAGACCCCTTAAGTAATCAGTTATTAAGTCCAAGTGGTTTTAATTAATTAAAATGAAGAAAAAAAACACTGTTATTTTCTTACAAATTAATCGAACCAGCAATTTACACCCGCCACGCTGGGCAACCATTAATTCACTATTGAATGTTTTAAGATTATTTCTGAAGAAGCATCCCCGGTACCACGACACTAAACCACCGTTGAGCGATCATATTGCGATAGTCGGCATCCATTGATTGTTAAATTTAACTTTAATTGTTATTTTCTCTAAATTTAAGAACTTTGGAAAATTAAGTTATTGTTATTATGAGTACTAATTACCTAAGGAATCTTCGTTTTAATTTATTGCTCCTGTTACAGGAAACACCCTGTATAACAAAGTACTTTGTGGGTCTGACGTTTGACTTACCGTTGCCGGGAGCGGTGGTGCGCTGGCTAGCCAAGGAACACAGATATACCTATAGAATCAGCCAATAAGTGAACAGTACAGTAGGAAAGGACTTTTTTATGACAATAATATTAAGAAAAGAAACTCGAATCGCATTTATTCCCGAAAACAAGGACCCTTTAAATATTACGAGTACATGTTTGTAAGGAACCCATGGTGCACGGACCCGATTAGCACTTGACGGGTTTTTTTATTGTTACAGAATTATTTTACCCGCAATTGTGACATTTTTTTTTAAAAGTCGAAAATGTTATAAAAAGACATCAAATGAATCGATTCGATTAACTATACTATACATAGTAATTAATCACAGCATTCTCAAAAACGTTTACGTTATGGAAATTATTAGATAACGGATATACATGGATAGGTACTGTAAGTACCTACTGTATCCTATACTATAAATAGATATTACACAATATTACATTATGGTATTTGCATTATTTGACAGCCGTCATCCCGGTACAATAAGGTACTGGGCTGACAGCTGTCAAATTATGCAAATACTATTTAAAAAAAATATAATCCTCAAAAGTCAAAACCTTCATGCCGACTCCACACTTCGCTATGCGCTAATCGTTATTCGGCTTATGCGACGAAGTGTGGACTGTTTATTGTTTATTCGTTTATGTTTGCCTTATTCGCACGCATAACGCATATCCTATCCGTCGACTTGTCGTTGTCGGTTTTTTGGTACACATCAAAGGAGGCGAATAAGCCGAACAGCGCGTCGACTGCCCACACTTCGTTCACTGTTCACCATTGAGTTATATTACTAGAGTAGACATCACCTAGTATAAGTTTGCGCATGTCAACATACGCTCATGAGCGTATGTTGGTATTGTTGGTTTAGTCCGTGGCGAGCACTGATGGCGGTCGTTTCGGGAGCAGATTGACTTAAAACTTTTAAAAATGCCTTCTTGTGCATTGCGCTATTGCACCAACAACACCACAACAATAGTAAAAATACGGGAATCACTTTTCATCGGTACATTCACGGATATTTTTCATAATATTAATTTATTAAATTTTGTTGTAATTTATAAGATGCGCGCCATACTGTCGGCCATTATTGCAAAGATTAAAAAATGTAGAAGTGACAAAATCCTAATACTATTTCTCCCTATTAGCTAAGTATAAGCCGTGCTAATGGTACATTAAACTTAATAAACTGAATGTTTGAACCTAACTATTAGCATTTTAGCTCCAAATTAGCAGCAACCATTTGTTTTTTTTTTTAATCGTTTTTATGAATTGACAGCGTTCAGTTGCTATTTAGATTTTAAGTTCTACTCATTTATATCCTAGGCCAATTCTCTTATATAAATAATGTCCGCAAAGCGAGTATGGTCTCCGAATATGAACCCATTGGCAATATTAAGATAAGTAAAAATTAGCCGCCATCCATTTTAATTTCCAATTGCTTCAACATAAACAACACAGTGCATCCTCAGGAAGTATACGGATATCCAGTATAAACAAATTACAAATACCAAATGTCGATGATGTGATTCGTTTTTAAATCAATAAGTAGTTTTTTTATATGAATGTATAAAATCACGCTATGGCTTTATCTGAATCTAAACTCAGAAAAATGACGCATCTACTGCACGTTCACATACTCTTTGATTTTCAAGATGGCGGCCTGATTGGAAAACGTCAAGAAAAATGTTCTGGGTTGCTAGTCTATACGTAGTAATAGTAAGTCAATGCTGTTCACTCACTAATTTAGTAAATCTGTGGCTAGTGGCAGTCATGTCTCGCGACGGGTTTGAAAACTTAAATATGGAGTGGAATAACGAGAAAGTTATGCGATTTCTTGAATTGTACCAGATGCAGCCCCAACGCAAACAACACACATATTTGGCATGTTCGGCACACCGGCACGAAGTGTGGTGGACATGTTTGTTGTTCGCGCACATAAGAACAAATGTTTTCGCAAATACGGTGCAGTCACTTAACGAATAGCGCATAGCGAAGTGTGGTGCTGGCGCTGGCATCACGCATAAATTAGATAAATAAGTATATAATAGTACATTATGATACAAGTGTGCTAAGTTGGTCATTACACTCGAGTCGGTTTTTAAGCCTGAGCCGAAGGCGAAGGCTTAATGGAGACGAGAAGTGTAATGACCAATGCTCACGTGTTTCATACGACGTTTTTCAACACATTTGCGAGGAAAAAAAAAAATTAAAATGTTAAAAGATATGTAATGAAAAGGCACTAGTGCGATAATGTAATATAAAAGTCACGGCATGGGTAATATTCTGCATTATTTTGCTAATATTTAAAAAGATATGTAATGAAAAGGCACTAGTGCGATAATGTAATGTAAAAGGCACGGCATGGGTAATATTCTGCATTATCAGTGTAAATACGCTGTAATAAGACCTACTTTACGAGCAGGTGTGTTGAAAAATACTTGTAGCAAGGAAGGGCCCCAGCTCTTCGTATTTTATAAAATCATTTTTTTAGTTACTCCATTACACTTTACAGGGTTCTTGGGCTAGGTAGGATATAAGGATGTTCCGGCCCGGGCAGTGGGCACACTACTTTTTTGATGTAGGGGGGGATGGGTGGTCCCAATTCAATATACAGGGTGACTGGTAATTCGACCTATTCCTTGAAAGGGGTTATACTAGAGCTAATTTGCAACAATTTATGTCCAGTCAAAAAGGGGTTTTTAGTTTGTTTGAAAAAAAAATCGCCTTGCAGCCTT
Organism: Epinotia brunnichana; assembly: GCA_963854355.1. NCBI lineage: Eukaryota > Metazoa > Arthropoda > Insecta > Lepidoptera > Tortricidae > Epinotia > Epinotia brunnichana. The sequence continues at coordinate 8,771,111 of OY977946.1, forward strand.
AAAGTGCTGATTGTGACAAAAATGTTTTTTTACCATCCAAATGGAAGTACTTTTGTCACAATCACCAGCTTAAGGCTGCAAGGAGAATTTTTTTCATACAAACTAAAAACGCGAATATCTCGGAAACCAGCGAGTTTCGACCCCTGGTTGACTGGACATAAATTGTTGCAAATTAACTCTAGTATAACCCCTTTCAAGGAATAGATCGAATTACCAGTCACCCTGTAGTCTATGGGTGGTCCCGTGTCGGGTCCGACTGCGGACGAGGACGACCACCGGCCGGGACGCGGAAGAATAATGGTCCCCGTATCCCGGTCAAAAAGTGGCTGTGAGGAACACCCAGGGGTTTTTAGTCAGTAGAAGTCTGACATAACCACTGCTCCTCCCCGAGGATGATATTGAGCAATAGCAATACCACAGGGTCAAATGACCAGTAAAGAATACAATAATCCATTACGTCAACTTAGTTACAATTCCATTGTTTACGTTGATTAAACATGATTTCGCTGCTTATTTGATTGCCTATACCATGATGTAATTTTATCATGAGAGAAGTTGACCTCTTGTCATTTGTACTGATAACTGAACGCGACCGTTTCTGATAAGTCAACGAAACGTCATTCGAAAGTTTACGCGTGCTGAAGACGGCAGTATCTTGAAAATAAACTGTAACATAGTAATTAATTATATATTATAAATTAATTTTTTAAAGACTTACAATCAAACTACCTTACAATCCTGTTATTGGGTTTATTTAACTCGGGTTTTAACAGCACTGTAGCTTGCAAATCGTAATAAAACAACACGTGATTGACTTCTTATAAACAAGTGGTCCTGATTTCTAGTGACCGCCGATTTTAACATGGTTGATCAGAAAAATATACTAGTGATAGGTAACGGAGGCCGGGAGCATGCCTTGTGTTGGAAGCTGGCGGATTCGCCGTTCGTTGCTCGGATATACTGCGCACCGGGCAGCGTTGGGATCTCAACAACAAACAAAGTTGAATCTGTTGAGCTCGACATCAAGAACTATCCAGTAAGTGTCTGATAAGAGTGATAAGACTAGCTAGTATAGAATATTCAGAAAATTCGTGAATTTGTTTCTTCGTATGATAATTTATATCGAAATTCGTTATAAAAAAAAATTAAAACTTTTAAAATTTAAACTGTTTATTTCAATAAAAAAATACTTAAGGGTTATTACAATCTTAACTACTAATCTTAAATTTATTATTTTTAGTTCCCATTGATCTTATTATAACGATTACCCTTAGCATTATATCCTGTAACTTATATTTAAATAATTTACAATTGCATATAGATTTTCTTTTCTGTATTCAATATTTTATCGCATACTGTTATTTTTAGGGTTCCATACTCAAAGAGTAAAACGGGACCCTATTACTAAGACTCCTCTGTCCGTCCGTCCGTCCGTCTGTCTGTCACCAGGGGTTTACAAGCGTACAATTTGACAAAATTGTACGATTTTCCATAGAAAAAGTTGTCAATTTTGTCAAATTGTATGCTTGTAAAGTTTTATGAAATAGGCCCCTGGCTGTATCTCACTGATACCGTGATAGTTCCAGCTGAAATTTTCACAGATAATGTATTTCTGTTGTCGCTATAACAACAAATACTAAAAACACAGAATAAAATAGTTTTTTATAGATAATGGTACGGAACCAATCGTGCGCGAGTCCGACCCGCACTTGGCCGGTTTTTTATAAAAACATGCCATAGTTAAATCAATTATTTTCTATATTATATCAATTCTGGGTAAAAAATTTAAGAAAGAAAGTAAAAACATTTATTCACAGCACAAAACAACAAAAAAATAATAAAAACACATGCCATGACATGGTCCCGACTCAGCATGGTGCCAACCTAATTGGCCTAAAAATATCTTAAATTTGACTGGTACAAGATTGCCATAGTTAGGCCCATCAACCTACCTTAAACAAGCCCAAGCTGAATGTTTTACCTTTTGTGTCCTAAAATTAATTTTCACAACAGGTTTGACATATTTTTATTTATTTAATCATATGGCATTCATTATTTGGCCTTTGAGTTTGTCACTTTTTAGTACCACCCAGGGGACACGTGCAGGGTTGTGGTAGGTAGCTCCTGCGGACGCAAGTGACAGTTGTCCCCCCTTTGTCAAGTGAGTGGACACTCGACTGTTAGAGGTTCTTAACTCGGCTTAACAACTACTGTAATAGACAGCAGCCAGGATCAACTGCTTAGCATGCATTCCAAAGCATGGAAGTGCTCATTTATAGTAACCACTCAAACAGGCGGTCACCCATCCAAAGACTGACTGCTGCCATCTTCGCTTAACCTGCATTATCGTTTCCGACTCGCAGGCGCCGCTAGGCTATGAACGCTTCAACACATATTTTTATGAAATCAAATAATTAAATTTTAGAGATCAATTTGCTCATTATATATAAGGAATGGATAACCTCCGACCTCCATTTGACAGTGCCTCAAGACAATTGGAGCTTGACTGGCAACTTGAAAACAAGTTATGCAATGATAAGTTGATAAGATTCATGTACTGTAATAATCTTAACAAAAAATTATGATTATTGATTGTTTGCATAGTTTTCTGTTGCTGATGTTGTTTGTCAAATGATTTCTTTACACAATGGTTAAATACTATTCATACTTTCTGGGAAGTTGTGTAGCGTGACACCCTGTCCCCACCTCAAACCCCCCCCTGCTCTGTCTCTCTCACTGTGCAAATCTAAAGGAGGCTCGATTTTCTATCATATATACATACTTCTTTCCAGAAATCCGTAGATAGATAGATAGATAATTATGGTAACAAGGCGAAGCGACCAGAGCTACTGACATTATCCCCTATAATAGATTCTGGCAACTGGGTATAGCAACCAAGTTGATGAAAAGTTGGCTGTTAATTTTTTTTGATAAGCAGTTTCGTCTTCCATTTGTGAGTTTTATTTATTTATTGTATGGCATAAAATTTCTCTACTTAAATGTTTATGATATTAGATTTAAGGTAAGCAACTGCATCCGTCGAGAGAGTCTTAAAATCAGCCGAATTCCCTGATGATATGATGTACCGTCTGATCTGGGCAGCCACACCGGCACTCCGCTGTCTCGCACCATCCCCATTTGCACCAAAGAGATGCGCAATTTCCGATCCCTGTCTTGATCCGGTTTAGTAGACACCAGGCCCGTCGACATTCCTCAAAAGTGAGTGGAAACCAGGGACTGATTTCGGTTATGGTTATACCGGTATGAAACCGGTATTCCGTTAGGATACCGTTATGTCGTAAAGGTTGTGCGCGCCGCGCGAACATAACGGTACCGTAACCGTTTTCAAAATGAAATAACGGTTAGCGGTATTAGTTTTAAATGATAACCGAGAAAAGTAAGCGAGCTGGCACTCTACAGAGGAAGCATTGGCTACTAAACATTTAAAAACAAAGAGACAAAACCTGTAGTTTGGCAACAACGCCAGGCCAAAGTCGATATATATATCGGTACCTTTAAAAAGCGGTTACGGTACCGGAAAAAATAAAGGTACTTTTATATTTCGATAGCGAAATGTTTCCGCTACCGAAACCGCTATTTGACAACCGATATGACGTTATACCGTTACAATAGAATACCGGTATTTTTCGGTTATGCAGTCCCTGGTGGAAACTTTGTTATTCTTGCATATTTATGACACCACGAAACTTTCAGGTACTCGCACAATGGTGCAAAGACTACACCATCGACTTGGTCCTAGTCGGTCCCGAAGACCCTCTAGCCAACGGCATCACAGACGCCCTAACATCACATGGTGTGAAGGTCTTTGGGCCTACGCAGGCTGGAGCCCAGATTGAAGCCAACAAGGACTGGTCCAAGGCCTTCATGATCCGCCATCAGATACCGACAGCAAGATACAAGTCGTTCACTGACGCTAAGGAGGGGAAGGATTTTATTAATAGGTGAGTTTACTTTATTATATTTTACTTTATTAGTTGTAAAATTGACAATATAAATAATTAAAGTAATTTCTCCAGAATGTACTTTGAGAATAGTGGGTATTAATGGCACTGCATAAACTAAACTATAATATTTACATTTATTTAAACTTTATTGCATATACAGAAAAGCTTATAGGTGCAGGCAGTTGACCAAAAGAAACAAAAAAGGGATAGTTCTAACTAATGCAATGAAAATACATATAATACTACAATTTCTAATAATTTACATCTGCATTTATGAGTCTCTCAAAAGTTTAACAAAAATGGTTGTTTTTGTTCCTTACGAATACTAGCCGACATGAGCTGGAGTGGTTTATAATCCATACTTTCCATGCTGAACCGATTTAGATGAAATTTGGTATAGAGATTGTTTCAGTCCCGGGGAAGGACGTAGTATAGTTTTTATCCCGGAAATCATCTCCTAGGGGGTGAAATGGGGGGGTGAACGTTTGATATAAACGAGTTGCACGCGGACGGAGTCGGGGGTAGAAGCTAGTAATGAATATGGCACATCAAATAACCCCGTCTCTATCTTACGTATAACTGCATCCTTCAGTCGTGTCGTAAAATATTTATTCTGAAAATCATCCCAAGGGATGTAATCGGGGGCGGAAGTTAATACGGTAGTTCACGCAGACGAAGTTGCGGGCAAAAGTTGTTCTATCTATACTAATATCATAAAGAAGCAATGTCTGTGGAATTGTAAGTTTGTATTTAGGAGGTAATCTCTGGAACAATAAAAAAAACTCTTTCAGCTGTCTATAGAATAGATGGACAATAACTTCCTCCTTTTTTGATGTCGGTTAATAATGTAGGCTATGTTTTATCCCGCGGGTGCGTTCTTTACAACACGCATCAATTTTATTATTATCCTATCCTATCCTATACTATTAAACGAGCATTATTTGTATATAAATATATATATATTTGCAATCACGTTCTCGAAAACAGCTTTAACGATTTCGATGAAAATTGGAATGTAGGGGTTTAAGGGGGCGAGAAATCGATCTAGCTAGGTCTCATGTCCGGGAAATTTTGTTTTCTCCCTATTTTCATCCGAGCACAGCTCGGTCGCCCAGGGACTTATTTACTTATATAGCTTTTATATGTAATCTAGTGACCAAAATGCCAAAACAAATAAATAAATACGCAGGCGAAGCCGTGCGGGCAGCTAGTACTGTACATAATAAACAACAATTGAAACGAATCGCGGACTCCAGCGGTCCCATTGACCCGCGACCCTGTAATTACTGATGAAACAGGCCAATGCCAAGTATTTTTATATTATCTTGTTTTCCGAACGATACTTGTGTAAAAATAAGGAACCGAGATAAGGAGTCTAGACTCTTCGATATCCTTTAAAGTTTCTGGGCACAATTTGATGCCGAGTCGCGTCGTCCGCGACACTCGCACTGCGTGGATTAGAAAGAGGAGGGTAGTTAGATGTTGATGAATGGTTGATGATGATGACACGTGGCGGCGTCAGTTGTACTAGTGACTCCTATTTTTAGTACGGCCGATCTCATAAGGGGCTGAACACCTTTGTACTGTCTCGTTTTAACGTCATGTTAAAACTGCCATGCGAAGTTGTCACACGGGTGAACGTGATAAGTAGCGTACGGACTGGCGGTGGCATTGTGGACAGAGTGAGCATCTACAAACTTCTTATGATTGAATGAATAAATTCAAATATTAAATGGTTTTTCTTATAAAATCCATTTCTCTTCTTACATTAATTTAACCAATATCTTTTACAAACTCAACATTAGCCGTATACAACCGGTATCGGCACACAAATGGGTTTTTAATAAATTAAGGAACAGATTTTTTTGCTATAGTACATTCATTTTATAACATGAACACCGATTTAAATGAGCACGACGAAGAAGATTTCGAATCTCTTATCCCAGCCGCCATTTGCTGTGAAACATTGCAGTGGGCACTATATTATGCACAAAAACATGTAATTTTTCGGTCTAAAAAAAATTGGCAATACTTTAAATTATGAAAAATCATTTAATCATTATTCACTCAATCATAAAATGTATCTTTGCGATTGCGACTCCATTTCTCACTCTGTCCACAATGCCACCGCCAGTCCGTACGCTAGTGATAAGGTACCAAAGTGTTCAGCTACTTATGAGTACGAGGTACCATTGATGACCAAGACACGCACAAAGAAATAATATAAACGTGCCAATGGGATCGTAAAATAGCTGTCGCTCTCACGAATCACGTCAATCAGGTCTGAGTCGGAGTCGTTCAATTTGAACTCGGTGTCTCTGTAAATGCACCTAGTTCGATTGTCGATCTGTTACGCTAGTTTCAATTTTGCTTTGTGGTTTGATCTGGGTATTTATGGTTTCAAATTGTTGTTTTAAGGATATCGTGCGTTGTAATTGTAGAATAGGGTTGTTGACTCAAATGTTATTATTTCTCCAAAGAAAAGAAGGCAAAAAAATATGCTAGATGACGAAAATCCCATTAAAATATCTCAAAAACGACAAAGCTACGACCGTTTTAAAGTTGCTTGTTAGACAGCAAACGCTCGAATAGTAAAAGACAATAATTTAATACTTATGATAATGTGTTTTGCGAAAAAGGGAAATAATCTTAAAATTTTGGACAATTATAACTTACTGATTTATTGTCTTTGGTTACTTTTTTCTCCAGTTTATTATCGAGAGAATTCAAAATGATTGGTATTTGGTGTCAACATCCCTATTCGAAATATTAAGTTTTGGTCTCAAAAGTAAGTGGATTGCGTTGTATATAATTTTTTTCAAAAACCCTTTTTTTTTCTAGCGCCAACTACCCAGCTCTAGTAGTAAAGGCTTCCGGCCTCGCCGCCGGGAAGGGTGTGGTGGTGGCCGCTACTAAGGAGGAGGCCTGCCGAGCCGTGGATGACATCCTGACGGACTCCAAGTATGGAGTTGCCGGGGAGACGGTCGTGATTGAGGAGCTGTTGGAGGGAGAGGAGGTTTCGGTGAGTTTCTCTAATCTAAATAGTGGTAGTGAACGCATGAACCGGATTGGGTCGAAGATAATGTCGAAACATTGTAATCCATAAGTCATCCATATAATTTTCCCATACATCAAATTATATTTAGACAATCGAACATCCATACTAATCCATATCCATACTTCCATACTAATATTATAAATGCGAAAGTGCCTGTCTGTCTATCTGGTCTGTCTATCTGTCTGTCTGTTACCGCTTCACGCTTAAACCGCTGAACCAATTTAGATGAAATTTGGTATAGAGATAGTTTGTTTCCCGGGAAAGGACATAGGATAGTTTTATCCCGGAAATCATTCCCTAAGGGGGTGAAATTTTGTGTTTAGCTACGATATACATCTTCCACGCGGACGGAGTAGCAGGCAGAAGCTAGTCTAGTATTAAAAAGATCCCTACACATAAAACGTAGCTATGAACCGTCTCGATAGATCAGATTTAGAATAAATTCGATAAATAAATAAAATACTCACCAGTGAGTTTGTGAAATGCTGGTGGTGGTGATGCATTCAGGAAGAGGTTACATCTGATCAAAAACAAATGAAAAACACTGCAGTATAATTATACTGCAGTGTTTTTCAACCTGTGGGTCGCGACCCCCAGGGGGGTCGCGGCTGCTTGGATTCTTACTCTGGGGGGGTCGCGCCATGAAAAAGGTTGAAAAACACTGAATTATAGTAACTAGTATCAGACACTTTATTTTTACTTACTTCTTGATGTGATCTAATCACCCTTTCTTTCTCTTTAAATTGTATGGAACCAAGAGGAATTAAATGTACTCTGAATGCCTAATACAGAATACGTTCATGACTTCGGGAAGACTTATGACGGGTCAATATAGAGCGACATTGTTCATTACGACAGTTCAATAGACATCAATGTTGATGAGGTACTCTACCCCAATCAATAACGTGAATAAACTTTACTGTATATATGTAAATAACCATTGCATAAGTTTAGCGGAGCGGAGAATGTTCTTAAATCAATTGCATCTCAGTATCAGTACCTACCCTTGTCACAATTGCACCCAGACAGAACTGCGTCATTCCAATTTCGTCTCTAACTTTACTAGCATAAGGCATGTGCTAACTGCATTTGTGGCATAATAACATTGTAAAGTTATTTGAGTTCAGTTGAAGGACTTTGAACTTTAAATTTGTTTGTATAAGGTAGATCTTACTTATATGTGTATCAGAAATTGCTACTCATTGACCTGTGACCGTGCACGCGCGATCTATATCGATTTGAGATATACATATAATCGTAGATATAGGTATATTATGTAGGTGTACTTTGTCTGTTTATTCATGTTACGATGTAACAGACATGCGGTGAGTTATTTATGCAGCAATTAAAGTGCTTTTCCACCAGGCAAACGGGGACGGGATAAAGCGGGAAATTACTTTTTACAATCGATATCGACGTCTATCGACTATTCATCATCATCATTTCCTTGCCCTTATCGCATTTACTTGGGGTCGGCGCAGCATCTTTTTCTTCCATACTTCTCTGTCAGCCGTCATCTCATCACTCACTTCTATTTTCTTCATATTGTTTCTCACACAGTCCATCCATCCATCTATCGACTATTATCGACGTATATTCGTCGTATATGTGCAATATTTTATCACTTATGTGCATCAGTTGGTTTTCCTATGTTTATGTTAAAAATGCGTCAAGCACGTGTAATGAACTAACATATAGACGCGTGTTGTTTCGTCTGTAACTATAATTACGACATGCATTAAAAAACTAAAACAACCCTACGCAACAAACATAACCATGAAACATCTCCACAGAAAATACTTTCGATTAAAGAAGAACCTCACTTAAATCGGCTCGTCCGTTTAAGAGCTACGATGACACTTATAACACTTCTCGTTTGCCTTGGAGGAAAAAAAGTCTTACATTGTATCCACAAGTTAAGATTTTAATATACCCACCGCAGATCCTCGCCTTCACCGACGGCGAAACAGTCTCCATGATGCCTCCCGCGCAAGACCACAAGCGTCTCGGAGACGGAGACACAGGCCCTAACACCGGTGGCATGGGCGCTTACTGCCCTTGTCCCCTCATCACGCCAGACCAGCTCCTGGACGTGAAGGACCAAATTCTGCAGAGGGCTGTTGATGGGCTGAAGGCTGAAGGCATCAAATATGTTGGTGAGTTGAATCAACAGGAGTGTTGGGGGGCAACGCCCCTCATCTTGACATACTGACTTGACTACAAGCGTCTTGGAAACGGAGACACCGGCCCTAACACCGGCGGCATGGGCGCCTACTGCCCTTGTCCCCTCATCACGCCAGATCAACTCCTGGACGTCAAGGACCAAGTTCTGCAGAGGGCTGTTGATGGGCTGAAGGCGGAAGGCATCAAATATGTTGGTGAGTTGAATCAACAGGAGTTTTGGGGGGCAACGCCCCTCATCTTGACATACTGACTTGACTACAAGCGTCTTGGAGACGGAGACACCGGCCCTAACACCGGCGGCATGGGCGCTTACTGCCCTTGTGCCCTCATCACGCCAGATCAACTCCTGGACGTCAAGGACCAAATTCTGCAGAGGGCTGTTGATGGGCTGAAGGCTGCAGGCATCAAATATGTTGGTGAGTTGAATCAACAGGAGTGTTGGGGGGCAACGCCCCTCATCACAACATCCAGATGTAGATAAAACTACAAGATTCTCGGAGACGGAGACACCGAGCCTAACACCGGCGATACGGGCGCCTATTGCCCGTGTCCCCTTATCACGCCAGACCAACTCCTGGACGTGAAGGACCAAGTCCTCGTTGACGGGTTTCTTAGTTCTTCAGAGACTGACTTGACTGCAAGCGTCACAGAGACGAGGACACCGGTCCACATGTCCCCGCATCACGTCGGACCAGCTTCTGGACGTCAATGTGTTGACGGGTTGAATGTTGAGGGCATCAAATTTTTAACAATAAAAGCACTGGTTCCTTAGATTAATATTATATTCCACAATAAATTACAAGCCATCGACCCTTAGACTTTATCCAAGACGCACGGGCGCCGCCATGAATGTCGCAGTCTTGCCAACTGCCCTGTCAACTAAGGCACGTTCGAAAATGCCGCTAACAGTTCGGCCAGCCTGACAAAACCTTCGTCCTCGAAGGTCACCTCCACTCGTACTTCATTGAACTCCTCCACCACGCTCTGCAGCAAGCTTCGCTCCCAGTGCAGGTGGTAGACTTCACCTGTTCTCTCAGCCAAGGCCCGCCAAGGCCCAGCGAGCAGAGCAGAAGTCGCGCTTTCATAAGCTCGCCAGTGCGGCCCACGACCACCAAAGAAATACGCTGTATGTCTCAATCTCTGTAACAAACTTTAAGGCTGAGGCTAAAGGTTCCCCATAAAACATAGCATAGCTTTTCTTTTGTTTGCGTTTTCGCACACTAGTGACAATTCACAAAGAACAAAAGAGTTGACTCAACCCTCAACGGGCGCAAGAGCCAAATTTCTAGGGACTTTATACCAAGATAGGAAACATCGAACAGAAACATTTTTGAACATGCAAAGGTTTTGCTATAGCCCAGATAGAAATATTGTTTCTTGTCAACATAGTAAGGTTACTGAAGACAAGTGTCATTTCGCGCCAATATGCAAATTGTAACTTTTTTGAACTATTTGAAGCTATTTTATGAACGCAAACAAATCATACAGATATATTATTCATTTACATCACGTGGTTAGGCCAAAATAATTAGATACATAAAATTGACGGCACATGCGTACGTCGCATGTTTTGTCGTAGAAACACGTAAACAGAATCTGGACGTTGGCTATGATAGTGAATAACGATAACCCGTAGCCACACCCGCGTTATTTGCGTCTATTATCGGTTACGGTTCCATGCAGGCGGTTAGAAAAACCTTGGCTCTGATATGTGAAGATGAATTCCGCTGAAGCTCCAAAGGTCCTTTCGCTGTAGATCCTCAAGGACAAGATAATCTTGACGACCGCTTTAGCCTAGTTGGTAGTGACCCTGCCTACGAAGCAAGAAGTCCTGGGTTCGAATCCCGGTAAGGGCATTTATTTGTGTGATGAGCATATTTGTTCCTGAGTCATGGATGTTTTCTATGTATTTAAGTATTTATTTATCTATATAAGTATGTTTATCTTCGTCTAGTACCCATAGTACAAGCTTTGCTTAGTTTGGGACTAGGTCGTTTTGTGTAAGATTGTCCGCAAATCTGGGTACAGGTAACACTTCTATGGGCTAAGCCTGAAATAAAAAAGGGTATGATTTTATCAGTCACCTAATAAATGCATTTTCAGTTCTTAGAATAATAGATCTGTCACCTAAATTGAATCACCTAATAATAGTAAAAGGATTACCTAAAATCAATAAAGAATTACATGGAAATAATATCTATCACCAAATAATTATATTGGGTTTCAAAATAATGAAATTGTCACTAAAACAGAATCACCAAACAATATAATAATTTACTTTAAAAACAAAGTTTTAGCCGACTTCAATTCAGTACTCCGCCAAGCCACATGAACATTTCCACATTTATTTTCCAATTTACCACATTAACTGATTTCCGAGAGCAAATACGTTGATTATTAGAAAAAAAAACCAAATCGCTGTATGTGGGCCGATAATATTTGAGGAATTTCGTCAATTCCTCAAGGATCTCAGAATCACCTTTGGCAATTCTTTGTTTGCTATTTCAATGGAATGATATCAGAATCGGTGACGTACTTTTATAGTTTGAAGTACATCATTGACAAGTTCCACAAGCCATCTGTGGCCTTCATCATCACTTCCACTTTATCAAATTTATGACTTCCGGATGTAATACACGATTTATAATAGAAAACACCGAAATTACTACACGCGTGCCTTATATATTTGAGGAGTTCCCTCAATTCCTCATGGTTCCCATCATTCAACTGGAGTTTTGAAAACAATGGGAACAACCTGGAAGCATATACTTTCAATTAAAAAAAGAATGGTACGAATCGGTTCATAAATGACCGAGTTCTGAGGTAACACACATAAAAAAAAATACAATTGAATTGAGAACCTCCTCTTGGTTTTTGAAGTCGGTTAAAAATGATTAAGTACCTTAAAACAAATTTTTAATCGCGGAAAAAAATATATAAATTCACTTTTTTTTTTTAGTTACTGAGCCCCTCTTTCGTTTCTGGGACTCAGTCTACCGTCCTCCGCTTTGGCTCCCGCCCCGCTTCCTCGGCCCTTCGTTTCACGTGCGCACTCGTATTCAACTTCAACTCAAGGCCTCCTTCGCGAGCTTCTGGCTACGCGGGCTTTATACACTCTAGGGGTAGGACAGACAAGACCACGTAGAAGTGGGGTGCGCTGATTCGGGTTTTGGTAGCTATTTTTACCTTTAATCATTTATTTATATCTAAAGTTATTTATAGTAAAACTTATATCTTTTGAAATTTATAGCATTGACTAAAAATAAAGAAGCTGATTTGACTTTTGTCAAATATCGTATTTGACTCCGCCCCTATTAGGCATTTTTTCATTAAATTAAGGAACTGATCTATTTATTAGGTGACAAATCTATTATTTTGATGACAGATCTATTATTCTGAGAATATCGGTTCAGGCTATAGAAAATAGGTGATTTATACTTAGAGACAGTTTTGATTAAACTGGTGACTAATGGGTCAATCAACTATTTCTTGTTGCTCGTTGCCATGGTTACGTCTCCTGGGTCACCCTTTAAAACTATTATTTTATGGGGTTTCAATCCACTAAACACGTGTTTTTATCATATTGGTAAACTCATTCCATGGTGGGGCATCTCCTTAGCATGATAGGAGTCCAGATTATAGTATATTTTCTAAGAAAATCTGTTACTGTTGTCTCTTGGCTTACCGGGACAGAATAACAACAAGAAAAAGTTGATTAACCCTAATATATAATTAAATAGAGATTATAATTAGGGTATTGCAGATTAGTGACACATCTAATAATTAGGGTGACAGGAAATATTGTTGCCAATAAAAAGTTGTATTTGTACTGTAGGGCTGTCTGTAGTCATGACTTCGACCGGCGGGGGCAATGGCAGCGGCGTACCATACGTGGGAGCGAGAGGTCACGCTCCGATCTCTCGCTCTCACTCGAGATCATGTTATTCCTAAAGCGCAATTTACACATAACAAAGCGCAGGTTACCTTACTTCAACTGATCTATCAATCCCCGCAATGTAGTTAATCTTGCATGCGATAGGGGTGTAGACTCAAAATTTATTATCCCTGCAAAATAAAAGAAGGCAAAACAATATGCCTAGTGATGAAAATCCCATTCAGATATCTCAAAAAGCGACGAAGCTACAACCGTTTTAATATTGCTTGTTAGAGAGAGACAACGCTCGCGGATCGTGACGTCACGATCCACGAGCGTCATAGTAAATGACAATCGTTTCATATGAAGGTGCGTTTTGCGGAAAAGGGACAGAATATATCCCCTCTTAAAACTTTGCACACTTAGAACTTTGTGATTATTTGTGAGGCTTTACTTTTTTCTCCATTTGACAATATTTTAAATCCTTTTTCGAGAAAATTCATCATAATTGGTTATTTTATTTGGTGTATACATCCCTATTTCTTGCATGTGTAAATTACTCTTTCGGCTGGGTACGAGAGATGTGCGAGGGAAAAATCCACCAATAGGAAGAGACAATCGCAGCGAGGCTAGAAATGCTATTGATGGAATTTTCCTCGCACAGCTTTGTTGAATGTATTTTAATTTTTTTGTGTCATATGTTATGAAGATTTGTATGCCTTATGTTATGGCGAAGACATAGTGAGACCTGTAAAATGTTCATAACACCTCTGTATTTACCTATGTTTTACGAATAAACGATTTGATTGATTGATTGACAGCGCTCCGCTATCTCGCACAGTTCGGTGGATACTCACTCTAACACAAAACCGCGCGCGAGCTGCCTCGCGTGCAAATGTGTTCTAATTAAGAAAGAAACGGATAGTCGAGACCATTCGTGCGCCGTCTTGTGTTAGCCCCGATTTCTAAGCCTTGATTCCGCTTGCTATCTAAGCTCAAAAATTGTCCAACGAACTGCGTTTTTGGAAGCGACAGCCATTTGAAAGCCAACTCTTGGTCAAGTGACAAGGATGTCTGTATGAGCGGATACACGCGCGTTAAAGTCACCGGTATCGACTGTATGACGTTTGTAGTGCTGCTAAAAGTCGCCGTGTGTAACCGCCCTAAGAAGTTCCCAACCCGCTCGAAGGCAATGCGCCTTCCAAATCACAAAAGCGCTTAGCAACATCAAGTCGGTCACCGTTTGAGTGACCAGTCCACGTAGCTTAACCGTGGTCTGTCGTCGAAAGTGCTTGGTAACCACCAGTCACCGAGTGACGTAATATTAATCTAATAGTCTGTCGTCGATCCAGAGGCACTAGGTTACAAGCGGTTCGTATGACAAACTTGACAATTATCGCCATTTTCAATGTTCGTTATAACAACACATACGATACAACCTGCCATAGTAACATCCAATTAACGAAAGTCCGAGATACAATGACCCCACTCCTTATCACATTAGCTACTGTTACTATCACAACTAACTCCGCATTGACGAAATCGGAAACCTTTTTGTAATAGGAGGTGTCGCGCCCGTATCCATAGCAACGCATGGCTATCTGCTCCATGCTACTGCGCATGCTCGTATGCACTGCGCGAGCCATGTTGGTTCTACTTCCGTGTCCGCACAGTTAGGTTTTGTTCTAACGGTCGCGGTCACGCAGAAACGTTTTGACAGGTTTAATTTCAGTTTATAATACATTGTGTACCTAGTCCTCTGTGTGAATGATGCCATGTTGGTTCTACTTTCATGTCCACACAGTTAGGTTTTGTTTCTAAGGGTCGCGGTTACGCTAAACGTTTTGACAGCTTTAATTTTAGTTTATAATACATTGTGTACCTAGTCCTCTGTGCGAATGATGCCATGTTGGTTCTACTTTCATGTCCGCACAGTTAGGTTTTGTTTCTAAGGGTCGCGGTTACGCTAAACGTTTTGACAGCTTTAATTTTAGTTTATAATACATTGTGTACCTAGTCCTCTGTGTGAATGATGCCATGTTGGTTCTACTTTCATGTCCACACAGTTAGGTTTTGTGTCTAAGGGTCGCGGTTACGCTAAACGTTTTGACAGCTTTAATTTTAGTTTATAATACATTGTGTACCTAGTCCTCTGTGCGAATGATGCCATGTTGGTTCTACTTTCATGTCCGCACAGTTAGGTTTTGTTTCTATGGGTCGCGGTTACGCTAAACGTTTTGACAGCTTTAATTTTAGTTTATAATACATTGTGTACCTAGTCCTCTGTGCGAATGATGCCATGTTGGTTCTACTTTCATGTCCGCGCAGTTAGGTTTTGTTTCTAAACGGTCGCGGTCACGTATAAACGTAGAAACGGCTCTAGTTCTTTACCAAAATTTGTTATCAAATAAATCAAAACATGGGGACATAGAGGAACTCTTAGTTAATCTATGTTACAAAAATGATATGCATAGATTTTAATTTGGCGGAGGAAATAGCCGACTACGGCGGCTCGAAATTCAAGTTTTCGTAAGTCGCGCGCGATAGCCCGAATATGGTCTCCATCGGTTTTGTTACATAGAGGCCCTTCTGTACCTTGTGTATTATTATTTTTTCGTTTAGTTTGGTCGAGTCAAGCCAATTCGAGTTTCCACTCGAGTTATCCAACTTCGAAAAACCTGACTTGTATCATCTCTATATGCGCTTGAACGAGCGGTATCTTCAGTGACGTTTTAATACCTGCCCTTAAAGACCCGGACTTAAGTAGGTTGTTTACACAGCTGGCGCGTGCCCTGTCCGCCTATATCTAGAAATATCCAGTACTTAACCAGAAATTACTTACTTAGTTCTGTTTAATAAAATTCTATGTACTTATAGTATCAGTTATCGGCCTATAACAGTACTATTAATTATATGCTTTACTAATTTGAATTCTAAACTAGAGCGTTTAAAGTCGATTCTGGTGCGATCTTTCATGATGTACATCGATCTCAACTCTGTTTAAAGAGCCTATTGTTGGATTATAGACTTTATAAGCTGCAGTTTAGGGTATAATTAGGCTTGTGTATTGTAGTTTGCGGCAATATCTACGATTATTATATGTTAAAAATACTTACGTGACAAATACTATGCAATTATATCGATTTCCTATGAGCTGCCATTGTTTATATTTATATATGTAGTTTACTCACTCCCATAATAGATAATTTGACTACCGTAAATACGTTAGTTAGCTCATTTTACAGATCCAGCTAAAACAGACTTTATTTTTATATGTAAAAGGTTCATATTTGCCTGTAATATTGTTAATTAGCAATGTTTCATAAAAGTTGCGATTGTTTGCTTGTTTTTGTTTGCGATGGTCTAATTAAATTGTTTTTACATGAATGGCGATAACGTGGAGTTTTTAAAGATGAAATTAGTAGTAATTACGTCGTCATCAAGTCGTTTTGCATATGTGTAATTGTATATCATAAAATCACGTGATTTCGCATGTTATTGAATTTTTATTTTGCTTTGTTTTATGGTTTACTACACTTGGGGTTGCGTGTTTGCGTTGCGTCGTTGCCTCTCTTTCATTTGCCGTAGGAGGGCATTTTTAATCATTCGTGTACCCAATTAGCGTGATAAATAAAAAACCGGCCAAGTGCGAATCGGACTCGCGCACGAAGGGTTCCGTACTATTATCAATAAAAATATTTATTTTGTTTTTAATATTTGTTGTTATAGCGGCAACAAAAATACATAATCTGTGAAAATTTCGTCGGGAACTATCGGTATCAGTGAGATACAGCCTGGTGACAGACATACAGACGGACGGACGGACGGACGGACGGACAGCGAAGTTTTAGTAATAGGGTCCCGTTTTACTCTTTGAGTACGGAACCCTAAAAATTAAGTCTGTGTCAGTTTTGTGACGAAAGTTAAGCATACAAATGTTTGATGTGAAAATGAGCTTGTTTCACATTTAAATAACGTGTACATGATATGCATATCATTTATGAATTGAAAAGAAAAAAATATTTTTTACACAAATTGAATACTTAATTGTCGTCACAAAACTGACACTGAGTTAATTTTTGTTTAACAACTCAAGCTAATAGGGAACATTACTGCAATGTTCTGCCGCCAGAGGCAGCACTACCACTTATATATAGTAAACCAGTATAGGAATATAGGGATTTACACACACATGCACAATTGATTGTCAAATGAGTGACAAGGATGCTTGCATAGACAATACCGCAAGTGGGAACGAGATACAATGTCAACGCTGCTAGTGTCGCCACCTACGAAGAGTTTTGCTGTGTATGAGCTTATTGAAATCCTCTCAACGAATAGCTTATGTATAGTTGTTATTTTCTAAGCCGTCCGTTCCGCACTAAAGAACGCCGCACTGCAGAACGGACGGCTTAGAAAATAACAACTATACCTATGTGCTAATAAAGTACAGTTTGGCATCTTGTACCCAACAATATAACAATGAGTTTTTCGGAACTTATGTACGGAATATTTACCGTTAGCTTTTAGGTGAAGGAAAACATCGTAAGGAAACCGGTCTAATCCCAATAATGTCTAGTTTTCCCTCTGGGTTGGAAGGTCAGATGGCAGTCGCTTTCGTAAAACTAGTGCCTATGCCAAATCTTGGGATTAGGTGTCAAAGCGGACCCCTGGCTACTTTAGGGCACAACCGGGAATAACGCTAGGAGCATGATGATGCTCTTGTACATCTCAATGTTTTACAATTTGTTTTACAATGGCATGAGCCTTAACCTAAAAAAAGCGGCCAAGTGCGAGTCGGACTCGCACATGAAGGGTTCCGTAAAATAAATTGCTTTTTACGATTTATGACGTATAAAAAAAAACTACTTACTAGATCTCGTTCAAACCAATTTTCGTTGGAAGTTTGCATGGTAGTGTACATCATGTATTTTTTTTAGTTTTATCATTCTCTTATTTTAGAAGTTTTAGGGGTGGGGGGGACACATTTTACCACTTTGGAAGTGTCTCTCGCGCAAATTATTCAGTTTAGAAAAAAATGATGTCAGAAACCTCAATATCATTTTTAAAGACCTATCCATAGATACCCCCCCACACGTATGGGTTTGATGAAAAAAATATATTTGAGTGTCAGTTCTTAGTATTGAGAACCCCAAAATTTATTGTATTATTTCTATTTTTGTGTGAAAATCTTAATGCGGTTTACAGAATACATCTACTTACCAAGTTTCAACCGTATAGCTCTTATAGTTTCGGAAATAAGTGGCTGTGACATACGGACGGACAGACAGACAGACATGACGAATCTATAAGGGTTCCGTTTTTTGCCATTTGGCTACGGAACCCTAAAAACCAATACATCAAGTGAATAAATGGTCGGCAACGCGCTTGTGATTCTTCTGGAGTCACAAGTGTCCATAGGCTACGGTACCAGCTTAACATCAGGCAGGCCGTAAGCTTGTTTGCCACCGTCGTTGTATAAAAAAAACATACCTAGGTACATTTAAAGAGTCTCCCAGCACGGTTAGCACAAGACCGCGCGAGCTCTCTCGATTTTTCTCGAGTTAGAGACGGATAGTGCGAGTAAAATCGAGAGAGCTCGCGCGGTCTTGTGCTAACCGTGCTGGTCAAACCATTAAATTAGGCTAAATTCGGTGACGTAAAAGATTTTCCAAAAATAAAACTTGAAACTTTTTATTGATGACCTCTGTAGCCTAGTTGGTAGTGACCCTGCCTACAAAGCCGGAGGTCCCGGGTTCGAATCCCGGTAAAGGCATTTATTTGTGTGATGAGATGAGTGATGAGCATAAATATTTGTTCCTGAGTCATGGATGTTTTACTTTTTATTGACGACCTCTGTAGCCTACTTGGTAGTGACCCTGCCTACAAAGCCGGAGGTCCCGGGTTCGAATCCCGGTAAAGGCATTTATTTGTGTGATGAGATGAGTGATGAGCACAAATATTTGTTCCTGAGTCATGGATGTTTTCTATGTAGGTATTTAAGTATTTATTTATCTATATAAGCATGTTTATCGTCGTCTAGTACCCATAGTACAAGTTTTGCTTAGTTTGGGACTGGGTCGATTTGTGTAAGATTGTCCCCAAATATTTATTTATTTTATGATACAGCCTCTAATTGTAAGTAAACCCTTGGCTGATGACCGATGATGACCTCGTTGACGTTTCCAGGTATCCTATACGCCGGCTTGATGATCACGAAGGCCGGCGCGATGACGCTGGAGTTCAACTGCCGCTTCGGAGACCCGGAGACACAGATCCTGATGACGCTCATGGAGACTGACCTCTACACCGTCTTGAAGGTCAGCACCATTTGCTTGCCCTTATCCGGTTACCTATCGCAATGGGTAACTTGCATGGGACTTCAATTTCGAATAAGTTGCACTCAATCGTTGCGGATATACGTAGAGATATCATACAAAAGAAAGAAATACGTTTGTATTAGTTTTATCTCACGTTAAAATTACAATTTTTTTTCTATAAAATAACAACATTTACACAGAACATCATTTATACAAATATCATTTATACAAATTAGAAATGATATTTTCAGATTTCAGATTTTTATTGCGTTCATGTTGTAACAAAATAGGTCTTAAGGCTAGGTGTAGTTCTAACATGAGCTCTGTCGAGCATTGCAATATCTATAATTATTCTAAATACATATCAAACTTGAAATTAAATTTTTACAATAAATATTATTACAATTAAATTACAATTACCTTAATATACATTATAGGTATTATACGTCAATAAAATTAAAGTTAAAGCGCAGGCATGTCGAAATTAAAATTAAAAAAATACAAATCTTAATTATGTCATGTATCACTAAAGAACTCGTTAATTGAGTAGTACGCCTTTTCTAACAATAGATGTTTTAACTCCTTCTTGAATTTCATGTTATTTTGGCTCTCTTTAATGGAATCGGGTAACTTATTATAAATTCTGGGGCTCATTCCTAAAATGCTTTTGGATAAAAGAGCTGTCTTAGACGGGTGTGAATGTAGTTTGTTCCGTTGCCGTTCGCTGTTGAAACCTTGATATTGATTTAAATTGTATCTTACAAATAGAGCCATTTCTAATTTTGTACGACACGTATAGACTTAAATGCAAATTTTGTGGAGATTAATGCAAATTAATTACTTACTCCTTAGTAAACGCGCCGAGAATACATGCTGTGACGTCATAGCATAAGCCTGTTTAATATAGAGCGTTTTCGTGGGGTGCCGGCGCGTGCAGATTTCAAATGCATATAGCATCAAAAAAAATCATAAGAAAGTTTTAATGCTACAGTTGTTTTAATGCTGGATTATTCTTTTGATTTTCGTAATAAAATAAAAAGATGCAAGTTCCCTATCGCTAAATTTAATTTCCCAACAGTATTTTTCTCTGAAACCATAATTTTCAGGATCATTATAAGACAAACCTAACCTAACCTAATGGGTTCCATGCGATAAGTATTTTTTTTAAAAACTTCGTGGCCATGGATAAAACTGGCTTTTCGCAAAAAAAAAATTGGTCAAACGATACAAGTTGGGAAATGAAGTGTAGTGATTGCGGTACCCCCTTATTTACTTGATCGGTGCAGCATGTTTTTTTGCCCGACTACGGCAGAGTCGAAAGGAAGGGATATGTTTTAGCAGTCTTCACGTTTGTATTTTTGCATGTTCCACTGTAGCGTTTTAAATACTGAACCTTTTTTGATAAATAGGGTGTCAATCGATTCGAAATTATGCTCCGGGTGACATACAACTAAGTGACTGATTTTGAAAACAAAAACCATCGCTATCATAGCGTGTTGGGCATCAAATGAAAGAGGAGAAAATTTCGAGTTCAAATATAAAAAAAAAAACATTGTTACTTTTTCGTAGTCGGGATATAGTTATTTTAAACTTTTATGATTGTTCTCCCTACCTCTATCTCCCATCACCTCCTCACTCACTTCCTTCCTATTCATATTACCTCTGTGGCAGTCCATACACTTTTTTCTTGGTCTACCTCTTCTCTTACAACCCTCTACATGCAGTCTACCTCTTCTCTTACTTCCCTCCACATTCATACCTAATATCCTTCTAGGGACGTGCCTATCATCCCTCCGCAAGGCATGTCCATACCTAGGGAACTGAAGGTTAGTATCATCATTATTATATACTAGCTTCTGCCCGCGAGTCCGTCCGCGTGAAACTCGTTTATACCGTAGATCCATACAAACTTTCACGCCCCATCTCACTCCTTTAGTGAATGATTTCCGGGATAAAAACTATCATATGTCCTTCCCCGGAACTCAAACTATCTCTATACCAAATTTCATCTAAATCCATTCAGCGGTTTAAGCGTGAAGAGTTAACAAACAAACAGACAGACAGACGCACTATCGCATTTTCAATATTAGTATGGATTTAAGAATTTCATCGTAGATTAATCGCCACTTAGTTCTCTTCTTCGCCAGTGCCTTGAGCTCCTTATCCCCTCTTTGGCCTCTTGATTGGCTTTCGCTTCGGCATAAACTCACGTCTCAGTCTTCCCCTGCCTCTTATCTTATCTTATCTAGGTGAGGGCCCTTTCGGATGCACTTCGACCCAGTGGGATCTTTTGTGCATTTGCTCTCTCCTTTATACCTGCTCCCAGGCTTGCTCCATCATTTCCACAAAGCGGATGATGCAGTTCGCCGGGAGCACCTTGAATTCCTTTGGTTGCGGGTAACCGTTACCAAAGTAGTTCATTCTTTGTCTGGCAAGGGCATGACATTCACACCCCTGCCTCTACTATCTTATGTCTTCCCAGAAACAGAAGGCATAAGTGCGTATTAGATGCATATTAGGAACAAACTGGAATGATATAGTCTTCAACTCGTCATAATCATAATAATGTCGCTATCGGCAAGCCCTAATGAGTCCACGTTAATGAGTATGAAAGAGAACAAATGTCCCGGTTATAACTTGCACAATTTAAGATGAGTCGAGGACCTGGGATGCTTTGTAAGATCAGGGATTTAAACCAATAATGTAGTCGTTATCATATCGATTGGACACGTTAATCCAGCAGCGTTAGAATAAAAAGCAATAAAACTTGTAAAAATAACATTATTATTTGAAAAGGTGATAGTATAACTACAGAATACCTGGAACCATGCTACGTCGTAGCATCGTTTAAAGTAATCCTTCATCGTATTATATCTATAACATTTTTTTTATGAAGGTGATAAGTCGTAATACAAATGAGCGAATTTCAACCTAAATACAGTTTCAATTAAAGCCTATAATGGCTTTTATGTTTCACTAACAAAACATATCTTCATATGTGCATAGGGTTGTCAAAACTGTAATAAGTGTGTAAAATAATACAAAATACCATAAAATAATTCAATGACATACATACTATTTATTATATATAAAAAAGGATTTCAAATTTATTCGACCCAAAAGATCTTCTGTGGAATTAACAATTTTTACGTCATACCTGGCCATAAAATAGGAATTACCGCACGCTATGCGTGCGGAAAACCCCACTTCCTGGCCAGATAGAGACGTAAAACTTTGTACTCACCACGGGCGGTAATAAAGAAAGCCTCAGAGCGCATGTTTATCGCCCTTGCCTTCGGCTCGGGCGTCAAATACCTGCGATCTGAGACATTCTTTGTTTAACCGCCCTAGGTAAGTAATGTACTATAGGCAACTTTTTTGCTACTGCTTTTCGATTTTTAATAGTAGGGTACCTTGTAACGCCAATTATGATTTTGTTCACTGTTGCGTATGGCACCTGAGTAAGTTCAGCAGTTTTCCTTAAGTAATGCTATGGGTCCAATTTCTATAAAAAGTCCGTCGTACACATTTTTCAATATTTGCTTACTCTTGCTATTTAAATGAGTCCGAAAACGAGTACAATCGCTTTCCTATTTATCTTCCCACGGACGAAACATAGTTATTTTGTTATCTTAAATTGCGTAAACACATAGTCACTTAATCAGTTCCAACGGAGTACTAGTCTAAATAGTTGAAAATTCCCGATTGTTGCAACCCTACCCACGATTTTTTTGTTATTGAACCTTAGTACAAACTATTAAGTTAGCTTTTTCTCTACGTAAGAAATCGCTTACGCTCTTTTTACAATAATTGACTACCTAATTAGCTTGTCTTTCTCTTTACCCTTACGCCGGCGGACAGACTACATGTTATGACAAGGATAAATCACTGTTAAGGCGACGTGAGCTCCAAAAACTGATTTTTAATTTTTTTTTCCTTTTGTTTGGATTATAACACGGCTGCTCTAAATTTAATTAGCAATCTTGAGGCCTTTCTCGAGGGAAATCAGCTATTCGAATCCTAAGTTTTTGACTTTCGCTCGATAGAAAAAAATCACGAACATAGGTCTAAAATACACTTAAAAAAATCATAACAAATTATGCACAACAGCTAAACATATTACAATTGGTTTTAAAAATCGGCAATGTCATGTTTGAGGGAAATCAGCTATTACTTTTTTATTTATTAAAATGCACAGAAAATTTTAATTAAAAAATATGATATCCGCGCTTCCAAACACGCACTTCCATCTCGCTCACGCTTATGCTCAGTGAGAGGGAGAGAAGACCACGAATTTACGTCCCCTTAACTCTCTTAAAGTAACATCTCAGGCACTATTGCAACTGCCTCTGGCTCATCATCATTTTAGCCGAAATACGTAGACTGCTGGACATAGACCTCCCCCGAAGAGTGCCACAATGACCGGTTCCGCCACCCGCATCTAGCGGGACTCCCGCGATCATTACCAGGTCATCAGTCCACCTACCCACGCCGCGCCTTCCGGTACGTGGTCGCCACTCGAGAACCTTTCCGCCCCAACGGCCAACGGTTCTACGTGCAATGTGCCCCGCCCACTGCCACTTAAGTTTAGCGATTCGGAGGGCTATCTTGGTTCTGCTGTGGATAAATAGTCACGCCGAAAGACGTCGACTGCTGGACATAGACCTCCCCCGAAGAGTGCCACAATGACCGGTTCCGCGCACTCCCGCGATCATTACCAGGTCATCAGTCCTCCCTGTCGGGGTTTACCCACGCTACGCCTAGCACACTCATCTAACATATTAAACTTCACAGGCCTGCGTCGATGGCACGCTGAAACAGCTCCAAGTGACCTGGAACACCAAACTGTCGTCTGTTGGTGTCGTCATCGCCTCCAAGGGGTACCCGGAGACTTCCACCAAGGGATGCGTCATCAGCGGTAAGTTGCAAGTCATTGGGCATCTCAGGCCTGTACTATTTGACAGGACAATGTGGCCAAACCGAGCATTAAGACAAGCCACTTTCAATCTGGAGTGCGTTGATTGGAACCCCGGCTCGTATCACTGGGTTAAAAAAGACTTATCATCATCATCATATCAGCCGAAAGACGTCCACTGCTGGACATAGGCCTCCCCCAAAGAGTTCCAAAGTGACCGGTCCTGCGCCACCCGCATTCAGCGGACTTCCGCGACCTTTACCAGGTCATCAGTCCACCTTGTGGGGGGCCTACCAATGCCGCGCCTTCCGGTACGTGGTCGCCACTCGAGAACCTTTCCGCTCCAACGGTCATCAGTTCTACGTGCAATGTGCCCCGCCCACTGCCACTTAAGTTTAGCGATTCGAAAAAGACTTATATAAAATATCATTTCATTTTAACTGTAGCCTTTTGGTGATCGAAAACATCGTGAGGAAGCCGGTCTAATCCTAATGAGCTCTAGTTTTCCCTCTGGTCTGGAAGGTCAGATGGCAGTCGCTTTCGTAAAATTAATGCTTACGCCAAATCTTGGGATTAGGTGTCAAAGCGGACCCCGGGCTCCTTTGGGGCACAACCGGGAAAAACACTAGGAGGATGATGATGACGACAAAGCGGTTATACTGATACATAATATGTATGGAAGGCGCGGCGTGGGTAGACCCCCCACAAGATGACCTGGTAAAGGTCGCGGGAGTCCGCTGGATGCGGGTGGCACAGGACCGGTCATTGTGGCACTCTTTAGGGGAGGCCTATTTCCAGCAGTGGAGGTCTTTCGGCTGATATGATGATGTATATATGCACATATCACTCTCTAACAGCTGTACAAAGAGATGTCACATTTATGAGAACCTTGACTTGTGATTTTGAATGTGATTGTGCGTTGCACAATTTACTTAATTACTGCAAACCTCAACAGGTCTGACCAAAGTTGTCCAGGTGAAGTAATTTTAAATTATTTTAGTAAAGAAAATCTTTAGTGTCTATAGAACGTCAGATGATAGTCGTTACCGTAAAAGCCAGTGCCTCAGAGCATAGAATACTAGAGAGAGGAGGCGCCGCCGGTGGCCACGTCGCAGTTGTTAGCTCAATGGGCATACTCTGCCGCTAGTTCACCGTCCGTTGTTACCGAGTGTGCACGCGTGCTGCGACCAGAGAATATTACGTTTCTTCCCAAAATGCCTGATATGATGCGCGTGTATTGTCCAAAAAGAGCGTAGGTATACAAGTGTGTGTGCTTTAGATGTGTGCGTGCTTTGTCTTGTTATTATATTACTTGTGCTTTGTGTGGGTAAATGAACTTGCGATATATACAAATCGGCCGGCATGTCCGATCTCCTTATATTCATACATCTGTGGCCAGTACCTACGCCAGTAACATGAGATAATCCAACCCTGTTTGAAAACTTTCTGTTTAAATGCAAATCTACAGTTTATTTATGGACTTTGTCCGAAATAAAATTGAATTGAATTGAATTTTACGTTAGGCGAGATTGAAATGCCAAAGCCACAACATTTTTCACAAGATCGGGGGAAGTGGCGACAACTCGTGTCGGATGCCAAGACTCGCTTTGGGTCAGTGAGCCATTGTAGTTAGTTAGTTAGTTAAATATTTACTTACATTTAATGATGACCATATTTTCCAGGTCTGGCCCAAGTCCAGGCCAACCCAGGCGTAGTGGTCTTCCACAGCGGGGTAGCCCGCGGCGCCAACGGAACCCTAGTGACTGCCGGAGGCCGAGTGTTATTGGTGTGCGCTCGCGCAGGCTCTCTGCGCGCAGCGGCAGGGGCCGCGGCGGCAGCGGCTGCCGCTGTCGACTTCCCGGGGAAGCAGTATAGGAAGGACATAGCGCATAAGGCGTTCTCCAAGTAAGTCATTATTATCATAGTTTTAGCATAGCACAGTGTCTTCAGACGTCCAAGGCAACTATAATATCCAAAAAATGATATTGGTTTTGGAGCCGGACGTGTGAGTGGCTAACTGAAACATTTTCGTTGAATCACTCTAGTCTGATAGCGCTAATCTGATAGTTCAATGTCACACTTACGGTATCGTAAACAGTAAACTCAGAAAAACACACACAACACACACACACGAAGCAGTCTATAATCGCTACTGAGACGGCTGAGAGGCAGCAGCAATAGTCTTCTGAGGGTGTTGGCGGAGCGCCTCGACTGTCCACTCTCAAGATTCTGGGTTCAGGTGGCTATCGGGAGGGCCAAATAAGCCTGAACCAGTTATTCTTCACTACATAGTATAACACAAAGTCGCTTCCCGCTGTCTGTCTGTCCCTATGTATGCTTAGATCTTTAAAACTACGCAACAGATTTTGATGCGGGTTTTAATGGATAGAGTGATTCAAGAGGAAGGTTTATATGTATAATACATGCATATAAACCCGTGCAAAGCCGGGGCGTTAAGTCATTTGTCATTTAAGTATCATTAATTTATTGTCATTATTGTCACTAACGTAGTTCATAAGTCTCCACTGTTACTAACATCATATGGATTGACTAAAGATCTGAAATAAAGATATTTTATTTTATTTTATTTTATTATAATACAACTACCAACATTAGTACGGTACGTATTTCTCTTCTTCTTCTTTGGCCGCGCCTTATCCCGTTACGCGGGGTCGGCTTTCCCAATCATGCGGCGCCTGTGCGTCCTCTGTAGTAAGGCCCATCTCCTTCATGTCTCTCTGGACATTCGTCATCTAGGGGGCTGGAGGTCTACGTATTTAGTCACGCTAATATAACCGTAGTGACTACGGGAGGCCGAGTCTTATTGGTGTGCGCTCGCGCAGGCTGTCTGCGCGCAGCGGCAGTGGTGGCCGCTGTCGACTTCCCGGGGAAGCAGTATAATTCAAATACAATTAATTTAATAACTTAGATAACGAGATCCATTATTTGTTAGTATTATCCTTAGAACGACTATGTTAGTACTTAAATATCAGCAATACAATACAATAAAATACAATATAAATTATTTCATTCATTATTCGTTAATTATTATCAATTATCACAGGCTCAAGCAGGCTCATGCAATTTGCTCCATCGCCTCATGAGTGGAGAGTCTATTCTGCAGAAGAATACGCGTAGGTGACTGTTAGCACTACCTTCCAACTGCAGTAGGGATGCCGCTCTTTTACGCATGATAGCGTAAAAGTAGTCCGTGCGGTCATCGGCGAACATACCCGACGCACTACAGTATCGAGGTAGCCCTATCAGTACCCTAAACGCATTATTATATTGAACCCATTGGCATTGTATGTTCGCTGCGTAAAGCTGGTCCACAGGCCGCAAGTATACAAAGATTGACAAAAGGATAACATCATTGCTGCACTTCGCAAACCTGCGCACCAGCATATTGCATCGAACTGTCAATGCCCTACGCTCCCGCTCGATGTCAACATCGTCACTGAGGTCCTCGGTGAGCCAGTATAGGAAGGACATTTTTTTTTTTTTTTTTTTTTATCTTACACAAATCAATCTAGGCCCACGGTAAGCTCAGTTAGGCTTGTGTTGTGGGTACTAGGCGATGATATATATAATAGATACATGCATATAGATACTTATATACATACATAACATCAATAACTCAGGAACAAATATTCGTGATAAATACACAAATAAATGCCCTGACTGGGATTCGAACCCGGGACCGGGACCGGGATATCACATAAGGCGTTCTCCAAGTACTACGCAAGCTCATTGTTAACATTAACAATAAGTTTTTTTTCAATAAATTATTCTATTCTATTCTAAATACCACCCTAAGTCATTATTGCTGAATTGCACAAGTCTGATAGCGCTGTCAGGTACGCTAATGTTCAATGTCACACTTGAGGAATTGAAGACAGTAGAGTCAGACTCACTAGACGAAATAAACACACAAAGCTGCCTACAATAAAGTTATCATAATTCATAATTTACTTTAAAAACAAAGTTTTAACCGACGAAAAATCAATCATCCCCTATTTTCCTACCCTTAAGGTTGTTTTCTTTTCCATTCCAATTTATATGGGACAAACTTCGGGGTATACATTTTCCAGTAAAAAAATAATTATCAAAATCGAACTACTCTGTAAAAAGTTATAAGTGGTCATACATAAAAAATATATATATATATATACACTCGCAGTCAATGAATACGGGTCGGTAACATACTGTCATATTTCCTAAAATAGTGCAGGGTTGTACAGTTTTTTTTAATCCTGTCAAGATCTTTATTTAATTATACATGTAAACTGCAAAAATAACAGTATCAAAAGAAAGTTACCAGGTTTAAATCGGACTCGTAAAAACCCATGAAAAAAAAACAACGTTTACGGAGCGAGATATCGCAAAAATCGTAATTTTTGGGCGTTGATATTTTTATAATAGGATCCCGGAAATTGCTAATACAGTTGGGTATTAAAAAGAATACTATACTAAGTTAATAACTAGTGTTAAATATTAAAAAAAACCTATTGCGGTTATTTAATTTAGGGTGACCCGTATTCATTGACCGCGAGTCGCCATACACGCGTCGACTTGAGAACCTCCTCCGTTTTTTTCGTCGGGTGAAAATTGAATGGTATGGTACATATTTAGTCTTAATCACTGAAGATTTCATTATTCTACATTAGCGTCGTAAGTCGATGCAATATTTTCAGTAGAAAAAACTGTTAGCAAGAATCATGGTTACGTAGGGACGTTTTATTATCAGTTTTTTTGAAATCTGCTCAATATTCCTGTTTTTCCTTGCGATTTTCAAACAAAGTGAAACTTTAAAACGCAAATCAGTGCAGTATGCGGAAAACTCAGCAAGGCATGTTTTGCACTTTCAAGGCTGAACCAAACCCTAGAGCGTCAGGCAGTGCGCACTTGTTACTTTGCAAGCATTCAGGCAATTATGCAATACGGACTGGAGCTCTGGGGCCAAGCCGCCGAATGGCAACGCGTTTTCCGCCTGCAAAAGCGCGCCGTGCGCACGCTGGCCCGCGCCAGGCATGACGATAGCGCCAGACCGCATTTTGTCGCACTCAGTATCCTGACACTATCGTCACTGCTAATTTTCCAAATACACGGGTGAATTTATCACTATATGAAAGGCGAGGTGATAGATCTGCTTGGGTCACTCGAAATGCGCACAAACTATTAACAATTCCCCACAAGCTCACTAAGACAGCTAAGACAGTCCACGTCGCGGGACCTATCTTTTATAACAATTTACCAGACAGCATCACGGAAGCTAACAGTCTTCCGACCTTTAAAGCTAAATTAAAAAAATGGCTTATTGAGCAATGTTTCTATACTATAAAGGAATTTTTAGAATATAAAAAATGTAATATTAATATATAATATAATAAACTAATAATCTTGTTAATTTAATTTACAGATGAATGTTCTATTTTTATTGTAAACAATGACTTGTAATACCTTATTACCAATAAAGGATGTCTATGTCGATGTCTATGTCTATGTCTTTAAGAAATTCGCCACGAGTGGGATTCGAGCCCGCAACCTTATCTTTCCGTAGCGAACATCCACCGCGGTTTCTCTTGTCAAAGCTATTTTGTATATTCCCTTTAGGCTGTTCCCTTTTCATTTCCCTCACATATGTTGTTTGTTTCAGCATGCCTCACCTCGAATGAAAGGGTACATGACTTGGGTTTCACATTCCATATTGCATTTACATTACATTCCAACCAGTTGCATTATATTTTGTTTGTTATCATGTTTTCATGAATCTCCATTTCATGAAATAAATGTTTTTTCTTCGCATTTTGCATTGTATTTTGTTAGTTTGCATGTTGTTTTCATAAATCTCCATTTCATGTTACATTTTCGAAATAAATGTTTTTTTTTCGTTATTTTGCATTTCATTTTCCTCCGCTTTATCTGTGACGAAAACCAATTTCATCGCAATCCTCAAACCACAGTGAAAAGCTAGTTTAGTAACCTTTAGATCAGTAGTCCATGGCCGTAGCCACTCGGTTACTCAACAGGCATCCAGATACTCAATAAGCATTCGGCCGGTCAATCAGCATTCGGCTGCTCAATCAGCATTCAGCTGCTTAATCAGGATTCAGCTGCTCAATCAGCATTCGCCTGCTCAATCAGGATTCAGCTACTCAATCAACATTCAGCTGCTTAATCAGGATTCAGATCAGTATTCGGCTGCTCAATCAGCATTCAGCTGCTTAATCAGGATTCAGATGCTTAATCAGGATTCAGCTGCTCAATCAGCATTCGCCTGCTCAATCAGGATTCAGCTACTCAATCAGCATTCAGCTGCTTAATCAGGATTCAGATCAGTATTCGGCTGCTCAATCAGCATTCAGCTGCTTAATCAGGATTCAGATCAGTATTCGGCTGCTTAATCAGCATTTAGCTGCTCAATCAGTATTCAGCTGCTCAATCGGCATTCAGCTGCTCAATCAGCATTCAGCTGCTCAATCAGCATTCGGCTGCTCAATCAGCATTCAGCTGCTCAATCAGCATTCGGCTGCTCAATCGGCATTCAGCTGCTCAATCAGAATTCAGCTACTCAATCAGCATTCGGCTGCTCAATCAGCATTCGGCTGCTCAATCGGCATTCAGCTGCTCAATCAGCATTCAGCTGCTGAATCAGCATTTAGCTGCTCAATCAGCATACAGCTGCTCAATCAGCATTTAGCTGCTCAATCAGTTTTTTTTGTATATGTTATTACAAACGATTATGTTGAGCTTAACTTTGTATTTGTTTCAAGTCTTGGAAGTCGATCTCTGTATGGCTTTTAACTTAGCACAGCATAAGGCTGATGGCAACACATTACTAAAACTTTTTTGTAGGCTCATTAGCATCTTCTCGATGAACATGATACTGCACAAAAAACAGTAAATACCGCACTTAAAGCTTAACAAAAAAAAACGGGTTTTTTGTCGATATTACTATTAAAACACGAACGCATACCTCACAATGAAATTAGGCAGTTGCAGGCTGCGTATTAGTTTTAATTGCCATTTTAGTCGAGGTAGTAGATCCAACGAAAGTGGTTCTTAAATTTCGGGGAAGAAAAAAGATCACGAATATCACTATACTGAACGCGCGTGAAAATGTTAATATCTTCCCGCCGTTTATTTTTATTTAATCGCAAGTGTATTTCCCACCGAAAACCTCATACAGTTTCACACATACAAAAAACCCGGGGTTCCAATAAAAATAAACGATGTTAGCTGTTTGAATTGGTTGTATACGACTATTGCCATTATTTTATCTGGTTGTTTTATATTTCTAAACGGTTTGGGACACGGCAAATAATGGAATTTAATATTTGGAGCCTGCAAAGCTTTTTTTTAAATTCATGACTCACCATTAACTGTAATCGCCTTCCAGTAGGTAGGGAACAACGTCCACTTTAAAAAAAAACTGAACTATGACGACAATGAACTTGTAGATGATGGGTTGTGTCAACAGTGAAGGTAGGTACCTAATCAGATAAATAAATCCTTTGTAAATGAATAATTATATAAGGTGCTAACAAATTAAGTACCAATATTTTATGAGGTGTTACATTACATCAAAACATTTAACTTTAAATATAAATTAAGAAAACTTTTTATATGATATTTTTGTTTTAATTTCCGGAACAAAATAAATAAATAAAAATTGCGCCCAAACATAATCAACCTGTGCTTAGCTGACAAGATGTTTAACACTTTCTGTCAAGTGAACATCGTCGTTTGTGACAATTATTTGTCTAAGTGAAGTGGCCATTGACTCATGACAGTCAAGAGGTTTCATAAGATACTTATGTAATCAAAGAGGACTTAATCACGGATTGTTCACTATTTCATTAACAGGGTGTTTTTACGCAGTAACGTTGTTTCCCTAATTATCTCCAAAAAGTAACATAAACTTTTAAATGTTTCATACGTAAGTCTACTCCTAGAGACGAGTACTATCTGCTCTAAACGTATTGGTACCAAATTTGTTAGCACCTTATATTTGATTCACTAACAAAGCTGGCATTTATGATTTAACTTTGGTTATTACGATGAGCCGACTCTTTATTGATTTGTGGTTGTGTTGATAGGACATTGTGTTGATAGCTAGAGACGAATGCCCCTCGCTCTCAACAGAGAGCCCTCGGGAGCTCTGGCGACCTTCCTCACCACCAAGAACTCAACACCACATACCTACAGAGTAGTTGCCAACCATAGTAGGCTGACTTGAGGAGAGCAAGCGAAAGCATGGCGGACGTATAAAGATGTGCTGAAGCGGCACATGAAAAGGTGCCGCATTGAGCCCTCACTGTGGGAGAAGGAGGTTGCCAAAAGACCGGAGTGGCGACAGCTTGTTAAGTCAAAAATATCTGATTTTGAAACCGAGCGGCGCTTTGAGCTAGACGCGATGCCTCAAAAGCCAGACCACCTACGGCAATCAATTATAATTGCTTAAACGGTGTGCTCACATTCCCGCAATGTGCGAGGACCTTCAGGAAGAAGATTGGCTACATAAGTCACCTTCGAGCACACGACCGTCAACAGCATACCTGAACGCAGTCGCTGTGGCCTTGTGGATGGCTGAGATCTTCTTCCGTTCTTTATGGTCCTTTAAACTCTTGCTCGCTATTCCTACATAAATCGCTTGTTCTAGAATCAACGGCCTGTCCTACCTCCAATCAGGCGTAGACATCGACGCAGCAGCGCTCTTAGTGCGGAAGATAGAGCCTGTCGCTACGGGCACGCACAGACGCGGCGTGCTAGGGCGGCTGGGGTGCTTTAGCGGACTGTTCCAACTGGCGGCCATGGATCCTAGGCTTGTGGACCCGGTGCTAGTTCAAGGGACTGACGGAGTTGGGACTAAACTTAAAGTAAGTCTATTTTAAAAGGCGATGGGACCTTTGGTTAGGCTAGAATGTAAAATAAGCCTCTAGGCGCTCTAACTATAAGCACGCACTGGGGTGCTTCAGCGGACTGTTCCAACTGGCGGCCATGATCCTAGGCATGTGGACCCGGTGCTAGTTCAAGGGACTGACGGAGTTGGGACTAAACTTAAAGTCTATTTTAAAAGGATATAGGATCTCTGGTGAAGCTAGAATATAGGTTTTCTAGATACAGGCGCACAAAGATGGGGTTTGCTTGGGCGGCTACTGTCAAAAATACCTCTCGCCACAGTGCTGCCAGCTGGTGACATGATCCGTTCTGAAAAACCCTAATTTTACAAGTCAATACCGGCAACACAGGTCAAATGGAAAGTTCGTTATTAGTCAAGCTACTCAGTACTCAGTTAGGGTACTCTTGACATGACCGTTTCTTTAGGATATCTCCGATTTTGTCGGAAAAAGTTCGCCGAGGTCGTCCCCTTCTCACATACACTATGTACCATCCACTCTTCCCGCATACACTCTCTTTGTTGATCTTCTTTCATCCATCCTCTCTACATGCCCAAACCATCTTAGCATCAAGCCCTAATTGAAATATTTTTATTAAACAGATAGCGGAAACCATGAACAAATACGACACCATTGGCCAAGATCTAGTCGCGATGTGCGTGAACGATATCCTGTGCGCGGGAGCGGAACCCTTCGCGTTTCTGGACTACATGGCCTGTGGACGCCTTCAGGTCGATGTGGCTACAACCATTGTTAGCGGGATCGCTGACGCTTGCATAAAGTCTGGCTGTGCCCTGTTAGGTAAGGAAACATATTGAATAGTTCCCCATATCAGTTCCCCATACTCGTTCATTCCGGCGTAGCTCCTTCTTCTCCTCCTTCCTCGTATTCAAATTCTAGCTTGATAAATTTAATGTTAATGCCCTACAGCAGTGACTTGGTCTGTGTGCTACATTTTCAAAGTCCCTTTTTGGCGGCTGATTGACATCTACACCATACACTTCAGCATCTCTTCAAAACACTTCTAACTGTCAACATTCGCAGGTGGCGAGACCGCAGAAATGCCCTCAATGTACGACATCGGCAAATACGACTTGGCCGGTTTCGCTGTTGGAGTCGTAGACAACCATAAACAACTCCCAAGAAGCAGAGAGATCAGAGCGGGCGATGTGGTGCTAGCTCTGGCGTCCACTGGCGTGCATAGTAACGGGTACAGTTTGGTGCAGAAGATCATGTTGGAGAGTGGACATAGGTGAGTACACTGCCTGGCATAGATGTTAGAGAAGCAACTGTCTTGTAGAGAGATCAGAGCGGGCGATGTGGTGCTAGCTCTGGCGTCCACTGGCGTGCATAGTAACGGGTACAGTTTGGTGCAGAAGATCATGTTGGAGAGTGGACATAGGTGAGTACACTGCCTGGCATAGATGTTAGAGAAGCAACTGCCTTGTAGAGAGATCAGAGCGGGCGATGTGGTGCTAGCTCTGGCGTCCACTGGCGTGCATAGTAACGGGTACAGTTTGGTGCAGAAGATCATGTTGGAGAGTGGACATAGGTGAGTACACTGCCTGGCATAGATGTTAGAGAAGCAACTGCCTTGTAGAGAGATCAGAGCGGGCGATGTGGTGCTAGCTCTGGCGTCCATTGGCGTGCATAGTAACGGGTACAGTTTGGTGCAGAAGATCATGTTGGAGAGTGGACATAGGTGAGTACACTGCCTGGCATAGATGTTAGAGAAGCAACTGCCTTGTAGAGAGATCAGAGCGGGCGATGTGGTGCTAGCTCTGGCGTCCATTGGCGTGCATAGTAACGGGTACAGTTTGGTGCAGAAGATCATGTTGGAGAGTGGACATAGGTGAGTACACTGCCTGGCATAGATGTTAGAGAAGCAACTGCCTTGTAGAGAGATCAGAGCGGGCGATGTGGTGCTAGCTCTGGCGTCCACTGGCGTGCATAGTAACGGGTACAGTTTGGTGCAGAAGATCATGTTGGAGAGTGGACATAGGTGAGTACACTGCCTGGCATAGATGTTAGAGAAGCAACTGCCTTGTAGAGAGATCAGAGCGGGCGATGTGGTGCTAGCTCTGGCGTCCATTGGCGTGCATAGTAACGGGTACAGTTTGGTGCAGAAGATCATGTTGGAGAGTGGACATAAATGAGTACACTGCCTGGCATAGATAAGCAAATGCCTTATAGAGATTGCAGTACCCTAACTTGATTTTGCGAATTCAACCTTTTAAATTCATTTTCAAAGGTAATGCATGACTGACTGTCTTGTAGAGTGTGAAATGTCATGCCCTTGCCAGACAAATAATGAATGATTTTGGCAATGGTTATCGAGAACCAAAAAAATTCAAAGTATGTTCCCTCTCGGTGAGCTCCATCATCCAGTTTGTGGAAATGATGGCGAGAATAAGTAATTGTATAAGATATCCCATTGAGATTGAGAAGTGCATCTGAAAGGGCTCTCATACTGATAAGATAGGAGGACACACAGCGATCACAGGAAAAAGCGGAATTATCTATTTGATCGCTCTAGTTATATATTTTTTCTCCAATATGATCGGAAATGTCCGCCTTACTGTAGCAAAAATAGTCCGTGAAGTTCCTCGTTACTGCCGAGCGCAAATTTAAAAAGTTAATATTCATTATTGTACAGCTTCAGCGGCCAGGAAAATGAATGAAATTCCTTTACTGTATAGTTTTTTACCTTTTAACCATATGTTTTGACTAAGGCAAATCACTGCAAATGCAAACAGCCAAATGCTCGTACGTTTCAAGGCCTAGCAATTTATCACAACAACTTGTTATTGTTAGAATGAAAGAAATGTATGGCTGTCTCTTCCCAACTATTGCAAGTTGGTGTGACAAATTGCGCCCGTTTGTAGTGTGTCTAAAGTTTTCCCGCGTTTTCTGTTTTTTTGAAGTCATAGACAAAACTCTTACTTTTGTAAGTGATTGAAGTGACGTTTTTAAAAATGTCTCAAATAGTTTTAAACGAAGAAATAAAAATATTTATCGATATAAAATTCATGACGAACTTTAAATACGTTTAGATTTCAATCCCGTTTAATCTTTAATAAGTAAACATTTAAAACTGTGATCGATTCTAATGTTTTTAATTATTTTAAGTGTGTAAATTGAAACTGGCACTACGAGTCATGCCGTGTACATACATTAAAAAAGCGGCCAAGTGCGAGTCGGACTCGCACATGAAGGGTTCCGTTAAATACATTGCTTTCTACGATTTATGACGTATTAAAAAGAAAACTACTTACTAGATCTCGTTCAAACCAATTTTCGTTGAAAGTTTGCATGGTAATGTACATCATATATTTTTTTTAGATTTATCATTCTCTTATTTTAGAAGTTACAGGGGGGGGGGCACACATTTTACCACTTTGGAAGTGTCTCTCGCGCAAACTATTCAGTTTAGAAAAAAATGATGTTAGAAACCTCCATATCATTTTTGAAGACCTATCCATAGTTGATGAAAAAAAAAAATTGAGTTTCAGTTCTTAGTATGGGGAACCCCAAAATTTATTGTTTTTTTTATATTTTTGTGTGAAAATCTTAATGCGGTTTACAGAATACATCTACTTACCAAGTTTCAACAGTATAGCTCCTATAGTTTCGGAATAAAGTGGCTGTGACATACGGACGGACAGACAGACAGACAGACAGACATGACGAATCTATAAGGGTTCCGTTTTTTGCCATTTGGCTACGGAACCCTAAAAAATAAGTTGGATGGGAACTTGATAGGTCATTGACATACTCGCTGTTTTAAGATTATTGAAAATATTATTTGATTTCATCGCATTTTTGGAGAAAAGCACTATATATGCCTCGGCGGGAACGGCAATTCTTGGATTCGTCTCAATTTGTAGGATTCAGCTTCGCTTCGCTCGCTTCATCCGACAAAATCAACTTACCCACGAATTGCAATTTCCCGGCCTCTGCAATAATGTACTAATATTCAATGACTTGAATAGCCACCTAATTTCCACAGCTACTTCGAGGAGGCCCCCTTCAGCACCACCAACAAAACCTTCGGCGAGGAGTTCCTAGAACCAACCGGCCTCTACGTAACCGCTTTACTCCCGGCTGTGAAGATGGGCTCCATCAAAGCCCTCGCCCATATAACGGGGGGTGGCCTCTTGGAGAACATACCCAGGATCCTGCCGGCCGGGGTCAAGGTGGTGATGGACGCTATGAAGTTCAAGATCAAACCCATCTTCGGATGGCTTCAGGCCAAGGGTGAGTTCCACATGTATTCACACATTAAGCGTCCATAGGCTGCGGTGTTGGTAGGCCCCCCACAAAGTGGACTGATGACCTGGTATAAAGGTCGCGGGAGTCCGCTGTATACGGGTGGCGCAGGACCGGTCACTTTGGTACTCTTTGGGGGAGGCATATGTCCAGCAGTGGACGTCTTTCGGCTGATATGGTGATGATGATAGGCTGCGGTGACCGCTAAGGGTGAGTATCAGGTGTATTCACAAGTGTATGGTCCTTCGAGCCGGATCTTGTCATGTATGTGATTTCACAAGTTGGACCCCTGGAGTTGCAAACGTCCATAGCCTGTGACTGCTTACCATCAGATGGGCCGTACGCTTGTTTGCTAGCGACGTGATATAAAAAAACCACAAATTTATGGTCCTTCGAGCCGGACCGAATGAACGCATGTAAGAGACAAATTTATGTTTTCCGCGCACGAGGTAACGAACTTTTAGGAATTGAGTTTTTGGAAAATAAAAACGTCGATAAATATATTTTGTTAAGTTTTATTCATGTTTTCTTCTATGGTATTTTAGAATTCCGTAGTTATCATCCACGAGATGCCCGCAACCTGCGCCTAAAGGCTTAAGCCGATGTTTCTCTTAAAGATTTACAGCTGTTGGCAATTTTCGTTTAAAAAAAAACAAACCATAAATCAAATTACAATTCTAGATAATGTTGCTCTATGATCAAAATCCTATGTTACGAAACATTCTATCAAACGAAGTTCTATATAATATGGGTAAATGCTTACTTATTAATCTTACTTGTATCTCTTACTTACTTCCGATTTTATCCATCAGCCATAACTCTAATCGAATCTTGCAGCCTCTTAAGTATTCTACCTTCAAAAATCTCATAACTTCTAATTTTCAGGTGGTGTATCTGACTTCGAAATGCTGCGCACATTCAACTGCGGTGTGGGTATGGTGGTGATCGTGGACCCCGTCTGTCTGAGCGAGGTGCTTGCTTCTGTGGAGGGGGCAGAGGTCGTGGGAACCGTCCAAGCTATGGGCAAGGAAGGTTAGTTTATAGACCATCGAGTCATTCAGCTGTCATATGAACAATAAGGCGGGTAATGGGCAATGTTCATATCTTTGACGTCGACCCTTTAACTGTGGAGTGAGTATGGTGGTGATCGTGGACCCCGTCTATCTGAGCGAGGTGCTTGCTTCTGTGGAGGGGGCAGAGGTCGTTGGCACTGTCCTAGCTATGGGCAAGGAAGGTTAGTTCCCTTTTTATATTTGCTTCCATCTTGGTCTCCGCCACTAGAGAGTGCCATTTTCTTCTGTCTTGAGCTACATCGTGCCATTCAGATCGAAGATTAGTTGTGTTACTCATCATACAGTTAAGAGTGCTCTTCAAAAAAGCGCTCGCTCAGAATTCGGTATTTTGACACGCGTAGTGCGTTTGTGTGTGTAAATACTACTACCACCCACACAAACGTACCTAACCCCCACATGCACAGCGAGATCGCACCAGCCGCGGGTGCCGTCCCTTTCTAGCTATATGTAAGTGCGATCGGGATAGAACTAACCGCGGAGCTTGCCGATGCAAATAGCTGTATAGCGCACCGTTGGAATTCACTCCGTGACCGATATTGATACTTGCACTAAAAAGTGGTAAGTATTACTTCGCTAACATGATGTTCTAGAACATCATGTTAGCGAAGTTAGATAACTTGAATAAAGTAAGTATTAGATTTTTGAGCACAAGTTTTCTATTTGTATTAAAATACTATGATATGACAAAGTATATTTAGTTTCGTTTTTTTAGTATAAAATAAACTAACGAGTTTTAAAGTTGTCAGTAATAAGAATAATAATTTGTTTTACGGATATTAATAGTTTGCATGTTATCTGAGTCTTATTTATATATAGTAATGTAGTGAAATTATACCAGTAGACCCACTACTAGGAAATTACTATGTCCGTTTCTTACCAAAGGAACTGAAAATTATAAATTATACAAACACAGCTTTTTATCTAGAATACAATTAATTAATGCGTGATTTTATTCAAAAGCCTAAAACCTCAGATGATAAAAAGGAATAGATATGAAACGGGGGCTTGGCGCGTGTCGGTGCGACATGGCCAAATGGGCATGTCACTGCCCACCGCATGTTAGTCGCAATTTGCCCTGAATCTGAAATGTTTTTCCACGTTTACTCAAAATGCCGAATTGTAGCGTGGTTACATGCAAAAATAGGAATGAAACTAAAACCTACATGAATGGTGGAGTCACGCACCACATGTGAGTATTAGTATTTTCACTTAAGTCAGTTAAAACTAATATTTTAATAAATAAACGCAACGCCGCATCATTTCTCGGGATCGAACTAACATATCGAACGAAAAAGCATATTTTTGTTCTATGCGTTGTACATTGAACGTTCAATACAGTAAACCACGGCGCAATGTATTAAACCACTTTGGATATGGACGATGCTTGATTTTTTTAGTGGTACGGCCGCTGCTTGGCGTCGCAAACTAGAGCGGTGCCAAAGTGCAGTTACAATTTACGCGTAATCGATAAAATAGAAGTACGATATCATACTAGTTATTTTATTTCGACTACTTTCGCTGTTTTATTTTATTTAATTACTTGTTTTGGTTGGGTGTCTATCTTAAAGGTAACTAATAACATACTAATAAAATTAAAAGGCACAAAATGTTTACGGTACCTACTAATAAGATTTTCACTAAGTTGCAGTATGAACGGTAAATAGACATATTAAAATTGTATGTACAAGTATATAATTTAGTTGCAAATGGCTTTAGAACAACTTTAAATGTGATATTATTACCAATAATTTATTTTAAATGAGTATTTTTTACTTTCATTTGAAATGTGATAATTGAAGAAGAAATCTCGGTTTCTTATAACAGTTTTCCAAAGAATCCGAGTAGGTACTAAAAAAATGGATAGATGCTACTGGCAGAGGTCCTAACTGGTTTCCTGTACAGAGAAGAGTTAATGTGTTCGTAACATTTTCAAGAAAAATGTTTCCAACCACTTAATAAGAGCCGTACACTTTTCGAATATTTGACGCCTCGCTTGCTTGAAACCTAGGTGTAAAATGTATGGTAACACATCTTCGCACATCTTTGGTGGATACTCGCCCTTAGCCTTAAATCTCGTAATATGAGTAATGGACATATTATTTCGCGCCAAAATGCGAGTCGGATCGGCCTGGTACCTACAGGTCAAAAATATCGATGTGACCAGAGTTTTAAATGTATGTGAACACGAACTTATAAAAAGCCGTTTATGTTACTCTGTAGGTATTCGTCAATATTTTTTACTTTTGCGATTTATGGTAAGTTAACAACCCGTGTTATTTAAACTTGTAGCTAGAAGTTTAAATACCAGCACATAAACTTACCATGTCGTTGAAGTTGTTACCCATCAATATCTTAACATAATATTAATTTTAATATCAATGTCGATAAAACATAATTTTAACGTTTGTCGCCCCCCTAGTGTAGTGCGTTTAAGCCAATCACAGCCCTTGTTTGCATGTTGCCGTAGACTCACTGGCAAAGCCCGAGTCTTTGTTTTTACACGGTTCAATGTGTGTGCCTGTGGGCGCTGCGGTGGGAGAAAACTGGGGACATCGGTTTTGGTTGAAATTAAGCAGTACGGCACTTCTCCCTTTTTTATGTTCTGAGCATAAAACCTATGTCACTTTTTAGGATTCCGTACTCAAAGAGTAAAACGGGACCCTATTACTAAGACTCCGCTGTCCGTCTGTCTGTCCGTCTGTCACCAGGCTGTATCTCATGAACCGTGATAGATAGAGATTTGAAATGTGATGTATTTCTGTTGTCGCTATTTATAACAAAAAATACTAAAAAACAGAATACATAATTTTATTTTTATTTTAGTTTTTATCCGTTTCTTTTTCTTTTACAATCTTACACAAATCGACCTTGCCCCAAACTAAGCAAAGCTTGTACTATGGGTACTAGACAACGATAAACATACTTACATAGATAAATAAATACTTAAATACATAGAAAACATCCATGACTCAGGAACAAATATTTGTGCTCATCACACAAATAAATGCCCTTACCGGGATTCAAACCCGGGACCTCCAGCTTCGTAGGCAGAGTCACTACCAAGTTACTAACTAGGCTACAGGGGGTTCCTATACAACATTTTTTTTGCCGTTTAAAGATGGTACGGTACCCTTCGTGCGCGAGTCCGACTCGCACTTGGCCGGTTTTTTAAACATTTATTTCGAAATAAAGAGTGATACTTGGAAATGTCGAAGGGAAGGTCAATCGTCGAATCCGACTCGGCTGGGCAGCATTCGGGAAGCTACTGCACATCTTTTCGTCCAATATTCCGCAGTGTCTCAAGACGAGAGTCTTTGACCAGTGTGTGTTGCCAGTGATGACATATGGCACGGAAACGTGGTTGCTTACTAAAGGCCTCATAAGAAGGCTCAAAGTCACTCAAAGGGCAATGGCTCTCCATGAGCCTATGCTATGCTATGCTGGGAGTTTCTCTGCGCGATCGCATCAGAAATGAGGCTATCCGCAGCAGAACCAAGGTAACTGATAAAGCCCTCCGAATTGCTTAACTTAAGTGGCAGTGGGCGGGGCACATTGCACGTAGAACCGTTGGCCGTTGGGGCGGAAAGGTTCTCGAGTGGCAA
The DNA here is from genome assembly GCA_963854355.1 of Epinotia brunnichana. Lineage (NCBI taxonomy): Eukaryota > Metazoa > Arthropoda > Insecta > Lepidoptera > Tortricidae > Epinotia > Epinotia brunnichana. The sequence continues at coordinate 8,813,271 of OY977946.1, forward strand.
CCACGTACCGGAAGGCACAGCGTGGGTAGGCCCCCCGCAAGATGGACTGATGACCTGGTAAAGGTCGCGGGAGTCCGCTGGATGAGGGTGGCGCAGGACCGGCCATTGTGGCACTCTTTGGGGGAGGCGTATGTCCAGCAGTGAACGTCTTTCGGCTGATATGATGATGATGATGATGATGACTCGGAAATGTAATAAAACCACGTAAAAATCTTCCTTTCCAGTGTAAACCCCCGGTGTGTGTTATTATTATATATAAACGAAAATAATAACTAAATGCAAGGTAGGAGCGTGCTGTACTTAACAAACGCCATATAAGCTTGTTTTTTAAAAAGTTTTTTATTCATCTTGTTATTTTCAATAACCCTGCATATTATGTCGCTGGTTCGTGGGTACTTGTACAGACAAATCACACAAACCCAAACAAGATAGGTCTATCTATTTTAGTTAAGGAGTTCCCATGACCACCTTCCATCATCAGATCCTGGAAATCATCCATCACCAAAGTGTTTACCAAGACAAAACAGATGAGCTCAAACTAGATGGGTTTATCTAGTTTAGTTTAGGAGTTCCATGACCACCTTATAGCTCCATCATCAGACTCTGGAAATCATCCAGCACCAAAGTCTTGCCGTGCCATGACCAAATAAATGAGCCCAAATTCGATGGCTTTATCTTGTTGAGTTTAGGAGTTGCTATGGCCACCTTCCGACTCCATCATCAGACCAGCTCTATGATATTATGTCACCGAAGATACGCAATTGTACCTAATTTGAAGATTTCACCCAAACTCCCATACATACATACATACTAACAAGGTGGACTGATCTGATAGTAACAAGTAAATAAATTAAATCTATCAAGTATCACGATCACTCGTACAATAATAATTGACTATAGAACGCGTAGTTTAGACAAAAGGATCCAACCCACAAGACATCACCATTGAAATGTATGACTTTTGTTTTAGGTAGAAGGTTCAATTTTAAATGTTACGTATCCGGTGGGTTTGAGCCTTTTCGCTACACTACGTCATATATGGCAGCTATGCAATTCATAACTTGTCTCGATTAGCCTCACGAATGTATCCCCAGTATAGTTTGACCCCGAGGTTGGTAACAACTATGCCTAGTCGGAGATCAAAATAATATTATTTTATCTGAAGAGTGGCCGGTTAGCTTCGTGAATAGCCACAAATAAACACACTACACGTCTGTCTCGGAGGGCTATTCAGCCGGTACCAGGGCGGCCAATCTTAGTACTAGTTGCGCGGTAATGACAGCATAATAAGTCAACTAGAGGCTGTCAAGGTATTTCAAAATTCGCCGTGTTGTCATAAGACATCAGTAGCCTAGGGGTACAGATGGAGGTATTTGGAGTCGATGAGCCGGGGTTCAAACCCTGCGACCGACGCACTTTTTGTATGTACATTGAAGTGGAGTATTTCAACTAACGATTCTAGATGGCGCATCAATTACAGGGTTACCGTTTTTAGGCCCAGAGATTGTTCTCTATTTCAGTATATAACAAAGTACTTTGTGGCCGGTACTGAGATAAATTCCCGCGCGACGGTAAATTTATACTAGTTTTGAATAATTATTTATAAATATAAATTTTGACAAAAGTTATATTTTTTGGACTGGATCTTGTTGGTACAAGCATGAACTTTAATGTTGTGTAAGATTCAATACAAAAATCATTCAACAATAATGAGAAAATCCTTGAGTTTTCAGTACGATTTTGTTGACAAATATGGTGTAATTGAGAACAGTTTACATATATATACGTGCAGAATAAGGAACATTCGAGGCGGCTAGGCGCAATGGCAACATATTACGCTAGTGAAAATAGAATAAAACAAGTAGGTTCTCATATAATATCATGGAGTATTAGGGGCTCAAACTTATGACTCTGCGCTCTCTTCAGAAAACTACTGTCGGTAATCGGGTATTTTCGGTTAAAGTATTCAGTTCTTCGTAAATTGGAGGCGGCTAGGACCAATATGAGGAGTTTACCTATGCAAATAAGTAATCAGGATCTAGAAAAATCTCTCCGTTTCTTAGAATTACAACGTCAAAAATCCGTCATTCTCGCTTATTCCTGACCAAAAAACGAGCGCCCTCTTAAGAGTTATACTCTTGTTGGTGTAGTCCACTTATGAGCTGCAAGTTTGGGAAGGTTGTGCAGTAGGCTCCGATTACTTTCTGCACCACAGTTTGAGTGTCAGTTCCCTGCTGTTTGAGATGTTGAACTGACACATATGAGCGTTCCTACTTTCTCCGCAATAAAGTGTTCGCATATATTTGTGCCTTTGTCAGTGTAGATAATTTCGAATTACTATTTTTGTCCACAGGTGGTCATCAGGTGGTTGTAGATAACTTCACGAAGGCCATGTCAGCGCTGACGGCGCCGTTTGGAGGCGCGGCCGCTGAGAGCCGCAAGTCGCTGTCTTACAAGGACAGCGGCGTGGATATAGAGGCGGGAGACTCGCTCGTGTCGCTCATCAAGCCACTCGCTAGGTGAGTACTATGAATGAGACAATGAGTGTTGATAGGCGCCCTAGCCTGATGTTTATTGTGGTAGTGCTCCCCTCTTGGTGCCACATAAAAATGATTGATAAAATAGGGGTCCCGTCCATGGGCCACCAAAAATGATGATGATATAGGGTGTGATAGGCGCAATCCCCTCATGGGCCACAAAAAATTATTGATAAAATAGGGGTCCTGTCCATGTGCCACCAAACATGATTATGATATAGGGTGTGATAGGCGCAATCCCCTCATGGGCCACCAAAAATGATGATGATATAGGGTGTGATAGGCGCAATCCCCTCATGGGCCACCAAAAATGATTGATAAAATAGGGGTCCCGTCCATGGGCCACCAAAAATGATGATGATATAGGGTGTGATAGGCGCAATCCCCTCATGGGCCACCAAAAATGATTGATAAAATAGGGGTCCCGTGCATGGGCCACCAAAACTGATGATGAAATAGGGGTCCCTCCCTGAGGCTGAAGTAGAAAATTATACCTTTACCTAGGTTGCACGCCTGCAGCTCCGCCCGGGAACTGGTCGTCGCAGCCTGCTCCCCAGCCGTCCTGGATGAAGTATATTTGGGCCACCAACTTGGCCGCAGTCGCCCAGACTCGCGCCCAAGTAATGAATTTGATGTTTGAAATGAAATGAGTTGAGGTCTTGATGGAAATTAAACCATCTCGCACTGTTATTTTTCTTTATATTGACACGCGAGTAGTTACATGATATTTGACTTCCTTAACCCTAGGACTTAATTAAAGGCTTTTCCTAACCTCAAACCATGCGATTACATCTCGATCCCGGATTGCAATGAACGAGTCATGACAATGAATCTCTTAAGTTACAGTTGCCTCTGCCCGGCGTCGTGGCGCTAGTTGTCGCACTAGAATTGAATATGAGAACTAGAATCGACCCTTGATCTTGATTTATGATTATTTGATACTGAATACTAGATTCCACCAAAACATGTCCAATTTGCTTGAACATTTCCTCCGCCCGCCGGGAAAAGATAAGCTGAATACTTGCAAGCAACTATGATATATGACATTGAAATTTAATAATCCTATGACTTAGTGTGACTTGTGATCAGTGGCGTGCACTCCATATAGGCAAAAAGGCGCTGCCTACCCTGTACTTTCAGTACAGTATAATACTAACGCAACACAATTAAATATTGCAACGAAAATAACAGTGTAATATTATTACATAAACAATTACAGTTATTATTTCGTGAATTACAAATTTGAATTTCGCGGCATCACCCACGCGCACGCAAATTATTAACTTCTGATAGACTTGCCGCCTGAGGCGTACTTTGTCAAAAGTCGGAGTTGAACCTATACATTACGAACACACGCATACATAACTCACACAGCTAGCCTTTGAAATCTTTAAGTAAAATGTTCGTCGATTCCGGCGGCCGGACTTGGGAAGACGCGGTCGCTTGCGCGTCATGTAGGCTAGGTGATGTATCACGCCCACAATAAACAAGCAGTGGTATGCGATGCGATATCTTCTCTTTCTCTTTCTTACATTCCGAATAGTTCCGATATCGCCCGAGCGAGCGCCACGTTGTCAACATTAGGCGACAAAATTTAGAAACGGTATTTCCACAAGCGTTCTTTTCCAATTCAAATACATCGTAATTTTATCACTTTTTTGTGTTTTGTTATGACAACTTGCTTGCTAACGCGTAATTGACGCGCGCGAATTGTATTTAGATTTGTTTAAAAAAATCGGTTTTGAGTGTTTCGTGGTTTTTGCTGTGAACTAATGAGTGGTTTGGTTTTTAATTGGATGAGAGTTTATGTTAGTGAGATGAGAATTTGTGTGAGATATGAAACATGGAGGTCGACGCGGCGAGTGTTATTGTGAGTTGTAACGGCAATTTCGGCAAATTACCTGTTGCATCAAAGGTGAAAGTTGTTCGAAAAGGAAGGTGCAGGTGACAATTGCCAGAAATGCCACAAAAAACAGCTAATGTGGGCAAGTAACTTAGATTATTTTGTTTCCCGTGTGTGTTGTTCTCAAATTTAAAAACAGTCCGTTGTTTGTTTTGTATTTTGTTACGTGAGAAATTGAGAATAAGATTTAATATTTGAAAAATGAGCAGCAGTATCAGCACTGCCGGCCGGTGTCGCGGCGAGATAGGTAGTTTATCCGTCTCTTTCTAATTAGAACGTCTAGAAAGAGACGAAAATTATATGTCACCGCGACTCAGCTCGCGGGCCGTCCTGGGCGTCCCGTGATAGCCGTGCACCGTAAATACAGAGTGTATATACGCGATGAATGTTTCTTCCTTTCGGTAGCGATCGGCCTGACAAAAGCAAAGTTTAGGTAAGATAATAGCAAAAAAAAAACTGCCTACCCTGTCTAAAAACTCTGTGCACGCCAGTGCTTGTGATTACAGACACACATATTTGAAATAACATTGTTCATATAAACCTATTTGAATTATGAACTAGCATCTTACACCAAGAATACATCCATATGAATAACATGAAGCAATAATATTGATAGCTATGCATTCGTAGCATACTTGCCACATTATGTAGTAGTATGACTATATAGACTACATACACAAGTACATGAGTAAGTAAGGATATTGACCTAATCCTGTATTGACATAATGAATATCCATTGACATGAGAAATGATATTGACATTTTGAAGTAATTATATGTGACTTAACATATATGACATGAGAAATGATAATGACATTTTATACACCTCAAGTCTAATATGAATCAGATTAAATACCTAGTTAATTTACACAAATTAACTACTGATTGAATAAGCTCTCCATTTTGAGTGTTTATTCTGACCAATCTGATGATACCCTTATCTCATTAAACAATGAAATAACAATTGAATTGAATTGACTAAATAACTTAACCCCATAGCCAACGAATAATTATACCTGCCAGTTATTACGTGCTTGTAAGGTATTATCCCATAGTGACCGATGTGATCAATGAGGTACTGATGACCTCCCTGACATATGATTTGAACCCAATAAAGTCATTGACCCGTTATGACCTTATCAATGATAACAACCTAGACGGTTACATACCTCGTGAGCGCCGCAGTGAGCCCTCTGTGCTCACCTAAAGTGAACCGCTTTTATACCTGAATAATGTATCACAGCTGTGACCTCATCAGCTGGAAGATCATCCATGATTGACGGCTAAGTCCATGCGTTGAACCTGAAACATACCTACTTAGCATTATCTAATACTCTTACCTGAGTATTTCATGAGTGTGTTCGTCGCTCCGTGACAACACTTTATGATAGTGTCCTATGATCCTTAGGTACACCATACCAATGGTTCTTACCATAAGACAGCCCTTAGATTTCCGCAGTCGTCCCTGACTCGGATGAAATGCTGTTCATCTATGAACACGCTGAGCGTCTGTAGTTTTACAGAGCATTAGTACTAAAACTTACCTACTTACTTTAAATTAATGTAGTACCTATTCTACTTACCTACCTATACCTATACTTAAATCATAAACCAACATATGGTTAGTTACCTAATATGTCTACCTACATATATTATGTAACAAGTTTAAGTGACCTGAATAAATGAAATTGAATTTAATTATTTTTTTTCCTTTATGTCCAATATGAATATCCTTTTTCTATATTAGTCTAGCTGAACCATGATAACACGGCGCTGCTATCAGACTGGCGTTAAGACTCTCAGCGTTCTCAGAATCCTCAAGCCTCTGCCTCATGATTTCACAGCAGAGAAACTAAATGAGCAGCGTTGAGTTTCCGTTTGGAAATGGTGCGCCTCACCTTCAGTGATGCGACCCTTGCCGTAGCTATGAGAGGTCCCAACATAACCTAATGTTGCCTGACGTGATATGACAATGAGTGTGACCTTTGATTCCCTAAAACCTTGATGAATATTTTCCGAATATTTCCTATGATCAAGCCTAATGATATACTCATATGACGGGATATTGATGAGTACTGAAATGAAATGAACCTGCCATCAATGTGGCTATTAACATTGACATTCTGTATCTGACTTGAGTCTGATTTGAATCTGACGTGGCTCTGATTTGACTTGAGCTTGTTAAACCGACTTGATTTGGCTTTGACTTTGATTTTGATTTGAATGAATTGATTTTAATTTGAATTGACTTGAGCTAGTTAAGCCGACTTGAGTTGACTTTTACTTGACATGAATTGAATTTGATTTGAATTGACATGAATCGATTCTATCTTGATTCTGATTCGAATCTGAATTGACTTGAGCTAGTTAAGCCGACTTGAGTTGACTGTGACTTGACATGAATTGAATTTGATTTGAATGAATTGATTTTGAATTGACATGACTGACGTTGAATTGATTTTGATTGAATCTGATCTGATTTCACTTTGAAACACATTTACCCTTTCTGACGTTGAGCATGGACCTGACCGGGCGTGCAGCATACTCCGTGATACTGTCCATCAACGCCCGTGCTGATATGTATGTGCCTGGTGCCTAGAACCAAACTTGAGTTCCTCGAAGGTGATCTAAGCCACCAACTACTGATGAGTCCTGGTACCCTGGGCGCCGACGCTGCCCTGGCGCGCCATATATTTTGTGTATTGACCAGCACTGGCGACTCCCGTCGCGTTAACCGACTCGGCCGCTGAGGTGCCGACTGATGAAATTGTGAATCGCCCTTGTCCTGACTCACCCTGTGTATGACAGGTCGCCCCTGTGACCATGACGCCGCTGACGTAGCATTACCCGTGCATACCAGTGAACTGTGAACTGCAGTCACAAGAAAAGTGTAGCCGCAGGTACCCGATACAGTGTCCGGACTCCTTAGCCCACACTCTCCGTCCAGCCAATACCTTAGAGTGAGTCCTCAAACCTGAGAGTGTGTGGTCCTAGCTGAAACAGAATGAGCACTGGTTGTGTGTCACCTGGTCCCGTGAACTCCACTGGGCGTGCAGCTGTCTCCCTGACGCTGCAGGCCCCGCTGCGTCATGAGCCCGACGCACACGCTGACGTCGCGGTGACCTCCCGCTTCTCGCCGGTGATGTTCCTGGAGCGACCGCTCCGAGCACCCGCACTGATGTCCGGAGTCACGCGCTGCAGCATGCGACACTGCTTAATCAGCAGCCGCAGCCATTGCTGCACCGTGGGCAGGACCTCGAAGTCACTGCCGTAATAGCGCTCCTCGTACTCTGAAGTAATGCTGACCAGCACCGCTGAAACATGACATTAACTAACAAGTATGACCACCCTTGTTACTGGCACTGCCAGTCCTTCCAGAGGCTGAAGTAATTACTGACACCTAATTACTACCACCTTCACCTCCCTGTGAGTGGTGCCCATTGACTGTCCAATGTCCACTAACATTGGTACCTAAACTGACCCCTGACAATGAATGATGATGACATATACCAATTACCAAGCATCCGTAATAACTGATACGCTTGTCAGTTTATTATGATGATTCTTGACTAATACACCCTGTATGTCTACACTGTATGAATTTACCCTTAATGATCGGCGCAATTACTGATAAACTAATCAGTTTATAAAGATGACCCCTTGACCAATACAACCTGTATGTGCACACTCCATGATTTTACCTGATCAGTACAATAACGCCAATAAAGATAAACTAATCAGTTTTTATAATCTTTATAGATGACCCTTTTTTCAATACACGATGCGCGTTCCCGGCTCGATCCCGGATTGCAATGAACGAGTCATGATAATGAATCTCTTAAGTTACAGTTGCCTCTGCCCGGCGTCGTGGCGCTAGTTGTCGCACTAAAATTGAATATGAGAACTAGAATCGACCCTTGACAGCAGAGTGATCTTGATTTATTATTATTTGATACTGAATACTAGATTCCACCAAAACATGTCCAATTTGCTTGAACATACTAGATAACTACGTTGTAGATAACTTCACGAAGGCCATGTCCCTTCAGCACTTCTTCAGGAAATACTTGCCTGGAACAGGAGTTCCGCTTAGCGGAGCTCCTAAAAGTTTCTAGCTGACGTCCAACTGTTCAGGTCCAACCATCAAGTTTATGATTCACTTGAGAATGCAAAACCCGAATAACTATAATGAAATGACCCTGGAAGAAGGTCCCTTTTAGCAGAGGTCCGACAAGTTTCCCTTTGGGCTCTCAAAAGTAAGGATGGACTTGAGAACGCAAAACCCGAATAATTATGGCGTAATGTTTGCAGGTCCACGTCTCGTTCCGGCGTGATGGGCGGGCTTGGTGGTTTCGGCGGGTGCTTCCAGTTGAAAGCTATCGAACAAGAATACAAGGTATATTTTCAGCTGTCGCTAGCACTGATTATGACTCTTTTTTTAGTCTTTTTATGTGCTCTAATTGTAGTTGAAACATATAATCCTCTATAAATACTGGTCCGATTGGCACCGTCAAAAGAAATAGCCCATTAAATTTATTTACGAAAATCTTAATTTAAAATCAAATTTGCGGCTGGACCTACAGATTAATTTGGTATGGATATATTAGTAATTCCGGTAACTGGCTTGTAGAATAACCATAAATCTATTGCAGGACCCAGTCCTAGTCCTCGCCTCAGACGGCGTGGGCACCAAACTGAGGATCGCCCAGAAGATCAACCAGCACAACACTATCGGGGTCGACCTAGTGGCGATGTGTGTGAACGATATACTATGCAATGGCGCGAGTCCGCTCACGTTCCTGGACTACTTCGCGTGCGGGAGGCTGGACGTGACTGTGGCGCGCGCGGTGGTGTCCGGGGTGGCCGAGGGCTGTAGACAGGCACAGGCCGCGCTCATAGGTAACTAGATGCTAGACTCAGCCATGTGTGAACATATTGTGCAATGGCGCGAGTCCGCTCACGTTCCTGGACTACTTCGCGTGCGGGAGGCTGGACGTGACTGTGGCGCGCGCGGTGGTGTCCGGGGTGGCCGAGGGCTGTAGACAGGCACAGGCCGCGCTCATAGGTAACTAGATGCTAGACTCAGCCATGTGTGAACATATTGTGCAATGGCGCGAGTCCGCTCACGTTCCTGGACTACTTCGCGTGCGGGAGGCTGGACGTGACTGTGGCGCGCGCGGTGGTGTCCGGGGTGGCCGAGGGCTGTAGACAGGCACAGGCCGCGCTCATAGGTAACTAGATGCTAGACTCAGCCATGTGTGAACATATTGTGCAATGGCGCGAGTCCGCTCACGTTCCTGGACTACTTCGCGTGCGGGAGGCTGGACGTGACTGTGGCACGCGCGGTGGTGTCCGGGGTGGCCGAGGGCTGTAGACAGGCACAGGCCGCGCTCATAGGTAACTAGATGCTAGACTCAGCCATGTGTGAACATATTGTGCAATGGCGCGAGTCCGCTCACGTTCCTGGACTACTTCGCGTGCGGGAGGCTGGACGTGACTGTGGCGCGCGCGGTGGTGTCCGGGGTGGCCGAGGGCTGTAGACAGGCACAGGCCGCGCTCATAGGTAACTAGATGCTAGACTCAGCCATGTGTGAACATATTGTGCAATGGCGCGAGTCCGCTCACGTTCCTGGACTACTTCGCGTGCGGGAGGCTGGACGTGACTGTGGCGCGCGCGGTGGTGTCCGGGGTGGCCGAGGGCTGTAGACAGGCACAGGCCGCGCTCATAGGTAACTAGATGCTAGACTCAGCCATGTGTGAACATATTGTGCAATGGCGCGAGTCCGCTCACGTTCCTGGACTACTTCGCGTGCGGGAGGCTGGACGTGACTGTGGCACGCGCGGTGGTGTCCGGGGTGGCCGAGGGCTGTAGACAGGCACAGGCCGCACTCCTAGGTAACTAGATGCTAGACTCAGCCATGTGTGAACATATTGTGCAATGGCGCGAGTCCGCTCATGTTCCTGGACTACTTCGCGTGCGGGAGGCTGGACGTGACTGTGGCGCGCGCGGTGGTGTCCGGGGTGGCCGAGGGCTGTAGACAGGCACAGGCCGCGCTCATAGGTAACTAGATGCTAGACTCAGCCATGTGTGAACATATTGTGCAATGGCGCGAGTCCGCTCACGTTCCTGGACTACTTCGCGTGCGGGAGGCTGGACGTGACTGTGGCGCGCGCGGTGGTGTCCGGGGTGGCCGAGGGCTGTAGACAGGCACAGGCCGCGCTCATAGGTAACTAGATGCTAGACTCAGCCATGTGTGAACATATTGTGCAATGGCGCGAGTCCGCTCACGTTCCTGGACTACTTCGCGTGCGGGAGGCTGGACGTGACTGTGGCGCGCGCGGTGGTGTCCGGGGTGGCCGAGGGCTGTAGACAGGCACAGGCCGCGCTCATAGGTAACTAGATGCTAGACTCAGCCATGTGTGAACATATTGTGCAATGGCGCGAGTCCGCTCACGTTCCTGGACTACTTCGCGTGCGGGAGGCTGGACGTGACTGTGGCGCGCGCGGTGGTGTCCGGGGTGGCCGAGGGCTGTAGACAGGCACAGGCCGCGCTCATAGGTAACTAGATGCTAGACTCAGCCATGTGTGAACATATTGTGCAATGGCGCGAGTCCGCTCACGTTCCTGGACTACTTCGCGTGCGGGAGGCTGGACGTGACTGTGGCACGCGCGGTGGTGTCCGGGGTGGCCGAGGGCTGTAGACAGGCACAGGCCGCACTCCTAGGTAACTAGATGCTAGACTCAGCCATGTGTGAACATATTGTGCAATGGCGCGAGTCCGCTCATGTTCCTGGACTACTTCGCGTGCGGGAGGCTGGACGTGACTGTGGCGCGCGCGGTGGTGTCCGGGGTGGCCGAGGGCTGTAGACAGGCACAGGCCGCGCTCATAGGTAACTAGATGCTAGACTCAGCCATGTGTGAACATATTGTGCAATGGCGCGAGTCCGCTCACGTTCCTGGACTACTTCGCGTGCGGGAGGCTGGACGTGACTGTGGCGCGCGCGGTGGTGTCCGGGGTGGCCGAGGGCTGTAGACAGGCACAGGCCGCGCTCATAGGTAACTAGATGCTAGACTCAGCCATGTGTGAACATATTGTGCAATGGCGCGAGTCCGCTCACGTTCCTGGACTACTTCGCGTGCGGGAGGCTGGACGTGACTGTGGCGCGCGCGGTGGTGTCCGGGGTGACCGAGGGCTGTAGACAGGCACAGGCCGCGCTCATAGGTAACTAGATGCTAGACTCAGCCATGTGTGAACATATTGTGCAATGGCGCGAGTCCGCTCACGTTCCTGGACTACTTCGCGTGCGGGAGGCTGGACGTGACTGTGGCACGCGCGGTGGTGTCCGGGGTGGCCGAGGGCTGTAGACAGGCACAGGCCGCGCTCATAGGTAACTAGATGCTAGACTCAGCCATGTGTGAACATATTGTGCAATGGCGCGAGTCCGCTCATGTTCCTGGACTACTTCGCGTGCGGGAGGCTGGACGTGACTGTGGCGCGCGCGGTGGTGTCCGGGGTGGCCGAGGGCTGTAGACAGGCACAGGCCCCGCTCATAGGTAACTAGATGCTAGACTCAGCCATGTGTGAACATATTGTGCAATGGCGCGAGTCCGCTCACGTTCCTGGACTACTTCGCGTGCGGGAGGCTGGACGTGACTGTGGCGCGCGCGGTGGTGTCCGGGGTGGCCGAGGGCTGTAGACAGGCACAGGCCGCGCTCATAGGTAACTAGATGCTAGACTCAGCCATGTGTGAACATATTGTGCAATGGCGCGAGTCCGCTCACGTTCCTGGACTACTTCGCGTGCGGGAGGCTGGACGTGACTGTGGCGCGCGCGGTGGTGTCCGGGGTGGCCGAGGGCTGTAGACAGGCACAGGCCGCGCTCATAGGTAACTAGATGCTAGACTCAGCCATGTGTGAACATATTGTGCAATGGCGCGAGTCCGCTCACGTTCCTGGACTACTTCGCGTGCGGGAGGCTGGACGTGACTGTGGCGCGCGCGGTGGTGTCCGGGGTGGCCGAGGGCTGTAGACAGGCACAGGCCGCGCTCATAGGTAACTAGATGCTAGACTCAGCCATGTGTGAACATATTGTGCAATGGCGCGAGTCCGCTCACGTTCCTGGACTACTTCGCGTGCGGGAGGCTGGACGTGACTGTGGCACGCGCGGTGGTGTCCGGGGTGGCCGAGGGCTGTAGACAGGCACAGGCCGCGCTCATAGGTAACTAGATGCTAGACTCAGCCATGTGTGAACATATTGTGCAATGGCGCGAGTCCGCTCACGTTCCTGGACTACTTCGCGTGCGGGAGGCTGGACGTGACTGTGGCGCGCGCGGTGGTGTCCGGGGTGGCCGAGGGCTGTAGACAGGCACAGGCCGCGCTCATAGGTAACTAGATGCTAGACTCAGCCATGTGTGAACATATTGTGCAATGGCGCGAGTCCGCTCACGTTCCTGGACTACTTCGCGTGCGGGAGGCTGGACGTGACTGTGGCGCGCGCGGTGGTGTCCGGGGTGGCCGAGGGCTGTAGACAGGCACAGGCCGCGCTCATAGGTAACTAGATGCTAGACTCAGCCATGTGTGAACATATTGTGCAATGGCGCGAGTCCGCTCACGTTCCTGGACTACTTCGCGTGCGGGAGGCTGGACGTGACTGTGGCGCGCGCGGTGGTGTCCGGGGTGGCCGAGGGCTGTAGACAGGCACAGGCCGCGCTCATAGGTAACTAGATGCTAGACTCAGCTATTACATTGTCTATAGTGGCGATCTTTCATCCACGCGTCTCTATGGACTGCTAAACTAAACAAGTCCTCCCGAAAGGCGTGGACGTCATCCCGCCGTCTTCGTCAGGGCGACGACGACGATAATATAACTAATAATAAATGTGTGTTTGTTGTCAGGTGGCGAAACAGCAGAGATGCCGGGCATGTACGACCCGGGAGTGTACGACATTGCCGGGTTCGCGCTGGGTGTCGTCGAGCGAAGCCACATCCTGCCCAAAATACAGGATATCACGGTAAGTCGGTTTCGACACTTGCCAACTCTGGTCCAAATGTATGCGAAAGTCGTACAGCACCATGAGGGTGAGGGTGCAATGTAATGATGCATGTCGCACGCTCATGCGGCTGCCGCGCTGCTGCAGCGCGCCCAGTATGTTCGCTGCGGCGCGGGTGCCAGACTTCTTCGCCGTAATGAGGGCGACAGTTGCCGCTTTCTGGGACAGGCTGGGGCGCTCTCAGAACGAGATCCTCGAGGTCATCTACAACGACCTGGAGAGCCCTATTTTCCGATATTGTCTATCTGTGCATCGTGACGAGAATCGGAATTAACGATGATCATTTTTGATGTTTTAGTTTAATATTTTAATTGTAATTATCATTCCTAATTTGTATATTGTATTTTGGGTAACGTTTTGCCTGTGAATAAATGGTTTATTATTATTTACAAGCTTTTATACATTTTATTTAGTTATTTGGCTCGGGCAACTAGGCCCATATTTACAAATAACTTACAGACTAACAAAACGCGTCACATAAGTTAGTGTCTGCGAAGTAAGCCTCAAATCGCCTCCCGTACACCAGTTGAAGCCCTCTGACACCTTTGCTACGTGAAGGGTTCGACTGGGCAAAAATAAGTACAGTCGGCAGCAAAGGCTTCTAGCAAAAATATTTTTTTGTACTTATTTCTTGTATAGTAAATGGAGTTAATAATAAATGAATCATGTGTAAACAGGTCGGTGACACAATTATCGGGCTGCCATCAAATGGAGTCCACAGTAACGGCTTCAGTTTAATCCACAAACTCGTCAAGAAGGCCGGATTAACGCTCAACGATAAGGCGCCATTCAGCAAAGAAGGACTGACCTTAGGTGAGTGAGAGAACCCAGATTTTAAAAACAGTTTTCAAGTGGAAAGGCCATGACCTTGATAACTTCATAAGGCCCAACTAGCGATATGTGCCGTTCCCGGGAATATTCCTTTACAAGGGTTTATACGGGAATATTGAAATTGTGTATGTTTATAAGTATATGTTGCTTTTTGGGGATTCCATGATAACTTGCGTCCTTGATTATTTTACCAAGACATTATTAACCAGTGTAATTTATCCGCAAAGGTATATTCCCAATATTCCTGGGAATATCTCGCCGGGAATGGGTGGCTTTCAACCCTCGGTTAACAATCTACAATAACTTACATAATCAATTGCCTCATTAAAACAGATTTCGAGTTTTTACATATTTGACCGGTTTGATCCCTTTAAGTCACTGCAAATACTGACGTTGCCCTCACTTGTTATTATGCAAATGGCATTAAGTGCACGTGAAGTAGTCGACGCCAACCCCAGCCACGAAACCCCGCGTAGGTATCCAGTCCGCAGCGCGCGCGCCGGAAACTTGCCACTCGTGTCGCACAGGCTGGTGAAATCAAATAAACTGACGCATATCATTAAGAGCTGACGCAGCCGTAAGATTTACAATCATCTCCCGCGTGAAGTTATCGGTGCTCATAGTGCAGCCATTTTTAAAACTAAACTTAAAATATGGCTTCTTGAGCAGACGTTGAAGGAAAGATAGAGGGGAGGCGAGGAAGACCTAGAATAGACTACATGGAGCAACTCAAAAAGAGAGTTGATGTTGGGTCATATCGTGAGGTCAAAGAGATTGCGTGGGATCGGAGTAGATGGAGGGCCTACTTTGAGCTACACCGACAAGAGCCTAGCTCTTAAGTAAGAGAAGAAGAAGAAGAGCAGACGTTCTACGACCATAAGGAATTATTTATCAGAAGTAGCTGTTTATACCTACGGTTTATAAATATTATGTTGTTTTTTAAATGTTTCCACATAGCTATTGTGTGCTGATAATTTGACATGTAATTTTATATTATCAATAAATTATTATGATTGTGATTATGATTCCCGTTTGTGTATGACGTTTTATTGATGAATTTAATGATGCAGTTTTTCTTAATGTTCCAGACTCTATCAGTAACAATTACTATTGGTAGTGTAGTGATTGAAAATCATCACCTACCGTACGAAGGAATTACATGAGTATTATTCATGTCATTATTACTGATACTGTCTGGGCCGCATATAAATAATTTAATTTCATATAATCGATAAAGCTCAAGCTAGTTACAAATGCAATTCTTATATAGGTCCTGAATTCACCTTACGTACTCCTGTATTTGCTTACCATGTCAGTATAATGTACGTCGGAGGGAATTTAATCGATTGGCGAAAAATCTGTGTTTTACACACATTTCACTTTATAAATCTCCTACAGGCGAGGAGCTAATCAAACCGACTCGTATCTACGTCCGCTCAGTACTGCCAGCATTACAGCGAGGACTAGTAAAGGCGGCGGCGCATATAACCGGCGGAGGACTTCTCGACAACATCCCCCGTGTCACCCCGGAGTGGGTGCGGGCGAGGCTCAACGCGCACTGGTGGAACGTGCATCCGGTAATGTACCTTAACACTGTAGATATAAGGTCGAGACTCGTATCTACGTCCGCTCAGTACTGCCAGCATTACAGCGAGGACTAGTAAAGGCGGCGGCGCATATAACCGGCGGAGGACTTCTCGACAACATCCCCCGTGTCACCCCGGAGTGGGTGCGGGCGAGGCTCAACGCGCACTGGTGGAACGTGCATCCGGTAATGTACCTTAACACTGTAGATATAAGGTCGATACTCGTACCAGCCCTACCCAGCTTGCTAGCCATTCAAGTTTCAGCACGGAGTGGAACATGTAGGTACTTAATAATATACCTTAACCGTATTGGAATAAGGTTCAAGTTTTATTGGAGCATTGCAGCCTGTTGCTGCAGCGATCCCTAGATGAGTCACGCTCAGCGCGTTCATTGCGTAAGCTACCTTTGATCTGCTGCAATAAGGTCTAAACTTGATTGTAGAATTAAAATGTGACGCTCTGATCGTGCTATAGCTTGAGTCTGATTAATTGGTAACCTTGCGCCAATTAATCAGACTTAAGTGAAACAAAATTACCATTCTAAATCCTACCTTATGCTCCAAGTATTAAAGTTCATTGTTACTTCCAGGTGTTCGCGTGGATCGCCGACGCCGGCTCGGTATCGGACGAGGAGATGCTAAGAACCTTCAACTGTGGTATCGGCATGGTGCTTATTGTGTCGCCCGAAGACCAGGCTGAGGTGAGAATCGCTTGATAATGATGCTTATGAATAATATTGTAGTAGTAAACATAGGGTATTATATAAATAATTAACATTTATACATAGGCGAACTTTTCCCTTTAAGGGATCTCTTCCAGCTAAACTTTGTGAAAATCCTCCGGGTCTTCAGTTTCCGGCGGATTATTACTCACTCACTAGCAGCGATCGCAGCTTCGCTAGCGAATTACAAAGAACGCAGAAATATAACCTATGCCCAACCCGGAAATCCAGACTATACTGATGAAATAATTAAAACAATCGGATAATGGGGAAGGCAACTGTCAAACTGACAGCACCAATAATGGTACTTAAAAAAATTGAAAAGCTGGAAGTAGTTTTTATTTATTTTTGCGAAAATGTCCTTATATTTCGTTCCGAATTGCTCCGAATTGGGAATCCACCGTATTCCGAAAAAGGCTAAAAATAAAAGGTTGTGGATTGAAGCTATGGGGATGATTTTTGCCTAAGAACTGTATATGGTTTCCGTAGATAGTTAGGTACAATCGATATTCTGTCTCTCTCTCACATCGTATGGAATCTAGAAGAGCGCCATCTACAATTAGCTTTCACCGGCCAACCCCATTGCTTCCGGAGATTACCCATCCTCCTCCTAAGTCGTTGAAAGAAAGAAAGAAAACATTTATTCGTGACAACAACACTAAGTTGAAGATCCGTACCCCTTGCATACAAATTCACAAACTACAATCTCACAAACTATTCCTCTTTATAATATTTCTAGTGTACATTAACGGTCTCTGTAATCTTCAATTGAACAAAACTTCCATTGTGTCTTTTGCGGACGATACAGCAATCGTGGTTAGGGGCGGAGACTGGGCAGAAGTACAAAGACAAGCCGAAATCAGCATGGCGATTGTCACAGGCTGGTTGGATGCAAATTTACTAACATTAAATGTTAGTAAAACTAAATACTTATGCTTTTCTATTAATGCTAGGGGCCAGCCAAGTGATGACTTTTCCATGCGAGTGGGTGTACAGAATGATGGGAGTAGTTCTACGGCAAGCAGTGCTAGTATTCTTGATCGTACGAACACTATTAAATATCTTGGCGTGCTACTAGACGCGCACCTAACTTGGCGTCAGCACATTGAATCCCTAAAGTCTCGCGCTCGGAAACTCATGTTTGTGTTTAGGCATCTGAGACACGTTGCGTATCCCGAGCTATTAAAATCAGTGTATTTCGCGCTCGGGGAATCTATACTAGGGTATTGTAACTCAGTATGGGGTGGAGCAGCAAAGACCATCCTTATCAGCTTGGAAAGGGCGCAGCGATCTCTTTTAAATGTCGCATTCCGAAAACCATTCCGGTACCGCACTAAAGACCTCTACATGGAAGCGAATGTCCTGACGGTCCGACAGCTGTTCCTTAGAAAGGACATGCTTGCATACGACAAAAGACACGACAAAGACTTTGACGCAGACACAAGACGACGTCAACGCTGGAAAACGCCCAAGTATACATCCAGATTTGCCCAGCGTTTCAGCCAATTTATCTCCCCTCTTGTCCTAAAGACCTTCTGCAAATTTTATACAGCCCGTCGTCGCCCCCCTAGTAGAAGCACTCTAACCAAATGGCTGCTGCAACACGACTACAGTGAGACTGAACTGTTTATTTATTTATTTACTTACTTATACCTTCACTTCAAAATACTCATGATCACACACGCACTCTCAGACTCTCACACACACTCACGCTCACACATTACACTGACAGAACTAAAATTATTGTAGCTTTGTAATTTGTAAAACATCTATTCTATACTTGTCTGTTATTTAATATCGTATGCTTGCTGTTCTACTGGGTCCCGTAACACAGGGAATCCTAGCTCGGGACCCAATGACTTTGTATCCTAGTGTATGTTTTTGTCGAATAAATATCTCTATTTCTATATTAGTGCCGATTAAATAAATCGATTTAAAAAGGATTTTACCGCGAATTATACATTGAATACGTCCCGACGTTTCGAGCCATTTTTAACGCTCATGGTCAACAACAATTGACAACATTTCAAACTATGTAATGATGCCTAATTCGAAAACCATTTCGGTAATTATGTTACCCGTAGCTCTAGTATACATTTTATCCATACATATACGTTTTCGAACGCGTTTGCGTTTAGTTTCAACTTGTATGGCAACGCGTAGTTCTTAATAGTTACCACCAGAGGCGCTGTTCGCGTTGCCATACAAATTGAAACTAAACGCAAACGCGTTCGAAAACGTATATGTATCGATAAAACTTATACTAGAGCCTCTGAACGTAATAAAGTAGTTTTCAGATTTAATTTCTCACCCGTTTTTAAGAAAATCGCGAAATTGTATAAATGTGGTTTAAGCCGTGTGTGACGTCAATACTACGGCTGTCATATGAAATTCTTGTGGGGAAATAGTGTAGATTTTATACATTTATTTAGGATGCAAAAGCGGTGCCTTAGAATAATAAACAATATAGGTATGCGGGAAAGCTGCAAGGCGCACTTTGCAGAGAAAAAAATGCTGACCTTGCCGTCAGTATACATACTGGAAGCATGCATTTTTGTAAAAAAGAACATGCACCTATTCCCACAATATTCCCGCCCCACCAATTTACGTCCACGAACTGAATTACAAAGGCCAACTTCAAAATTGCAAATGGTTCACTCCGGTCCTTTTGCAATGTGTGCAAAACTGCATAATAGCTTACCTACCGCATTTAAAAACGAAAATAACGTATATAAACTTAAGACACAGTTAAAGACGTACTTAATTAAAAAATGCTACTATTCAACTGAAGAGTACCTAATAGATACTCGTAAGTAATGTTAGTTATTTTAAGGGATATATTGTATTGTATTTTATGTATAGGTAGCCATAAGAATGCAACGCCCTAGCAGGGTTCATGTTTGATACTTTTAATGCAAATATGTATTAGAAATTAAGACCTTTGTAAACAACATGATGCAATAAATAACTTGAACTTGAACTTGAAAGGTGTGCAAGCTGCCATACAGAGCCGGAACGTTGACGTCATCATTTAGTTACGACCGTCTGGAATTCGCTACGTTCCAATTTGATATTTCTGAATTACAATTCAGGGAGAAATAAAAAACACGAACCGTTTAAAAAAACATTTTCTAGCGAAATAAATCATAAAATGGCCCACTTGAAAATTCATATTTTTCTCAATTTACCTTCTTTTTTGCCGTGTTTGGCCGGCAAGTTACATATCTGCTTTGGGATAACCTCTCTGGGGGCATTATGGCAAATGAAAAAAAAGTATTTTATTAGTTTTATCTCACTTTAAAATGACGAAAAAAATATATTTTTTCGATAAAATTACATGACAGTTAGACAGAATATTGAATTAGAAATGATATTTTGTGCAACAAGCCTTAAACGCAAATTTTGTGGAGATAATTGCAAATTAATGACTTACGCCATGGTAAACGCGCCAAGAATATATGTTGTGACGTCGAGAGTGTAAGTGTAAGCTCGTTTAGTATAGAGCGTATTCGGTGGATGCCTGCGCGTGCAGTTTTCAAATGCATAATATAACATCAGATAAAGGAATCATAAGAAATTTTATTGCAACTGTTGATATTCCTCCGGATTATACTTTTGATTTTCGTAATAAAATATAAAGATGCATGTTCCCTATTGTCGCGACTCGCGTATGTTACTTAAATTATGTACTCGACAACAATACCATACGCAATATGCGATAAAATCCGTTCAAAGCTTCAAAGTCAAACACAATAGGCTTGTTGCGTGGTGTTAAAATTGATAACGTCGTGTTGCTAAATGGATAGTAAACCATCAAATGATTGTAATAAAGTATAAATTACAAAATATAAATCAACTCATAAAAAGATATGAACCTTGAAAGTTTAGAAAAAAATGTTTTTTTATTTATTGTCCAAGAGTAAATTTAAAGGTACCAATAGAATCCTTACGCTTTTATAGAAACAAATTTGTATGATAACTATGGACCTAAACGTAGTATTTCGCGACCGAAACAGCAATTTACTTCATTTTCCATGCAACGGTTAGTACAAATTGCACGGTGTGACGTCATACTTTAAAGCCAATCAGTATGAAGCGTTTCGGCTGCTGTCAGCGAGCTCCGTCTTTAACTCGATTTGTTGGGTATTAATGTCCTTTAAATGTAGTTGCTTCCATACAAACATTTGTTCATCTACAAAAACTGGTTCGAATGGCATCGTAAACAAATTTAAGGTCACAAGCCCATTCACACTATTCAATTCAGTAAGTATTTTCCGATCCCGCCTTTTTTACTTTTTTATCACTTTTAAGAGGCGTTTTTCTGTTGTTTGCTTCAAACCGTCTCTAAACATAGAAGCTTTTTCCTAAAAAACCACAATCAGCTACACAAAAAAAACGCCTTAAGCGTGAACTGAAAGGTTTTGACGTTTATTTTTTTTAAACAAATAATTGGTCCTATAAATAATCTAATACTATTTTTTAAGGATAAAGTTGCGCCAAAAAAATACCTTTTACTGATTTTTATGTTTTAAATTAAATGATACTTACTGCTGTAGTAGCACCTGAACAACCATTACTACAATGAAACATTGTAGTAGTGGTGGTTCAGGTGCTACAGCTATTGCCTACTTTCCAGCTTGGTTTAAGACCATCTATTGCCTCATTTCTGAACAGTGGCGTGAAATAGTACATTACTATAGAGGCCGGGAAACGAAGCGTTGCAGGCCAAGTAGATATAGGGATATGCGGCCGGCAACCCCGTTTCTCGCCGAGATTTGTATAGTGCTTTTCTCAAACTTGCAATGAAATAAAAAGTAGTCAATTTGTTCTATTCGTAGGTTAACACAACTAAATAATACGTTTTTGATAGCTGTCAGTGCTGTCACATCATAATCTATAATTGTGTCCCACATTTCTTACTAATAATTATTCCGCTTATTCCCTAAATTAAGTATTAGTTTATAGTTACATGAACTTATATCTAACTATATAGACGAGGCACTACAACAAAGATAATACTTATAATTTTTATGAAAATACCTGCATGTACCTAACTTTTGATTTCGGGGACAGTAAATTATTCATGGCTACTTCTGCTCGCAATTCCGGAGGCATACAGTTCAATTCCATATCATTTTCGTCCGAACTCATTTCGAAATCGATGGCTTTTATTAGAAAGTTTCAAAATAATTACAAACTATTGACAAATCCGGCCAATAAGAAAATAAAACTTTTTTTCAATTTACGCGCCAAACTTTTTTTTAACCTGTTTGAAGCAACGTTTTACCCGGTGACATTAACCTCTTCTTTTTTTTTGGTGGTTGAATGCCAAGACGTTCTGTCACAATTTGACGTTTATAAACAAAAGACGGTTGCATTTGTTTGGCAGGCTTTGGTGTGTAAGGTTGTATTAAATTCCTTTACATGTCATCTTCACTAGTCGAACCGGATACGTAGTATTTCCGGACCTAATTTGAAGTAAGTCATGTCAACATTTCATTGCAAGTTTGAGAAAAAGTACATTGTTGTAGAGGGTAGAAAGTAAGTAATAGAAGGACGAGTTAGTGCATGGGCCGACGCGTAGCGGAGGCCCTCGAAAGTACGAGTCCAGCTATTTCGGCCGAGGCTTAACACAGTGCTTTTCACGTCTACTACGAGGAAATTGCAAATAATTATAATTTTAAATCAAAATTAAGTACTACCTAATTGAAGATCATAATACTAATCAAAAAACAAAAGAGCGCGGCCCCGCTCGCCGGCGCGGCGGCGGAGAGGAGCGGCGTCCGCGGACGCGCTCGACGCCCTGTGATTGGTCGAAGCGCTGTTCAAACTGACCAACAATGACATTGTTGCTCAGTTTGAATTCATAGCCTGTTTGTGCGACGTCCAACTAACCCCAGCTTTGAAGTTTGAATTCTGACCATCTTTTGCCACATTTCCGAGCAGTGGCGTGAAAAGTATTTGTATTATATTCCATGATGATAAATGATAATAATGATGTTTATAGGTGATGAACATAACCCGGGCATTCGGCGCGATGGTGATCGGCAGCATCCAGGCGCGGCCGCCCGGCACGGCGCGGGTGCTGGTCGACAACTTCCCCTGCGCGCTCGACTTCACGAGGCGGATGCCCACTCTGCCCAGCAAGAGGGTAAGTAATGATGATGTTACAGTCAGGTGATGAACATAAAGCATCCAGGCGCGGCCGCCCGGCACGGCGCGGGTGCTGGTCGACAACTTCCCCTGCGCGCTCGACTTCACGAGGCGGATGCCCACTCTGCCCAGCAAGAGGGTAAGTAATGATGATGTTACAGTCAGGTGATGAACATAAAGCATCCAGGCGCGGCCGCCCGGCACGGCGCGGGTGCTGGTCGACAACTTCCCCTGCGCGCTCGACTTCACGAGGCGGATGCCCACTCTGCCCAGCAAGAGGGTAAGTAATGATGATGTTACAGTCAGGTGATGAACATAAAGCATCCAGGCGCGGCCGCCCGGCACGGCGCGGGTGCTGGTCGACAACTTCCCCTGCGCGCTCGACTTCACGAGGCGGATGCCCACTCTGCCCAGCAAGAGGGTAAGTAATGATGATGTTACAGTCAGGTGATGAACATAACGCGATGGTGATCGGCAGCATCCAGGCGCGGCCGCCCTGACTAACAATCGACCAGTTCTACTCTAGACACGGTTCGGGTCGGTCAGTTTCGAGTACTGTGTCCATTTTGTCACTCGCCAAAACCACAAAACTAATAACCATCATCGTTATCATTATTTCGTAACATCATCAACGCAGAAGTATTCAGAAAAGAACGTAAGATCGGCAACCTTAACATCTTGCAGCAGCTTAATCATCTTAGTGAGGCTAAGCGCGCACTGCGGATTTCTGCCATGCGTTTTTTTTCGCAAAATCTGTGAAGTATGGACCTTCCTTGAAATGCGCTCACTGCGGAAAATAATCCGTATGCGGATTAAAATCTGTCAGTTTGCTGCAGATTGGTTGTGGTGCGGTACCGCACGAATTTTCTGCACCCTATGGACTATTCAACGGCCTCCGTAGCCCAGTGGGTAGTGACTCTGCCTACGAAGCTGGAGGTCCCGGGTTCGAATCCCGGTCAGGGCATTTATTTGTGTGTTTATCACGAATATTTGTTCCTGAGTTATGGATGTTATATATGTGTATAAATATGTATTTATTATATATATCATCGCCTAGTACCCACAACACAAGCCTTATTGAGCTTACCGTGCGTCTAGGTTGATTTGTGTAAGATTGTCCCGTAATATTTATTTATTTTATTTATTATGAAACCCCGCGCACTGCGGAATAAAATCCGTGCGGACGCCGGCCGGCAGCCATCCAGTGACGCATAGTTCGGTATTTGACAAAAGTAAAATCAGCTTCTTTTTATTAAAAGTCAAAAACGTTCAGTTTGTATGGAATTTGTAGGAATTACTTGGTTGTGACCTCTTAATCAAACAACGACCTTATTGTTAATTTTTATTAATTTAAAAATCTTAAAATATGAAACATAAATGAAAGCTTGATACTTTCCGATTATTTTGTTTATCTGTTGCTAATGAAAGAACAATTAATTTTCACTCTTGACAAATACCCAGTGGTTCTCGCGTCACGGTGCTGCACGGGATGCCGGTTAATGTACGGCTCAATAATTGGCGTCCACTATATCTCTGTCTCTTTTTAACTCATGTAAAAACAGAAAGAGAAAGATAGATGGACGCATATTATCGGGCCGTACATTAACCGGCACACTGCCCGCACGGTCATGTCGCCGCCTTACTTGAGTTGGGGCTAGAATGGCAAAACGTGCGGATATGTCACCGCTGTGCGCGTACTGGACAATCAATTTTTTTTCTCAATTATGCAATGAAATTTCGTCATTACGTGGGTTATATCAGGCTTCAAAGTAACACTCGCATTACAGGTAGCAGTACTTGTCTCTGGCAACGGCAGCAACCTCCAAGCGCTAATGGACACGACCCGGGACCCCACGCAGTTTATGTGCGCGAATATCGCCCTTGTGGTCAGCAACAAGAAGGACGCCTTTGCTTTGAAGCGGGCGGAGAAGGCCGGGGTACCGTACTTGGTAAGATTTTCATGTTATCTAGTAATGTTTTTTTTTATTATGAAAAGTTTGTGCGGAAAGAGAAGCGTCTAGGCAGAAAAGGGAACTAAGATTATGATTATTACCTACATGGGAATCTAATGTACTTATGTCGTTTGTCAAAATTGACAATAGTAGATTGTGTCCAAACCGGATATATCAACGGCGATGGCGTTATATCGAATTATAAGCGTAACTAGCGATTCGAGTATTGTGTTGCGCCCAAGACGGAAATAATTTTGCTACTGAGAGCTACTTACATAATATTTTTGGCACCTTCAATGCGGAACATTAAAATCCCTCATTTGGCAACAATGACTCTTTTCTGAATAGCAGGTGTGAAAACTTCTTTTTCTACTCCTGTACCGTTATCTGTCATTTATATAGGCTGTAGCTTAAATATAATGACACCACTAATAAGTCGTCGAAAAAGTCTATGCTCTATGGCCCAAAAACGCACTGTTTAGCGTACTTTTTTGGTTCATACATTTTTCATAAAAGCACTGTTTAACTTTTTTTTAAATCGGGCGCTCTATTGCAGTGGTGCCAACTTCATAAACAAATATTTCGAAATAAAAGTATTTATTCACGATATAACATTTGTATATTATAAATTATTTACTAAAATAATAATAAATCATCATCTATTGTGTCTTAAATTACATGTTTTATAAATTCTTGGTATTATTTATAAAAATAAACATTTCAAATTCGGCCCGGGTCCGGATTTGGTTTGGTTCGGATGGCAAGTGCAAACAAATTAAAAACAAAACAAACCATAAGCAAGAGCTGTCACATTTCCGATTTCCCACCAAAATACAGTTCAAAATGAAAAGACGAAAGATGATAAACTATTAGTCCTAAACTATTATAGTATTTTATGCAACTGTTTTATAAGAAGGGTCTTAAAACGCGAGTGGCGTGGGTTGCGATGCGAGCCTTGGCGAGCATCGCAATTAAAGACGCCACGAGCGTTTTTAGACCAGTTATAAACCGTTGCATACAATACTTTTTCTACGACAAATTTTAAATAAATAGCAGACTACAAATTAGTTAGCCTTTTCGGGCAGCAAGTTTTCTATTCGTACTTTTGCTACTCACGCAATTTCTTCAGGAGTGCAGTTATTAATTGCTTCGACCATTTTAAAAGTAACGTACACTTTTATCTTTACAAACACGAATACAATCTTAATATTCTAGGACTAACAGTTTATCATCTTTCATCTTTTCATTTTGAAATGTATATATTTTGGTGGGAAATCGGAAATGTGACACTTCTTGTTTATGGTTTGTTTTGTTTTTAATTTGTCTGCATTTGCCATCCGAACCAAACCTAATCCGGACCCGGACCGAATTCGAACTTTATTTTCATAAATAATACCAAGAATTTATAAAACATGTAATTTAACACACAATAGATGATGATTTATTATTATTGTAGTAAATAATGTATAATATACAAATGTTAAATCGTAAATAAAAACTTTTATTTCGAAATATTTGTTTATGAAGTTGGCACCACTGCAATATAGCGGCCGATTTAAAAAAGTTAAACAGTGCTTTTATGAAAAATGTATGAACCAAAAAAGTACGCTAAACAGTGCGTTTTTGGGCCATAGAGTATAGAGTTTTTCGACGACTTATTAGTGGTGTCATTGTATTTGAGCTACAGCCTATATAAATGACAGATGTAAAGGAGTAGAAAAAGATTTTATTCGTGTTTGTGAAGACAAAAGTGTACGTTCCTTTTAAAATGGCCGAAGAAATTAATAACTGCACTCTTGAAGAAATTGCGTGAGTAGCAAAAGTACGAATAGAAAACTTGCTGCCCGAAAAGTTTAACTATTCTGTAGTCTGCTATTTATTTAAAATTTGTCGTAGAAAAAGTATTGTATGCAACGGTGTATAACTGGTCTAAAAACGCTCGTGGCGTTTTTAGACCAGTTAGTGGCAACCCATGCCACTCGCGTTTTAAGACCCTTCTTATACAACAGTTGCATAAAACACTATTTCGTACGTACCTTGAAACGTAGACGAATATGGATGAATAATGCAATGTTCTGCCGCCAGAGCGCAACACTAGCAGAAACCGTAAACCAGATGAGGAAGATAGGAATTCACACACACATGCACAATTTTTGCGTAATGGTCCCTATTTTTCCTAAAAAAAAAAAAAAATCTTAAACGTATTTCGTTTTCACACTAGAGCGCCAGGAACTCATAGAGGTTATAATTGACAGTTTTCTTGATTCCTTTCGTAATTTTCAGGTATTTAACTACAAAGACTATACGTCGCGGGAAGAGTTCGACCGCGCGATCACGGCCGCGTTGGAGACGCAGAAAATAGACATCGTGTGTCTCGCCGGGTACATGAGGATACTGTCCTCGGAATTCGTGCAAAAGTGAGTTAAAATACCTATTTACGTATAATATATACTTACTGTTACATTGCACGTAGAACTTAAGGCCGTCGGGGCGGAAAGGTTCTCGGGTGGCGACCACGTGGCGGAAGGCGCGGCGTTGGTACCACCCACAAGGTGGACTGATGACCTGGTAAAGGTCGCGAGAGTCCGCTGGATGCGGGTGGCGCAGGACCGGTCACTTTTGCACTCTTTGGGTGAGGCCTATGTCCAGCAGTGGACGTCTTTCGGCTGATATGATAATGATGATGATATTGAAGTGAAAAGCGACTCATTAATGCGTATTCTGTTATATTGTAAAGCTACCTTTGCTTGGACAGATGGAAAGGCAAGCTCATGAACATCCACCCCTCGCTGCTGCCGCTGCACGCGGGGCTCGAGGCGGCGCGGCAGTGCTTGGAGGCCGGGGACCGCGAGAGTGGCTGCACGATACATTTCGTTGACGTGAGTACATTTGTAAAGCTACCTTTGCTTGGACAGATGGAAAGGCAAGCTCATGAACATCCACCCCTCGCTGCTGCCGCTGCACGCGGGGCTCGAGGCGGCGCGGCAGTGCTTGGAGGCCGGGGACCGCGAGAGTGGCTGCACGATACATTTCGTTGACGTGAGTACATTTGATCCTAACAAAACTATACGATATTTTTAGGGTTCCGCACCTCGAAAGGAAAAAGCGGAACCCTTATATGATCACTTTGTTGTCCGTCCGTCTGTCAAGACCCTTTTTCTCAGGAAAGCGTCGAGGTATCAAGCTGAAATTTATATCAAATACTAAGGTCTACTGTCCCTTGGAGCTGTGAAAAAATCTAATTTCTAAGCCAACGCAATCAAAAGATATAGCCGTTTATGCCGCAAATTTTCGAAACTCGCAAGGGAATCAAAACCTGCAGGGTACTTCCCGTGAACTCAGAATCTTGAAATTTGGTACGAAGCAACGTCTTGTAGCACAGATAAAGGAAAAATTGCGAAAACAATACACTTTTAGTAACACGGCTGTAAATTTAATGTCCAGTATAAACTGACACGCACTAAGTATGTGAATACAAACTTTTACTTAGTGAGTTTATAGTGGACCTGTTTCTATTGTACGAGGTGGTCCGGAACCCTCGGTGCGCGAGTGTGACTTGCACTTGACCGGTTTTTTTCTATCTTGATTAGAATGACGGATGCCAGAATGCGTATATTACGTACTGTTTTCACGGTGCGGTAGTTAGACCTTTTACTGATTTGAGATCTAATCTATATAAAATCCACATATTAGACGTGATTTAATTTTTACAAGCAATATTTGTCCCTTGGAAAAAATACCACCTTACAAAATTACTTGATATCATGAAGTGACATCTATAATTCTAATCAAGTTGAAAAATACCAAAAAATATGTTTTTTAACGGGCCATAAAATAATTGTATGTTAATTAAGTTATTAAGTTTCAAATCTTGAAAACGGAGTACCTATTTGAAAAATTACAATAAAACATTCGTAAAAAGAATTTGGGGTTCAAGTGATTTTTTTGTGCACACCCTGGTTGCATATGGACCCATCTATCCCAAGTATGTGTATAAATATAATTAAATAAATATTACGGGACAATCTTACACAAATTAACCTAGGCCCCTGGTAAGCTCAGTAAGGCTGGTATATCCATCCATCTGCCAAACACCCTGTAACCACGTTGTAACGTTACAATTTTCCGTAAATTAGAATAGGCTGTATTGCATTGTATACACTATAAATAAATAAATATTTGCGGACAATCTTACACAAATCAACCTAGTCCCAAACTAAGCAAAGCTTGTACTATGGGTACTAGACGACGATATAGATACTTATATAGAGAAATAAATACTTAAATACATAGAAAACATCCACGACTCAGGAACAAATATTCGTGCTCATCACACAAATAAATGCCCTTACCGGGATTCGAACCCAGGACCTCTTGCTTCGTAGGCAGCGTCACTACCGACTAGGCTAAAGCGGTCGTCAAAATATAGACGGTACAGTCAGCCTTATACGTTGCTGAACACCTAAGTACCTTCTCGTATTCACTCGTTTGACAACTTCATATGGCAGTGTAACATGACGTTTAATGCGACATGGTGCAAAGGTGTTAAGCCCCTTGTGAACGGGCAGTAGAAAGAGTCTGGCAAACGGAAGTTGAACAGTAGATTCAATACGGTATTTGACAAAAGTCAAATCAGCTTCTTTTTACGAAACGTCAAAAATGCTCCGTTAGTATGGAATCTGTAGGGATTACTTGCTTGTGACGTGACAATAAACCAACGTCCTTATTGTTAGTATTTATGAATTTCAAAATCTTAAAATAGCAAATATTAGGTCCTTACCTATGAAATTGGCGGTTTTTTCACAGATATTATTTTGTACGTAATTTATTCATTTCTATTGCAACTTCCAAATTAATTTTTAATTTCATTATTAGACTATGTAACAAAGGTTTTAAATACAAAAAATAGGTTTGAATTTTTTATTTAGTGTTTCAAATTAAAGCTTGAAAACCGCCCTTTTCATGTGCTGCCGGTTAAAGTGTTTCAATTACGTATAGTTTTATGATGCGAACTATTTTTAAGGAATGAAGATATGTGTAAAGTAGCTTAAAAGTTTTCTATATTCCTACCAAAATTGAGTTTGCTTTGAATTTGACATTGCTGAATAATCCGCAAAATTCAATGTATGAAAATCACAGTTTTCATAAAATTCTCCATACACACCGCCAATTTCATAGGTAAGGACCTAATATTAATGAAAGATTGATACTTTCCGAGTATTTTCGTAATGGTTATCTGTTGATAATGAAAAAGCAATTTATTGTCACTGTTGTCAAATAGATAGATTTATTTATTTCTTTTAGAAAATAACATATTATTTTACATCAAAAATAAGATGGATTCACTAAGAGATCGTCAATATGTACCTATAATAATTTGACATTATAAAAACAAAAGAAAATGTCACAAGTAAAAGTCAAAAAGAAAAATAATATTGTCAATGAACGTGTATACATAATTAGGATATCCTAAGCAATGTCAAAATAAATACTCTATTACGCGGCAAGTGCGGCAACACTGTTGGTCAAAATGTATGCGTATAACGTTTAGTGTTGCCGTATATAGCCATCATAAAAAGCTGATTTGACTTTTGTCAAATACCGAATTATCTAGCGTGTTCAACTTTTATTTGTCAAACAAAATTACTATATTAAACTCAATCATAAATAATAAGTTGGTATTCCAGGAGGGAATGGACACAGGCCCCATAATCCTCCAAGAGCGCGTGCCCGTACTCAAACACGACACGGTAGAAACTCTGACGGGACGGATCCACGAAGCCGAGCACCGCGCGTTCCCGCGCGCGTTGAGGCTCCTCGCGACCGGACGAGTGAGGCTCAGCCAGCAAGGAAACATTATGTGGTATTCGTAAACTGTACAGCTAACAGACCAATACACCTACGAAATCGGTTGTAATGTTTTACCGACAAATGTTCTATCGAATTTGTGTTTTGCATAATTTTCGTTTCATCGAAAACCATTTTCTTCTATTCATAATCAGTAAACTTTTCAGGATTGTTATAAAACAAACCTAACGTAATGGGTTCTACATAATTATCTTTTAGCTGTACCTAAAAAGTTAACGGTTTCGGAGTAACAAAAATTCGATGAAATTCGGTGAAACGTTTGCCGGTAAAATAAGGGGACACCTACTAAATCAGACCAATAGATAGGATCGGCTGAATGGCCAAATTGTTATTAGACATATTTAAAAATTCCTTCCTACTTTTTCACATTTTGACGGAGTCCCGCTTAGCGGAATCTCTGTAGCCATCGGCAAACTCCAGACCAATAACCTCAGTTTTTTTAAACAATCGTTAGACCTTATGTTGGTAAGT
The DNA here is from genome assembly GCA_963854355.1 of Epinotia brunnichana. Lineage (NCBI taxonomy): Eukaryota > Metazoa > Arthropoda > Insecta > Lepidoptera > Tortricidae > Epinotia > Epinotia brunnichana. Next base: position 8,844,343 of record OY977946.1, read on the forward strand.
AATGTCAAAAATGTACTGAGTTACTGACATTTGATCTGACATTAGGTCTAACGCATTGTTATGAAATCGGGTCCTAAGACAATATAAGAACCGAATCGATGGCCACATTCTTATGTATGAGACAATGAAATATTTCGAATCCGATGGAGTCCTGTTAAGCGGGGCTCCTTCCTACTTCCGTCAATCGAAGGAGACCCGCTAGGCGGAATCCGTATTGCCGACCTTTGGCATTTACCTACTGAATCATTGATGATGAACTCATTCTACATATAATATTTCACAAGAAAAGAGTAAGATTTATTATGTACAGTCGGGGAAATTCAATGTTTAGCGCTTATGGACCTAAACGTCATTCAAATAAAGTTGACATGTACCAAACCTTCATTTTCCTCGACCGTACATTATATGTTTATAGATCGAGAAAATGTTAACCTATAGTAATTTTTACTACACTAATAATGTAGTGAACTGTTTTTATTTTGTCTCGGGCGTCTTACTGTTTAAGCCTAAGATATTTCAAAAATTGATTAATTATTTACAAAACCATAAACTAGGTCTGATTATTTTACAAACATTACAGTGCCATTATTAAAGTAACATTCCATTACAAATAGATCTGCTCAGTGAAGAACCAATGTTATGTTTTAGGTTATTGTTAAGTTGCAGCAATCCTCGAATATTATACATTTCGTGATTATATACTAAGGTGAGGTGTGATTACGTGTTATCAACCTTATAACAACTGATATAAGGTTCCATTTAGGAAAAGAACATTTCGACGATGCTGAATTGTGTTTTAATATTCCATTGTATGACAATAATGTATTCAAATGTCATTAAACTCATTAATTACAATTACATCCTCTATTCGCCCAAATGCCTTTTAAAATGCATTATCTTCAATGAAACATATGTCATTCTGATTGTATTCGATTTTAAAATAAAACTAGTTATTATTGATACAATTGCCATTTTTCTTGTATAGTGGGCCGATAAAAGATCTAACAAAGACTTTGTTACATTTTCGTATATTCTGGCGTTATCTCGAAATGATTCTTATTATTTCTTATATAACACGTCCTTATGAAGTCGCTCTACTTTGACGTATTGTTAAAATATTGTATATGTATTTACGTCATACCTGCCCATAAAGTAGGAATTACCGCACGCTATGCGTGCGGAAAACCCCACTTCCTGGCCAGATAGAGACGTAAAATGTTGTACTCACCACGGGCGGTAATAAAGAAAACCTCAAAGCGCATATTTATCGCCCTTGCCTTCGGCTCGGGCGTCAAATACCTGCGATCTGAGACATTCTTTGTTTAACCGCCCTAGGTAAGTAATGTACTATTCTACCAGAGAGTAGTATATGATAAAGATAGATGTATTCTGTTATGGCTACTCTCTATTTACTACTCAGTTATGTTGTTATGATTGGTATTTTTTTACAGCATTTATGAAACTTAAGTACAGTATATCCTCATTCATAAACGTTCAAAACCTATTTTAGTTAAGATCCGTTTGTCTTTATCTATCACTTTGATATTGTGTTTGTGAGAAAGAGACTAAACGCATTTTAGCTAACAGAGGTTTATAGTTTTATGGATAAAGGTTACTTTGTAGTGGATGAGCTTATTGTTAAGGAAATTGTGTAGATTAATATTATGTTTGAAATAAAACGATTTGCATGAATTTAACTTTTTTTATTTAAAATATACCTTTTTTATCACAGTTCGCTTTTTGAGACAACAGTTCTACAGTAACTTTATGGCATTTTACATTGTGTACTAACAATGAAAAAAAATTACATTTTTATTATTTTCGACGACATAAAACTCCAAGTGGCTTCACTTCATATAAGTTAAATTACAATTCTTTTTTTGTTATCGTAGGGTTAAATGTCTGTGTGCTATTGTAGCCTTTTTTACTTTTTTACAAAAATGGCCACAAACAGCTCAGTTTAGTTCAATTTAACCCATTATTTGCTGACACAACGGTAATTAAAGTTAATAGTTTAAAATCCCTCAAAGTAATTGTACACTCCAAAAAATTTTTACAAGAACTGTTATGAATCATTTTAAAAAGAGCACATTTATAATAATAATGCTGAAGTCAAAATAGCACCATAAAATTGTTTCACTAGATGGCAACCTAATTGGTGCACTCTCTGTATATTTAATTGTATATTTCTTTGAGCTAAGCACTTCATTATAAATATACTCTATGGTTGAAAATGGAGACTGATACCGGTAATAATTCATCAAAAATACTCAGTATTTCAATAAGTAAGGGTGTACAAATATTGTCACTTACGTAACATTTATCTTTGTTTTACACTAGTGACCACTTTAGTCGTCATTGGTATTTTAGTTATCTAAATTCTTCTTAGACTTAAAAGTGAACAATTCCGCTAAAGCTTTAAACAGCGTCCCCACAATATCCAAATCCTGGGAACTATCGACGACCTTTGTAGCTTTCGCCTTAACTTCTTTCTTCACCGAATGCACCCCACTAACTAAAACATCATCGCAAATCTTTTCAAAGTCTACATGGAATTTCTGCTTATTGATTAAGGGTACTAGTAGGTTGTAAGTATTAATCTTAGTATTTATGGACTTGGCTAGTTCTTTGTTGGCTTCGCGAATGCGGTCCCATTTTGCGGAGTCTTGGTCTGACAGCGGGTGGGGTCCTAGGTAGCTTCTGTCACGCTTGATCTCGTCTTTTAGGGCTTGTATGTCTTGATTTATTTCTTTGTTCATGGTTATCCATTCGGGGACAAAGCCGTTGTTTATAAGCACCTGGAATTTATCAACCAAACCTAATTAGTACATTATAATACGTACACCCTGGTACGGTCGCAACTCGGAAATCCACGAGTACCTGGAAGTACCAACTGTCACTGAAGAAGCGAAACGATACTCGGCCAAGTACAAGGACAGACTTACAGCCCATCCTAATCCCTTGTCTGCCAAACTATTGGAGCCTAATCCAATTAAGAGACTCAAGAGAGCCAACGTGCTACCTGAATTAGACGAGAGCTAGGACATTGGTCTTATCTCTCCAAACATCTACCACCTAGTACCCATCTGCTTATAGTCTTGCGACTGATCGCAGATATAAATAAAGGAAAAAAAAAAAAATACGTACACCATTGAGGAATCATAGTTAGCCACTTTCCGACGTCGAAGGTATTTCAATGTCGATGACTGTATGCACAGTCGAGGAATGTGAATGTTTATCACTTTTGGACCTTAATGACATTATATAGAGTCCAAAAGTGCTAAACATTAAATTTCCTCGACCGTACATAAATACATTTTGTGTAAAAGGTCAAAACATAAACATGTCATATCAGATAAAAGTACAAAGGCGAACAAATCCCTTCCATCAATTGAGTGGAAGGTAGGCAGATAGATAGATAAACATACACATATAATAATTTGAATAGCATAATAAAACAAACCAAAAAATAAATAAGAATCATCATCATCATATCAGCCGAAATAAGTCCACTGCTGGACATAGGCCTCCCCCAAAGAGTTCCAAAGTGACCGGTCATGCGCCACCCGCATCCAGCGGACTCCCGCAACCTTTACCAGAGGCTCTAGTATAAGTTTTATCCATGCAATACGTTTTCGAACGCGTTTGCGTTTAGTCTCAATTTATATGGCAACGCGAACAGCGCCTCTGGTTGTAACTATTAGGAACTACGCGTTGCCATACAAATTGAAGCTAAACGCAAACGCGTTCGAAAACGTATAATGTATCGATAAAACTTATACTAGGGCTACAGGTCATCAGTCCACCTTGTGGAGCCTACCCACGCCATCTATATAAGAATAATACAACCAAATTAATTAATGCAAATATGATGTACGCACAGCTCTAAAAATATGTACCTATCCAATTTACAGCTTTACACTGCCGACATACGTTCGTTAAAGTATACATATTTATAGACGTGAATGTACAAACATAATAAGTTTTAAAATATAATAAGCGTACGAATATGGCGTATATTGTTGTTGGGTTAAGTACCTCAGCCGGCTCGTACCTACCAGTGGGTTTTTCAAAAAACTTATATATGAAATATCATGTCTTGCTCCCTTCCCTGGCAAAATTTTGCTGCTGTGAAGATGTTACCCCAATTTAAAATAATTGTATACTCTCGAAATTATTGAAGTACTAACTTAAGTACTTTTTTCACATACTCAGAAATCCCGAAATCGAAAGTGGGGTTGCCAGGGAGCATGACATGAAATATAATGTCATATTTAACAGTAGGTTTTGGTGAAGGAAAACATCGCGAGGAAACCGGTCTAATCCTAAGGTTTAGTTTTCCCTCTGGGTTGGAAGGACAGATGGCAGTCGCTTTCGTAAAAGAAGTGCTTACGCCACATCTTGTTTCAAAGCGGACCCCGGGCTCCTTAGGGTACAACCGGGAAAACGCTAGGATGAGGACGATGAAGGGAGCTCGCCCTCGCTACCTATATCTTTAAAATAATTCTCGTAAAGGTATTTATTATTTTATTATTTATTAATAAAAACATGTTAACACAACATTACAGTCCTAAAACCAATGCGTCATGAAAACGATACTAAACTATACAACAAAACAAACAAAACACATATAATTACATTGGTACAGTTGATTGCCTGTCATCCATCTCCTCACAGAAGCTCAGACATTCACCGCACACATACATCCATCGCCACACTAAGTAAGTCACACTCCAGTGCTGATGCCTCTTGCGCATTGAGATGTGAGAGAGCACGGATCAGCGGCGAATTCCTGCGTGACACAGTGCGCGCGACAGGCACCGCCAACAAATCGCGTCGCCGTGGCCTAAGGGTTATCTTTGGGATATCCGGAGTATAGAGTCGCACAAGGCGACTCACTAGCTCCGGACAATCTGACTCACCGCGTATGATCCGACACGCAGTCACCAACAAATTGTAATTACGTCTTACCTCCAACGAATTATAACCTAAGGTTCCTAACAGGTATTTGGTGGGATACATAAATGGATAGTTCCCAAAAACTTTCCTATATAAAAACCGTAGGAACGTTTTCTGAACCTTCTCCAGTAATAGGGCGTAAGTTGATTCATAAGGGTGCCATATGATTGACGAAGCTTCCAGCTTGCTTCTAACGAGTGCATTATACAATGCTACTATATTGGAGAGGGTAGGTATATGCGTTCCTCGCAGTGTGGGGCGCCGGCTGCGGCCGCCGCTGCTGTCGGTACCGCATGTGTGCGTGGGGCGCCAATGACGCGCGCGTGTGTGCGTGTGCGTGTGCGTGCGTGTGTGTGTGTGTGTGTGTGTGTGGGATGTGTTGTGCGTGTTACCTATTGCGTATTGAAATCTATACTAACTTCATTCAACTTATGCGTAGTGAAATCCACGTAAGGGTTCGTGTTCTGTGGGTCGATCACGTAACTTTCCGTACGCGCGTTAGGTAGATTTAAACGTCATTTTTGAAGCTTAAATCTATCCCCTTATGTCATTTTTTTGGCATCCGACCCTAGACGGTAAGTGATCTGTACTGAATGAACGACTGAATGGAAATCCCATACTAAAACGAGGAATTGAAGAAATTATTTGCAACACGTAACTTTTTGACGGATAAATTGTACGATGAATCATGTCAATTACTGACTGACAAAGTCATCATATCTGTCATGTCAAAAGAATCAAACAAATTGTAAACAAAGATTATCGTTATAATACATTAATTTTAAAGTGATATATTTCAAATTGAAGTGTTATTTGAAATGCCGCCGAAATACTCGATGCAGTACAAAAGTACCTACAGAATATCAGAAGCACTAAGCAAACAATGAAAAGTAAGAAGTGGTAAATGTCATATGGTATTTACTCACATTTGTTATTGATCTCACTTAATTTGCTGTGTTATGTGCTTCGTTTCAGATAAAGCAGATCTCTAAGATGATCATGCGATGCTGAGCATCAACGATAAGGAGAGAAAGAATTTAAAAGCTGTACCGACGGAAAGAAATGTTGGCGGTGCCGATGTACAATTGTACATGATTCAAATACAAATAGGGTGCACTACAGAAACATGCACCCAGAAACATGTATGTTTTCATATGCGCGCCCTACACGTCGGTACGTTTGACGCCAAGTGCGTTGCTTCATACATGGATGTCGATCACAGAATAATTTACTTATTCTGTGATGTCGATGTAGGATAAGTAGGCACTCATGAGGTAAGGGCTCGGCCATTCACAATCGCACGACACTCTGTCACCGTGATATGGTGCGGCGCGGCGCCGTAGGAGCTATCGTTGCAGCGCCATACCAAGTAAAAGCTCACAGTCATCATGTTCCTAGCGTTATTCCCGGTTGTGCCCTAAAGGAGTCCGGGGTCCGCTTTGACACCTAATCCCGAGTAAAAACTCACAGTATTATACTCGTATTCTACGGTGCCGCAACGTCAGTTGATTCGATGCTGTGTGTGTGTGTACCATTGGCAATGTGATATTTTGCTTAGTGTTGGTACCACGTGACACCGTGCATCTACATAATACGGTACCGTAGAAAAGACTTTGCCACTTCGTGAAAAATATAAACACACGGCGCAGCAACATGCGTTTCCACGGGGTGCCAATCTGCGCCATTTCACGTTGACGAAGCCGTGCCGTGAACATGGACCTAGCTAGCCCTAAACTGCAATTAATTTATTATACTTAGAGTTCCATAGCCTGCCGCATTAAAATATTGCCTGATTTAACATATAATTTCTTTATTTCTTAAATATCATATCGGCTTAAACTCAGTTTCAAATGAATACCACAAATGTAGGCACCTTCTTCGGTGTAGTTAGCAGTAAGTTAGCAGTTTGTCGCTGATGGCCTGCTTCACAAGAGGCTGAACACCGCGTGTATACAAGACATTAGTTGAATTGGCCGAATTGCATCAAAGTACCTAGTCCATTCAAAAAGTAACTCTACCGTCCAAGGTTCCAATTCCATTGACAGTTTTACAAACATACAGTGGGCCACATTAAATAATGTCAACCATACCGTATACCTACCGTGTCGTGAACTGCCATACCATACGAAGTTGTGAAATGGGTGATGGTGACAAGGTGCTAAGGTGTGCAGCTACTTATGAGTTCGACTGTACAACAGCCAGTGGCGCAGTTTCCGTTTGTCTACCTTTCTCAAAATCTCCTTAAACTGCTGGTGGTCAATAGTGTAGTAATAAATGTAAGTACCTATCAAATCAAAGTTAAACACTCGTGCAACAATGTGTATTGCTTTCGGTTTTAGGTGATCCGGAAAATCTGCAACAACGTGGATGATGCTTCTGCTTTTAATTACTTTTCTGGCAGAAAGGCCTTTTATGGTTTTTCCGACGATCAAAAAAGTGGCAATAGTCATCGCGATTATGGCTTGTTGTCTACACATCGTGTTCATTTAGTGACTGTCGTCTTTTTAAGATACAACTTAGTGCTATATTTTTGCTAAAATAACCAGTATCGGAATTTGCATTAAATCAAAGTAGTTGGGTCCATATTCAACGTCATCACGGCGTATTTTCGTCATTATTATCTCAGCAAATATTATCAAAATAAATGATTATTAGAATTTGCTTTGGTTAAAAACGTATAAAGACACAGGCTTTGAGTTTTATTTCATAAAAAATCTTGTGTTTTGTCAATCTTTTACGGCGATAATCATGAGGTGATAATACCTAATGACCTTGAGCGTTTCAAACCACCGGAGATTAAGGAGATTTACCTACCCAGTTGCTGTAAGTTCAAATATCATGAAACTTTTTCAAGCACTAAGGTAAGGTCATATATCTAATTAAAGATGTATTGCCTACGATGTGTACCTATTTTATGGCTTCATACCTAAAAGCTGTATTACTTTTATCACTAAAGCGCAAAATTATTGAAAAGTAAGCCTAAGTTAACTATCAAGTTAACTTATTTATTCTAAGAGTACGCGTAGTAAGAAGTCGAAAATAGGAGAGGAGTGTTCGAGAGATTGAGGCATCTTACCAAAAATCAAACGATTTTTTCATTGATGTGGGCCCAACATTTAAAATTATACTACCCATCATTTTGTCTATGGACACCTGAATAAGATGGAAATACAGCATGCTCCCTCTAATGCATAATCAGAGGCGTATTTAAAGATTTGGCGCCCCGGGCCAGTAAGTTTTGCCGCCCCGGGCCAGTAAGTTTTGGTGGCTCGCGCCACCCCTCGGAGCGGCTCGGGCCGCCCCTCGGAGCCTGCCGCCGCGGGCCATGGCCCCCTTGACCCTAGGGTAAATACGACCCTGTGCATAATATTTATAAATCCATCAAAAAGTTCGAACGTAGTCGTTGTGTATCATTTGCTAGATTAAACCAAAGAGGTCTTGTAAATAAAATAGACAATGAGTCATTGAAAACAAAGCATAATCACAGTCGTTGACAGTTTGAAAAGTCAACTAAGTCAGGAAAAATTTGGAAGATTTTTAATGTAAATATAAAGATAAAAACCGATGTAGTTACAATAGGGATGTAGACTTAAAATTGATTATTACTTCAAAAGAAAGAAGGCAAAAAATTATGCCTGGTGACGAAAATTCCATTCAAATATCTCAAAAAAATTACGAAGCTACAACCGTTGCTTTCTAGAGAGAGAAAACGCTAGGGGGTAAGTACTTATAGTTAAGTACCTATAACTAAATAGGTCATATTATGATACTCAGCATTACGTTATTTGGCTATTCGACTGTTTCATAATATCTCGAGCTTATCGAATTCATTTTACTCGGCTTTATTAAGCGGTCTTCCTTGACTTTGCTGCGGTGAGCGGAGCGACAGTTTTCACTTTGTATACAAGTAGGTAGCTAATAATCATCATCATAATATCATGGTACCATCACGCTGATCTGATGATGATTCATCATAACCATGGCCTGGTGTTGTCTGTGACTTTACTATGTAATGCTATTATCCTGTTCTGTGACTTCACTCTACTCCCTTGCTGGGCAGTGGGCACAGAACTCCTCTCATGGTCCTCATGGATTAGTAGGAATGGACAACGTATAGTCCCCATGCTAGCCCGTGCCATGCCCGACCTTTGAATGTCATCGCAAATGTACGCTGAAATTTATCTTTCACCGAAATGCTAAATATATTATTCCGTATACACCTAAGTTCTGCATAACGCATTAGTATGAGACAGGATCACAGGATTTAAACTTTCAGTATGATTAATTGCATTCTAAGGTATCTGCGGTCAGCTTACGATATGAGCTAATGTTTTTGGCGTAGGCACTCGTTAGGGTTCCGTACTCAAAGAGTAAAACGGGACCCTATTACCGCCTAGACTCCGCTGTCCGTCCGTCTGTCTGTCACCAGGCTGTATCTCACTGATACCGTGATAGTTCCAGTTGAAATTTTCACAGATGATGTATTTCTGTTGCCGCTATAACAACAAATAATAAAAACAGAAAAAAATAAATACTTTTATTGATAATGGTATGGAACCCTTCGTGCCCGAGTCCAACTCGCACTTGGCCGGTTTTAATTAGAGTCGTGTCTGGCCCCTTGCCGGCTAAATGGTTACCGGGTATATGAAAATAATCATGGCAGTTGAACATATAATGCATTTAACACGAAAACTATCACAGATAAGTAGGCATAACTAGTTAACGAGTAATAGACGACCATATTAAAATATATTGAAAACGGGTCACTCGCGTATTTGAGGTCGAGTTTAGCTGTATGTCTGTCTGTCTGTCCGTCTGTCCGTCTGTCCGTCTGTCCGTCTGTACGTCTGTCCGTCTGTCCGTCTGTCCGTCTGTCCGTCTGTCCGTCTGTCCGTCTGTCCGTCTGTCTGTCTGTCTGTCTGTCTTCTGTCTGTCTGTCTGTCTGTCCGTCCGTCCGTCCGTCCGTCCTGTCCGTGCGTCTTACCTGCGGTTCGCGTGATAAATAATTCCGCCTCTGATGTAATAATCAACATAGCTCACTTGTATCACAATGTACTATTATAGATAATGGTACGGAACCCTTCGTGCGCGAGTCCAACTCGCACTTGGCCGGTTTTTTTTCTTCAAACGACTGCCATCAGACCCTACAATTTTGAAATATTGACGCTTGCCACTACAAAAGAATCACAAGTGCGCTGCCGACTCTTTATTGATTTGAGGATTCATTGTGTTGATAGCTAGATTAGCTCGAGACATGCAGGTGTCCTTGGAAAACAGCGCATCCACGGATGCTTTGGCTAAATCACCACCAGGAAGACAACATCAAATAGGTACCCACAAAGCAAGTAGGGGTATTATTATGGTTGCGGTCTTCTGTAAGGTGAAGGTAGTTAATTCACCTGTTGGACTGCTCCAAATATAAGCCAAATACCATATATATTATATAGTACACGTATACTTATTATGATGATAAAGAGTATACTTTAGGGGTGGCCTGATAAAAAAACATCATCAAGATCTGAAGATGGAAACCATGGATAATCAATGAAACTCGTTAAGTAGTATATATAGCGATGTAGGTATACTCATATTATCAAAGCAATTTGGGTATATGTAAACAAGCATTTTCTTTGTAGCTTACTAAAATGTCTAGTATTCTTCAAGTGTGTGTTACTTAAGGGATGGCAATTTAGGTATCAATAACTCATATAGCGATTTGGGTATTTCCTAAAGCAAGTTATGTATTTACTCTCAAATTTTCAAATTAAGAGTAGTGGAACTGCCTGAAATGACCACAGATATCCACAGTGAGTTACAAATGTATAGAGGTGGAACTGCCATAAATAAATACAGAGATCATATGAAACTCCTCTTTGAAAAGTTGGTATTCCACAGTATTGACAATTCGTTGAAGTAGCAACTGCTTAATGTCTTGAGAATACAAAACTTATGTTAGATTTAAAGATGAAGATTTGACTCATGGCTCATATACCATTGTCACCACCCTGCTCTGGAGCTGTTTGTAACTTCCTGCTACTTCCCACGGTTGGGCACTTTAACTGCTCCCATGGATGAGTGGTGATATTAATCTTTGAATTTCTTCGCAGATGCAGGCAGGTTACTTTACGTTGTTAGCCTTCACCGAAATGCTAAAGATATTCCAAAATAACAAAGGATTGATGCCCACAACATGCATTTGTAAGTGACGGACACCAAGTTATATACATCTTTGGTCAGAGTAATACTTTCACTGTTCCACAGAACTAATATAAAGTCATCGTCATCATATTCAAAACCAAAGAATATGCCACTGGGGACTAACCTCTATTCATGTATTAGATCGATATAAATACTTGTATTCTCTCGTCTCCACACCACCTTTACAGTACATGCAGGTCTTCAAATTCATGTTCAATTTATTCATAAAGCCAATTTACATGTTATCAAGCACAGTCAGAGACCTACACACACTCTTAATTTCTTAATAATAAAGTCGTGTGCAGGTCATTTTGAACACCGGGCCCGCTTAGCTATTTCTGCTGCTGACTGTACTTAAATAAAAATAAAAATTACACATTATGGATTATTCTTCTCTGATTCATGGCAGGGCACTATTTATCCCAATGCATGCCCAGCTTTAAATTTCTAGTAGGTTTCTTTACGATGTTATCGTCTACATACATACAAACATACATACAATCAAGCCTTTATCCCTAAAAGGGGTAGGCAGAGCACATGAAACTTGTTTTCCAGTGCTACTTTTAGCATAGTTGTGGGTATAAAATATCGACAAACTGTGATACCGAAGTGATAGGTTGCTAGCCCATCGCCCACAACACACTTCAACCCTGTTCCCTTAGTCGACTCTTACGACACTCACGGGAAATAAGGGGGTGGAGCTATTCTAACCCGACACCACACGGGCATTCCCGTGTGTTATTTTTTATTTTGGTTAAACTAATAATCACTTCCGAGAGCTGCATTATATTAGTACACGCTTACGATTTGAAGCTTCAATATCCATTTGAAATTGACACACCACCAATAGAGCAGTAGTGGTATTATTACGGCTGCTATCTCCTGTAAGGTCTTGACTTCTGGAAGGTCGTAACTGGTGGAGGCCGTGCTTCCTCAGTTGGGCTGCTCCAAATATTAATGAGCGAGATGACATTCCGCTGTGCCCTTACTCTCTCAAACCCGAGTAGATATAAACATAGCATAGTAACCATATTTTATCGTAACGACCCTTTTTTTAACCAACTTCAAAAAAAAGGAGGAGGTTCTCAATTTGGTTGTATTTTTTATTTTTATTTTTTAAGTGTGTTACCTCAGAACTCCGTCATTTATGAACCGATTCGTACCATTATTTTGGTTATAGGTTGGTCCCATTGTTTTCAAAACTCCAGTTGAATGATGGGAACCATGAGGAATTGAGGGAACTCCTCAAATATATAAGGCACGCGTGTAGTAATTTCGGTGTTTTCTATTATAACTCGTGTATACGGAAATCATAAATTTGGTGAAGTGGAAGTGATGATGAAGACCACAGATGGCTTGTGGCACTTGTCAATGATGTACTTCAAACTATAAAAGTACGTCACCGATTCCGATATCATTCCGTTGATATAGCAAACAAAGAGGTGCCAAAGGTGATTCTGAGATCCTTGAGGAATTGACGGAAGTCCTCAAATATTATCGGGCCACATACAGCGATTTGGTTATTTTCTCTAATAATCAACGTATTTGCTCCCAGAAATCAGTTCATGTGGTAAATTGGAAAATAAATGTGGAAATGTTCATGTGGCTTGGCGGAGTACTGAATTGAAATCGGTTAAAACTTTGTTTTTAAAGTAAATTATCTATAAGTTGATATCAACTAGCGCTTCTTGAAATAAAAGGAACAAACTGAAATTTACATACGGCACTTTCAGGCAGAAAATAATAACACGACGATGAAACATGGTCTGCAGCAACGACGTTCATGTGATGCGAGGAGCATTGTACTCCGAATTAATGTAACACTATCTGTCGCAGTTGAAAAATATACATAGATAGTTAAAGCTGCTTTATATGGTAATCATTTATCTAAGTATTTACATAATAGTATGCAGGTATAGTCAATGCGGCTTACTTTGAATGCTCAGAATATGTCTTTATCGGTATACTTAACTCACAGTAATTATACTTCGAATAAGCCGCTTGACTGATGTAAACTCATTAAAAACTATTTAGTGAGTCTGTGACCTGTAGAATCGCGAGCCTGTCTTTTTTTCATTTTAAAAGCTTTTATTTATTTAACTTGACCTGTTCGTTTGTCAGTGTGGAACAAATTTTTCAACCTCTACCGATTGAGCTGAAATTTTGGGAATAAGCAAAGTTTGGATGATGATTCAATATTATGGTACCATCGCGCTGATCTGATGATGGAGACAGAATGTGGCCATGGGAATTCAGTACTATAGCGGGGTAACCCCGTTGAGTTTGTGCTCCTTAGAATCGTCTATAATTGAGTAGTAAATAACGATATACAAAAAAATACAGTTTGCAATAAAAGCTTCTATCAAAAATGTTTTTTTCATAGAAACTTATTCTCTTATTACAAGCTTCTGTTTAACATGAGTTGTCGTTTGTTAGTTACTGTGCGACAAATCTTGCGACTGAATTTGGAACCAGTTATCGTAATCCGATTGAGCTGAAATTTTGGGTATGAGTATAGTTTGGATGACAATCAATCCAATATTATGGTACCATCGAACTGATCTGATGATGGAGACAGAATGTGGCCATTGGAATTCAGTACCTAGGTACTTAACCGACGTAACCCTGTTGAGTGTGGGCTCGTTAGAATTGTCTCAATGAGTAGTTGATGACAAAGCGGAAATAATTTACAGGGATGTTAATGTGCCAAAAAGACAAAATGCTGTTACGGCCTTACCCACAGGCTGGCTCCCTCGGCTAGGTATATTATACCTAGATCTGATATTTTATCTAACGAAAAATACCGCGATTCACAGATTTTAAAATTTCGATATTTTAGAAATATTCACGCGACTTTTTGTAGCGATACAAATGCGCGTATCACGAACGCGTGAATGTCGCAAGATACTATCCGTAGCGATAGATCACCTGTCAAAATCACCTTTATCGTCACTGTCTCGCGTTTGCTACCCTTTAGAAATTGCTAAGTGCAACCCCTCTTAGGTATAAAAACCATCTGTCACTATACCCACAGTTGAAGTGAAACGCATGGGTACGCATGTTTAATCCTCGAGTTAAATGAATACGGCCAATAGTAATTAACTATACCTACCTAACCTACTATTGTAAGTAACTATAATATTAAATTAGCTAAAATAGAACTGCACCCCTGTAAAAAAATATATATTTAATTAGTTAAAGAGCGAATACAGCGGCAGATAAACCTTTACGGCTTTGTCCGCTGTACAAATGTTTTCTTTTGTATTGTTTTTTGTAGTAAATAAATGAAAAAAAAAAAAAAAAACACCAAAGCAAACCATGGTTGTTGAGGCACTCCACACGCCATCGGCACTAGCTCAACGCACAGCGATTGCCATAACACAGAAACGCTTCTGTTTTGGTTAATGGTTATTAATTACAGCAAGGAGCTACACGGGCGGTTCTACAAGACCCTCACAGACCTGCTCGCATCGGTGAACTGGCTACGTTTCGAGGATCTCTTCGGGGAAACCGAAGTTTTTGTCTATGCAATAGCGGAAGAAGTTACCATGACGTACAACTACCGGAAATATATCCTGAAGGACAGTACGGTCGATATCTGTCTGGCATGCCACCGTCCCGGGGAGTCACTCAACTCAGCCATATTATGTCCGGTTATGGCCATCCTGCTTACGACGAGTACTTGGACAAGCATAATCTTGTAGCCAGGATTATTCACCAGCAATTTGCTCTGCTAAACGGTCTTGTTGACTTCGAAAGCCCTGACTATAAGTACAGCCTGTTCCAGTTCTCGAAAATGATCGTGCCACGCTCTATTTGGATCAATCCGTCATCACAGACATGACTATTCTAGCTAATATGCCTGGTATCGTGATGACAGATCGATCGAAACGCCAGCCAGTAGTCGACGACATCACCAGCCCCCATGACGACAACCTTGTGAAGGCCGAGAAGGACAAAGCCAGCAAGTACCTAGAGGCAAGTCCTGGCTTACGAGGTAACCGCCATGTGGGATGTTGATTCAACGATCATTTTCCCAATTGTCGTTTCGGAAAACGGTTTAATCGCGAAGAGTCTCGACCAACACCTTAAGAGACTCTTGCTAGATGGCTGGGTCAAGGGTTAGATACCTACAGAAGGCGGTACTCCTTGACACTGCGCGGACAGTCAGGAGATTCCTCTGGTTCTCCCTTGTTAGACCTAACAACTTTAGCCCTAATGTTTCACTAGACCTAATGCATTTTCCTTCGAAACAGTGAACTTTTCGGGTTTACTTTGAATATCATCAAATATAAGTTAGGTTTGTCTTGCAATAATCCTATAAAGTTTACTATTTAAGAAAAAAAATGCATTAGATCTAGTGATGCATTAGGTCTAATGAAACATTAGGGCTAAAGTTGTTAGGTGGGTCATTGTCAGATTTAGGTTCGCGTCTCTTCGGTGGACATGGCCAAAGTTAAGGGCTATAAAGCCTAATTTTTGGTTGTACTCTGAATCCGCATAAACGGAGTTGCCCCTTCTATAAATTTATGTGATAAAGACATATTATATGTTAACGTAAGCCCTTAACTATTGACCACCGGAAAGATGATTTTTGTTTTTGAGACTGACAATGACCCAGGTCTAACAAGGGCGAACCGATTCCTCTCTCTACTGCCCTGATAACTAAAAATAAAATCAAAAATATTTTTAATTCTAATAAATAAATATAAAAAATAAAAAAAAATAAACTGGGAGCTTAGGCCCCGACTCGCTGCCAGCGGCACCCTTAGCTTTTTATAATGATTTTATGTATTGTATGTATAGTTTTAAGTTTTACTTTTTTATATAATTGTTGTAAAAACCTAACGTAATATGAAAGTTGAATAAAGGAGATATAGTTACCCTCTCTGACCTACGGCGCAACTACGCTGCTCAACTGGTTGAGCGAACGGGAACTTAAATTCCCCATAGCACACCTAGTTGTTTCATGGGGAAAATGTATGTACTCATGACACAATTTGACAGAAAGTTTGATCATTGGGAATTACTGATTTCCCTATGGCACAATTAGTCACCTACGATTGTTCCCCGGCCCAGGCACACAACTTTAATGTTTCAAGCAATTAAGAAAAGATAGGTATACGATAAATCGGTTTTCATGAAATTTTACTGTAATGTAGTATTTACTTCATTGCACGTAAAAAATCCATAAAGTGGTAGAATAAAATCTAGAAAAAAAGATAAAGTGGTTATTATTTAAACGGCAGATTCTAAAAACGGCAGATATTTGTACAGTTGCCTATAATAAAATACCTCTATTCCACTAAGTTAAACTGGAAGTTCAAACAGTTGAACTAATTAGACAAAAATATTCCCCTTTATTGCTGTAGTACCATTGGATAGTACCATCAATGGAACTAGTGACACTTGTATATCGCTAGTTCCATCGATGGTACTAAAGACCACAGTTCTTAGTACCATTGTCCGATAATAATAACAGTAGGTACTAGTGACACACTGTTGTTTTCAAGTACCTTTAGGAAAAAAACTTCCTGGACATTTAAAAGTTTTATAATTCCGATAACTCCAAAATAAATGCAGTTATTATTTTTGTACTTGGTGTGAAAATAAAATTCATATCCATTGTACAACAATAATTTTCCGCGCCCTCGCACTATAACACTTACAACAGAATCATTCATTATTTCACCGGTTTAATACATTTTATTTACGCACAATTTCTTCCAGTAATACCTACCTATCTGGAAGTTGACACTTTTCAAAGTCAATGAAAGTGGATTGCTTATAATTATCATAGCATAGACTATGATAATATCTAAAACAAAATAGTGGCCAGTTTTTTTTCCTAATGGTACTTGAAAACAACAGTGTGTCACTAGTACCTACTGTTATTATTATCGGACAATGGTACTAAAAACTGTGTCTCTAGTACCATCGATGGAACAAGCGATATACAAGTGTGTCACTAGTTCCATTTATGGTACTATCCAATGGTACTACAGCAGTAAAGGGAAATATTCCAATTATTTCAACTCTTTAATGCAATCATTTCTAATATTTAGAAAATTTAAATAATTCGAATATTGTTGTCTAGTTCAACAACAAAGTTCGAATAAAGTAATAAAGTAAATATATTATTTTACTTCTGACAAAAAACATAGGTATTTCAACCTCCTATTAATGCACGGTAAGGAATTAAATTTTATTAGGTATGTTAAATAATGGTCTCCTGGTACTTCGACAGCTTTGACGGACCCCCGCCCCGCGACTTTTTTCCCATTTTCATAACCAGAACCTCCTATTAATATATGGTCCCCTGATACTTTTTTCGGAATAATGATTTTATATTGTGAAATTCATCTCTTAGTCATGTTTAATGAAAAATAGTGGCACTTGCGAATTTTTAACATACAAGACAACTGGTGCTAAAAAAGCGTACAAAATAGTTATTTGTTATACAAGGGGGGAAAGTTGTATTTTACCTGCGAGTGTTCATTTGAAACACGAGCTAGCGAAAGGATTCCATGATTGACCACGAGCGAAGCGAGTGGTTCAAAAATAGAATCCTGAGCGTAGCGAGTGTTTCAACACACGAGACGTAAAATAACTTTTCACCCGTGTATAACACAAATCTTTTCACCTCACTACAGCAAGGAAAATAAGAAAAAAAGTAAAAAAAAACAAAAAAAAAAATAACTAAAAAATAAGTTTAAAAAGTTAAACAAAAATATGTCATAAAATATACCTACAAAAAACAAAAATAAACATTTAACGTTCTACGTCATAGTACTTTTAACGTTCTACGTCTACTTTCTTCACATGTGGATAAAAAGCGATTTTCTCAATAGTTAACAAACATACAAAAAGGCCTTTCCGAGCTAGTGAGGTGGAAAGGTATTTAATAAGTTCATATATCACATTACGAGTATGTCCTCTTTTGCAAATGTTTTTAAAACAATAACATGATTGTTAATAACTTTAGTGTGTTATGGGGAATTTCAATTCCCAACGGCTCAGCCAGTTGAGCAGCGTATTTGTGCCGTGTTTCGTAATAAGTATTGCGTGGAGTCATTGGTAACTTACTTGTGTTATGGGGAATTTAAATTTCTGACGGCTCAACCAGTTGAGCAGCGTAGTTGTGCCGTGGGTCAGAGAGGATAGGTACTTACATGAAAATAAATAACAATTCGGCAAATGCAAGACCACGTGGTAATGCATCATCAGAACGTGGCCCGTGTTTACTTTATTGGATCAGTGTAAAATGTAAAAATCATTCACTTTACATTATTCCTCCAACTATCGTCATATCTATTTTATTGTAATTCATTAATTAAAATAGTTTTAAATAATTTTTGGTTTTTTTTTCGAGCCCCCAGCAGCGCAGCGTTTGTATGTCACGAATAAAAAAAACTATACAGGGAGTAGAGAAATAGCAGTGGGACCACGAGAAACAAATCTCCCTCGTGGTCCCACTGGTGGGTAAATCAGTGGAACCACGAGAAAACTGATAACTATATAAGATTTTTTAATTATGTAGATATTTAATAGTACCTAGGGTGGTAAAACAAAGAATGTCTCAGATCGCAAGTATTTGACGCCCGAGCCGAAGGCAAGGCCGATAAATATGCGATGTGAGGCTTTCTTTATTACCGCCTGTGGCGAGTTCAAAATTTTACGTCTCACCCTAACCAGGAAGTGTGCGGTAATTGCTACTTTATGGCCAGGTATGACGTAAAAAAATACAAAGTGACTCCACCCACTATACCGCTCTAATCCACTGGAGAAATCCATTAATGGATCTGTTTCTAGTTTTTGTTCCACACTAATCCATTATCGCGATGGACTATTTTACATAGCTTTTTTATATTGCGTTCTAATTCATAATCGCGATGGCTCAGCGATTCAACTATTAACTAATTTAATAAAGTAATATAGATATTTTTTTTCGTTACTTAATTAGCTGTTGCGTGGGGCTCCTATTTCTGGGCAGTTTGCCCTTCGAGCATCTGAAGCTACCTAACGAACCTAACATACCCCTACCTAGCGTTATACGCGATCGCAACGCAATTTGAGTTTGAGTTTGTGAATAGAGGATTTTTTAGGTAGGGCAGAATTCGTTCTGGCTACTGGGCCGGTTTTGGCCACTTTCAACTTTAAATTGAGTGTACTAAGATACCGAAAACTGAATGGCCAATCAGTATTAAAGCGGCCACAACTGGGGCATCTGATCTGCCCTATTAATGGATTAGCGTGAAACTAAAAGTAGAAACAGATCCATTGATGGATTAGAGTGGAACCAAAAGTAGAAACAGATCCTTTTATGGATTTCTCCAGTGGATTAGAGTGGAAAAGACCGTCTCCACATCCCCAAAACTGAAATGCTTTAAGGAAAATTTCTACTCTCTTTCTTCGTCGAGGCGCGCGACGCACCTTCGCAAAGAGTTTTGCTAGCCCCCTGTTCGGTGTGTGCTCAAAGCAGACGTCCGGATACACCCTACCGACCCGGGGTCACACAAAGTTGCCACACCGGTTTGACCACGGTATTTTATTAAGATTAATTAGATCACGGGTAATGTTTATTTTAGCCTGACCCTAACCAGCCCGTGGTCAGACCAAGTTGGCACATGAGTAGTTAATTCTCTTTGGTAAAAATATTAAATCTAATGAATTCACAAACATTACCTCATACCTTTCTTTGTGTAAGCGTGGTGTGACTACGGATAAATAATAATATCCGTGATCACACCAGTAGTGTGGCAACTTGGTCTGACCACGGGGCTCTTGGAAGGTCATGTATTGTACCTACTTACGATCCCTGACACAGTCTGGGGCTTCACGACGGTAATAAGCACTAATTGTCTTATTTGAGCGTTTTTGGTCTAAACCTTTGAGAGCATTCGAATACGCCATGGCTACACGCACTATAATCTCAGAACCGTGTAGGTATATAACCTTTGGCTTTTAAGGATAAATAATAATTTCAAATCTCTCGAAATCTTAATAGGTATTTATACATTTCAATCGAAAAACAGAGAACTCTTTTATAGTTCTTGGAAATTTCAAGAATATAAATACAAGCTGTAGCGGCTCTAAAAAAAAATAATATTAAAAAAAATATTGAAAATCAACATCCTCTTACCAAACTATTCGATATAAACTATCGATAGAAACTATGCACTACAATGCTCAGATTCCTTGTCATATCAAAGCAATTTCCTTGTGTGTAATGATATGAGAAATACGCTACCAGTTAGTTAAGAATTCCTTGTTTGATATTTAACCACTTATAGTTTTTAACATTGTAGGTACCATCTGCGCGGGTCTTGGCGTCAGTGTGATGTTAGCATTAATTGTCACCACCTTTGCTGCATAGTAGATGTTTGGGTTTAATTTGGAAATTATATTTTATGTGTTGTGGTTAATCAATTAAGTATTTTATTTATACAAAAACTATATATAAACACTATTTGGAATGCAACATTGGTTTTAAATGGTAGTTAAATACTATGAAGGTCTTCCGCCAAAACGTAACTTTGTCTTTGGTTATTTATCAAAATAGTGCGTTTCGTTTATTCCTGCTAATGCAGTTGATATATGTATTTGTAAAAATAATGTGAGTTTATTTATAATCTTGTATTTTTTTTCTAAAATCGTTGCATTAATGACCAAATAAACATTTATTTCAGCAATAACTTTTAAAGACAAACCATTCGTTCAATGGATTTCCTTTGCAATAACATAACGGCGATACCCATTCACCTAGTGATCTGAACGGTCCCTGAACCGTTTTCGAACGTACGTACGGAGTTACGTGGTGCAAATTTTTGACAAGCGTCGGGTCGGCTCAAAAATGACATTTAAATCTACCTAACGTTCGTAAGAAAAGTTACGTGATCGACCCACTGATCCTTCAAAGGTTTCCCGATGCCACTGAGCTTCTCAAACTCTCCTTTAGACATGGACTCTTGGATCAGATCTTCCACTAGCCGGTCCAAACCGTATTTCGTCTTTATGTCGTGCTTCTTTCCGTAACCCTGGGGACAATAAGAATAGTTATTTTCACCTCACTAGCTCGGAAAGCCCTTTTTGTATGTTTGATACCTATTGAGAAAATCGCTTTTTATCCACATGTGAAGAAAGAGTTTTGACATTTGAACACAGCTTAAGTGACATGTGACAACTAACAAAAACTAAATGTTTGGCTCGTTTAAGTTTCCCTATGTGACATCTTTTTTGTCTTACCCTTTTTCTTATTTTCCTCGCTGTAGTGAGGTGAAAAGTTTTGTGTTATACACGGGTGAAAAGTTATTTTACATCTCGTGTGTTTTACCTGCGAGTGTTCATTTGAAACACGAGCTAGCGAAAGGATTCCATGATTGGGTTCAAAAATATAAACCTGAGCGTAGCGAGTGTTTCAACACACGAGACGTAAAATATCTTTTCACCCGAGTATAACACAAAACTTTTCACCTCACTACAGCGAGGAAAATAAGAAAAACCGGTCAAGTACGAGTCTGACTCGCGCACCGACGGTTCCGTACAAACTTTCATACACCCGTCATGTCAGAGCATGTTTGTTTATCAGCGATAGCTTTTTATCACGCGCACCGATTTCGATTATTTAATTTTTATTTGAAAGAAGGGACTTTAAAGATACTCTGATAGGAATTCGAAGTTATAAAATTACATACAAAAGTAAGTAAATTACAAATTTAATAAGGAAAATATCTTTACCTATGTTTATTATTGTAAAAATCAAAATTTACATTTACTGTTGTTTTTTTTTTGATTATGTTTTTTTATGTAGGTACCTATATGGATGAATTTCTGAAATAAATTGCAATTTAATTTAAGGCGCTGTATGCAGCTGCGCATCGAAAAAGTGCCTTTTCCAAACCGATTATTAGTATACTTGTACTATTGCTAGAGATCCAAATTTTTGATATGTATATCTTCAGTTCATTGGCTATGTTCGTACTTCGTAAAATCACGATTGCTTACAAAAACCTCGATAGATTTTGCCTTTCAAAACAGTGCTTTTTTACCACCAAACTCGAAATATCTCAAAAGTTATTTGGAATATTACAATGAAATTTGTTGTGATAGGTAGCTTTTTGGTAGATCTATCTACCGGCTTCTTAGAATTTCAATATGTTTGATAATTCAATACATTTGGTCATTTGTCTGAAAAACCGGGTGTCCGCGTCATGCATGCGCGGTGGCGAGTACAATTTAGTACGCCCGTGGCCACTGCCGACGACGGACCTGTGAATGTTTACCTGGCACGCAAATACGCCTTTTTGCAGCAATTATTTCGAGTTATCAAGGTAAATAAAAATATATAAAGGAATAGGAAACGCTAATACATGCTGGAGAACACATTCGAAATGATAGAATAACAAATATAAGGTATGCGATATTTACTACATTAAAGCGTTTCTACATCCGCACCTAAAACGTATTAATAGGTAGCTGGAGCATATTGACAAGATGTCAATAAAAATCTTCAGTTATCCTGAATACGTATTTAGAACTGTTAGGTAGTAAGTAGTCGGGTGTAAATCGGATTCGGACACGAGCACATGGTTGGGGGGGTAATGGTACCAATTATGGACTGTACGAATAATAGATTTATTTATTCATACAGAAATATATCAAAAGCATTTAGGGCTATTGCGCCGGATAGCGACTACCTAGACTAAAGTCCTAAACGAGTTGGTGAACTGAAGTATATTTACTTGCTGTTTAGTAGATACTATTAAAAACGAGTGCGGAAAAAGACCCTGCCACTCCACCAGCAGCAGGCCACGGCCCTTCCTCATCTTCGTCATAGACATACATGCATACATACGCTACGGCACATCTTTTCGTCCAATATTCCGCAGTGTCTCAAGACGAGAGTCTTTGACCAGTGTGTGTTGCCAGTGATGACATATGGAACGGAAACGTGGTCGCTTACTATAGGCCCCATAAGAAGGCTCAAAGTCACTCAAAGGGCGATGGAGATGGCTATGCTGGGAGTTTCTCTGCGCGATCGCATCAGAAATGAGGCTATCCGCAGCAGAATCACGGTAACCGATACAGCCCTCCGAATCGCTAAACTTAAGTATCAGTGGGCGGGGTACATTGCACGTAGAACCGATGGCCGTTGGGGCGGAAAGGTTCTCGAGTGGCAACCACGTACCGGAAGGCGCGGCGTGGTTAGGCCCCCCACAAGGTGGACAAATGACCTGGTAAAGGTCGCGGGAGTCCGCTGGATGCGGGTGGCGCAGGACCGGCTATTGTGGCACTCTTTGGGGGAGGCCTATGTCCAGCAGTGGACGTCTTTCGGCTGATATGATGATACATACGCTCGAAAAATATAAACTTCCTTCTGAGGCAGTCGGGTACAAAGTACTACAGGGTGTTCCCCTATACAGCTGCAAAACTTTGCCAGCTGTTTGTGCACATGATACCCATCACAAAACACTAAAGTATGCCGTTTCACATCTCGAACTCACTCTGCCACCGCTGTTTCTCCAAATAACTACCAAGAAAGCCTCCCCCGCCACACCCCTTTAAAAATAAGCCCACTAAAGCAAATAAATGTGACGTTATCTAAGTGAACATACCTTTTGTCGGTATGGAGTTATTGATATGACTCACTCACTCACTCACTCATCAACGCACAGCCGAAACTACTAAGACTAGAGAGTTGAAATTTACACCAGAACTACCTTTTACAACGTAGGCAACGCTAAGAAGGATTTTTGGAAATTCCACCCCTAAAGGGGGTAAATAGGGGTGCAAAATTTGTATGGGGGAAACTTTATTTTTAGAGCTAGAGACTTAAATTTTTGCATAAAGATTACTTATTAGAATACAAATTAAGTACTTTCAATTCAATTACATTTATTTTGTTAAACATAGGTTACAACTTTTACAAGTATTGTTGGTATACAAAATATAAGACTTCTGTGCATTACCCACAATGTAGGTTTACAAAATATTTCAGCCAGCTAATATATTTATAAAAATTAAAAAAAAATGTCAATACAGTGATTGGTGTTAAATACTTCAAATACATGTCAAAAACTCTCAAAAAATACTATAACTAAAGAATATTATAACTAAGGAATGTCTGGAATGGAATCATGTTATGTCGTAGGGTCGTTTAAGTAATCTTTAATGGTATAATAACACTTTTCAATCAAATATTGATATATTGATTGAAATGATTGATCGAATAATGTCATGGAAAGATCACATAGATACATTATACAGTAAGTTAGCAAAAGGGATCTATGCTCTAAGACAGTTAAGACCACTTGTGTCAGAAAGTTGCTTAAAAGAGCTGTATTATGCGTACATATACTCTCAACTTTCATACGGGATAATGATTTGGGGCAACAGTACGGATTATGAGCGCATCCTAAAGATCCAGAAACGTGCAATTAGAGTACTTCCCTATGCAAAGGACAGATACACGTGTCGCGAACATTTAAGAAAACTTAGTATCTTAACATCAGTTTCAACTTATATATTGGAAGTTTTGATGTATGTTAAACGTTATCCAAATGAATTTCAAAGGAGAGGTGAAAATAGTTCGAGATCAATGAGAAATGCGAATAACTTAAAAAGAAGCGGGTTGTGTCTGAGATACAACCGTTAATTAAGTTTAAGTGGATACTTATTTGTTGGTTGTCCCCGTAAAATATATATCTGCATTCATTCACTAAAATCTGTATAAGCACAGATAAATCGGTATATATAGCAACATTGACTGACGTAGCTCGTTTGACTCGCGAGGCATTGAAAATGGCGGTCATTTCAGCATAGTTTTCATGCCCGTCACATAAACTAAATAACATTTTGTGATTAACAACTAATAGCAAATAAAGAAGGATTAAAACATGTAACAAACAATTATTTGAAATCAGATTAGGCTTCTCTACAAAAAGTTAATCCGGAAGTTACGTGATACATTTTGAACTGTACCCCTATACAAGAACGCGAGCAAAGAAGTATCCACTTCAAAACAACCTCGCCCAGACTTAGAATAGGCACAAAACTTCCGAAGTTAATAGGACAAATACTTTTTAACCGGCTACCTTCAAACCTTAAAACCATAACGAACGACAACTCTTTTCGCTTCCATGTAAAACAACTATTGCTTGAAAAAACACTGTATAGTTTACAAGAATTTCTTTCAAATGACTAAATAACAAGATCTTAAAAGCTTGACGTTAATATTTGTATTATGTTTTCTTTCTCTATTTTATGTAATAGCATTATGCTATGAGTATGAGTATTATTAAACTATTTACAAATAATAACAATTCTGTACACAACTGTACACATCTATTGTATTTTATTGTAACTGACAAGTTATAATTTTAACACATTTTTATCTGTATATTCATTGTACTATGATTTCAATTGTAAAATTATGATAATAAACAAATCTGAATCTGAATCTGAAGTCAATTGTCTTTTAAATTTATTAATATCCAGTGTTTAATTCGGTCTGGAATTTTATTGAAAATGTTTGGTGCCATTCCCAAGATTCCGCCTCTGATTAGCGCTGTGTTGTTGCTACCCTGCAAAATTTTCAATTTTTGTTTGTATTGTTTACGTGTCGGAAATCTGCGGCCTTCTGAAACGTTACTGAACATGCTTGGATTGGTCTTGACAAAAATACCTACTTCTAGGATATACAGTTCTTCTAGTTTGTATGGAGAGCAAGACATTTTTAAAGTAAGGGATTTGTAACTTCGGTTTTAGACTGTTTACTTAAAGACTAGGTACTGTCAGCGTCATATAGTTAGTAGCAGCCAAAGTAGCCAAATATATCGTAACACATCCTTACACCTATAGTAACAAAGACGTGTTGCGATAGATTATATACAAAACTAATTTCAATGTTTTTTTTTATTTAACAAAAATTTAAATTTCTTAAACAAACATTTAGACGATAACATGTTATACGTGGACGAAGTCGCGGGCAACAGCTAGTTTATATATATATATTTATTTAAGCTTTATTTATTCCATATTGTTTGTGTTAGTTCATATTTACTAAATCTAAAAGATTTATGCCATTTTTTCTTTCTTATATGGACCCCATTCGGGTAAAAGCCATATATCGCCAGATATTAGGAGAAAAGAAGGGCACTGGAAGCAACAAACTGGTCAAGGCCGAAAGGCAAAAGAAGGAAAGGTAGACGACGAAGACGTTGGACCAATGACATAACTGAGGTCGCCGGACCTAGCTGGATGCAGTTGGCTAAAGACCGAAAAAAATGGCATGAGATCGAGGAGGCTTTTACCTAAATTTACATTTGCTTTAAAAAATTCAATATAAATCAAACAAAAAAAGACAATTAAAGCTTAATTTATATTTATATAATTACTTCCGGTTGGAAAATTTGTTGGATTCTTGTGTAAAGCATCTTAGAATAACGATTAAAAATGAAATATACAAAAAAACACTATTATAAATTAATGATTTTCGAAACCGTATTTTGCCTGGAGTATAGAGCCAAGTATAAGCCTAATCTTGTTGGCTTGTTGAGAGTATCAAGGTCCATCGCGGTGTGGCCGCTGGTCGAGGTAGCATGGTAGGCAGCACGCGCCGCGCGAGCGCAGTGACATAACACTTTTAGGTATTTAAGAGACAAATTGAATTTGTTTTTTTTTATATGATGTTTGGTCAAACTACATTTTTTAATAGACATAGTCATGTACTGAAGAACTTGCTGGTCTTAAAATAACCACCCTGTATAATAAAATGCTCTTCTGACTAACAGTGGTCTAATTATCCAGATTTTGATCAGTCAGTCATACTTATGTAACAAAGGTAATAATTATGGTAATAATACTCCTTGCATTTCATTAAATTGTCAAAAGGGCCTCTACGTGTTGGCTCCGTTGGTACTTTGTATATACCTAGCCCCACGCATGCCTCCCAAAGGTCCGGGACATCATTGTCCCGTGAGCGGGAAAGACATACATGGTAATCATATAATTTGCCAGGAGATAAATAGATGAACATAGCTATTTGTTTATTATTTTTGATGGTTTCTTAAGCGGGTGTTAACCGGCGCTATAACTTTACCTATAGAAGTAATCGATTTTATTTCGGTTTAAAAAACCTGTAATATATTAGTACAATCCATAATTGGTGACGTTCACCCTTAGGAAGTGAAGATGTACTATTATTTTATCAGTTCTACGTATTTGGAAAACGGAAGCACCCACATAGGAACTGGGAAAACGATAGGTGGATTGATGATGAAGAAATCTGTACTAACATATCTTTGGAAAATAAGTGTCCATAATTGATGTCATCATACTACGATGTACTTAAGAACTGTAACTACCTATTATTCCTTATTTTCTTAAAAAAAATAGATTTAAATAAATAAATAAACAATAAATATTTGGGGACAATCTTACACAAATCAACCAAGATTTAAAAAATAAAACAATTATTCAAGAAGACAAACATTTGATCGTATGATCCGCAAAAACGAGCCGAATACGGATGCCAACAGAATAAGGCCGTTAGCGGGGTGCGCGGGACGCGCGTCTCCCGCTCCGTCTGCCTCACCTCCGCAAATACCTAAATATCGTCTAATAAGAGCGCCTTAATTTAGTACTTTTAACGTTCTACGTTTTGTTAGCTGTCACATGTCATGTCACTTAAGCTGCGTTCAAATGTCAATACTCTTTCTTCACATGTGGTTAAAAAGCGATTGTCGCAATCGGTATCAAACTCAGAGCATAGAATACTAGAGAGAGGACAAGCCGCCGGCGGCCGTGTCGCAGCTGTATGCTCAATGGGCATACACTGCCATACTGTGCACGCGTGCTGATCGCAGAGAATATTACGTTTTTTCCCAAAATGCCTGATATGATGCGCGTTTATTGTCAAATAAGCGTGTAGGTATACAAGTGTGTGTGTTTTAGATGTGTGCGTGCTTTGTCTTGTCAATTACCTAAGTACTTGGGCGTTGTGTGGGTTAATGTACTTGCGACAGGACTCTATACAAATCGGCCGCCATGTCCGATCTCCTTATATTCATACATCTGTGGTATCAAACATACAAAAAGGGCTTTCCGAGCTAGTGAGGTGAAAAATAATTTAAGTAGGTACTTATAGTTTATTTTTCTTGTTTCTAAAATTAGGTTATCTTTTTCTCGTGAAATAAAGGTATTTTAGTAACACAATGACTTAGTTTGTCCTTTATAGCTCAAACCGCAAGCTTTATAACTTACATAAAATGTTAGAACTACATTTAATATTCACTGCTACATAATTTTCCTAGAAAGTAGACTCAAAGGTAACTAAATTTCTAAAAATAGTTCTTCGCTACAAACGTGCGCTTACAGCGCGTTTATGCCAGCATACTTATCTGCGCTTTCATAGCGGTACAAACGCGAAGATTTTCACCTGGAGATGGTTTGCAAAAAAAATATTATCGACTGCCCTGCCTTGCGTTTGCTGAACGTACAGTGTTCAACGTCCATCATCAG
Source organism: Epinotia brunnichana (assembly GCA_963854355.1). NCBI lineage: Eukaryota > Metazoa > Arthropoda > Insecta > Lepidoptera > Tortricidae > Epinotia > Epinotia brunnichana. The sequence goes on from OY977946.1 coordinate 8,873,020, forward strand.
TTCGTTTAATTTAGGAACAAGTTACACTAGGCAAGGCAGAACGAAATGGTATTTATCTATAAACATTGTCCTGAATATAAAGTTGTTATTTCATATGGGTACATTTGAATCTCAAGTAGTCCGAACCTCTCCCTTCTTCATGAGCATGTTCTCTGACGCGACAGCCTTAGCCACCCGATGCTCCATGACGTTGGTGGCGGCCCGCTGCGCCCGCGCCGCCGCCCACTGCTTCTGTCGCTGGAACATACATGTGCACCAACCTCTCCCTTCTTCATGAGCGTGTTCTCTGACGCGACAGCCTTAGCCACCCGATGCTCCATGACGTTGGTGGCGGCCCGCTGCGCCCGCGCCGCCGCCCACTGCTTATGTCGCTGGAACATACATGTGCACCAACCTCTCCCTTCTTCATGAGCGTGTTCTCTGACGCGACAGCCTTAGCCACCCGATGCTCCATGACGTTGGTGGCGGCCCGCTGCGCCCGCGCCGCCGCCCACTGCTTCTGTCGCTGGAACATACATGTGCACCAACCTCTCCCTTCTTCATGAGCGTGTTCTCTGACGCGACAGCCTTAGCCACCCGATGCTCCATGACGTTGGTGGCGGCCCGCTGCGCCCGCGCCGCCGCCCATTGCTTCTGTCGCTGGAACATACATGTGCATCAACCTCTCCCTTCTTCATGAGCGTGTTCTCTGACGCGACAGCCTTAGCCACCCGATGCTCCATGACGTTGGTGGCGGCCCGCTGCGCCCGCGCCGCCGCCCACTGCTTCTGTCGCTGGAACATACATGTGCACCAACCTCTCCCTTCTTCATGAGCGTGTTCTCTGACGCGACAGCCTTAGCCACCCGATGCTCCATGACGTTGGTGGCGGCCCGCTGCGCCCGCGCCGCCGCCCACTGCTTCTGTCGCTGGAACATACATGTGCACCAACCTCTCCCTTCTTCATGAGCGTGTTCTCTGACGCGACAGCCTTAGCCACCCGATGCTCCATGACGTTGGTGGCGGCCCGCTGCGCCCGCGCCGCCGCCCACTGCTTCTGTCGCTGGAACATACATGTGCACCAACCTCTCCCTTCTTCATGAGCGTGTTCTCTGACGCGACAGCCTTAGCCACCCGATGCTCCATGACGTTGGTGGCGGCCCGCTGCGCCCGCGCCGCCGCCCACTGCTTCTGTCGCTGGAACATACATGTGCACCAACCTCTCCCTTCTTCATGAGCGTGTTCTCTGACGCGACAGCCTTAGCCACCCGATGCTCCATGACGTTGGTGGCGGCCCGCTGCGCCCGCGCCGCCGCCCACTGCTTCTGTCGCTGGAACATACATGTGCACCAACCTCTCCCTTCTTCATGAGCGTGTTCTCTGACGCGACAGCCTTAGCCACCCGATGCTCCATGACGTTGGTGGCGGCCCGCTGCGCCCGCGCCGCCGCCCACTGCTTCTGTCGCTGGAACATACATGTGCACCAACCTCTCCCTTCTTCATGAGCGTGTTCTCTGACGCGACAGCCTTAGCCACCCGATGCTCCATGACGTTGGTGGCGGCCCGCTGCGCCCGCGCCGCCGCCCACTGCTTCTGTCGCTGGAACATACATGTGCACCAACCTCTCCCTTCTTCATGAGCGTGTTCTCTGACGCGACAGCCTTAGCCACCCGATGCTCCATGACGTTGGTGGCGGCCCGCTGCGCCCGCGCCGCCGCCCACTGCTTCTGTCGCTGGAACATACATGTGCACCAACCTCTCCCTTCTTCATGAGCGTGTTCTCTGACGCGACAGCCTTAGCCACCCGATGCTCCATGACGTTGGTGGCGGCCCGCTGCGCCCGCGCCGCCGCCCACTGCTTCTGTCGCTGGAACATACATGTGCACCAACCTCTCCCTTCTTCATGAGCGTGTTCTCTGACGCGACAGCCTTAGCCACCCGATGCTCCATGACGTTGGTGGCGGCCCGCTGCGCCCGCGCCGCCGCCCACTGCTTCTGTCGCTGGAACATACATGTGCACCAACCTCTCCCTTCTTCATGAGCGTGTTCTCTGACGCGACAGCCTTAGCCACCCGATGCTCCATGACGTTGGTGGCGGCCCGCTGCGCCCGCGCCGCCGCCCACTGCTTCTGTCGCTGGAACATACATGTGCACCAACCTCTCCCTTCTTCATGAGCGTGTTCTCTGACGCGACAGCCTTAGCCACCCGATGCTCCATGACGTTGGTGGCGGCCCGCTGCGCCCGCGCCGCCGCCCACTGCTTCTGTCGCTGGAACATACATGTGCACCAACCTCTCCCTTCTTCATGAGCGTGTTCTCTGACGCGACAGCCTTAGCCACCCGATGCTCCATGACGTTGGTGGCGGCCCGCTGCGCCCGCGCCGCCGCCCACTGCTTCTGTCGCTGGAACATACATGTGCACCAACCTCTCCCTTCTTCATGAGCGTGTTCTCTGACGCGACAGCCTTAGCCACCCGATGCTCCATGACGTTGGTGGCGGCCCGCTGCGCCCGCGCCGCCGCCCACTGCTTCTGTCGCTGGAACATACATGTGCACCAACCTCTCCCTTCTTCATGAGCGTGTTCTCTGACGCGACAGCCTTAGCCACCCGATGCTCCATGACGTTGGTGGCGGCCCGCTGCGCCCGCGCCGCCGCCCACTGCTTCTGTCGCTGGAACATACATGTGCACCAACCTCTCCCTTCTTCATGAGCGTGTTCTCTGACGCGACAGCCTTAGCCACCCGATGCTCCATGACGTTGGTGGCGGCCCGCTGCGCCCGCGCCGCCGCCCACTGCTTCTGTCGCTGGAACATACATGTGCACCAACCTCTCCCTTCTTCATGAGCGTGTTCTCTGACGCGACAGCCTTAGCCACCCGATGCTCCATGACGTTGGTGGCGGCCCGCTGCGCCCGCGCCGCCGCCCACTGCTTCTGTCGCTGGAACGGGGTGCCGTAGCCGACGCCATCGAAGCTGAGGTACTGTCGGTGCTGCGGGGCTGTGTGCTATGGGTGTTGACATTATATGTAGAATTGATTGGTTAAGCCTAGTGCGAAGCTAACGGTCCTGGGTTTGAATCCCAGTAAGGATAATTATTTATGTGATCAGAAATCAAACTAGCCCCATAGTAGGTAAGCTCAATAAGGCTTATGTTATGGGTATTAGACAATGATTCGGAAACAACTATTCATGCTCTTATTGAGATTACTATGGCGCTAGTGTCATTGGTGTAAAGCTGCGTTCGAATTAGAGCAGCCTCGGGTTGAGGCACGCTCACGCGCTGTGCGCGAGCAACGCGCGATCGGCGCGCGGCGAGCCGCCGAGAGTCGGTCTTTTGACCGTGCTCAAAGGCGCCTTACGGCCCGGCCCGGCCACGACATTGCGCGAATTGCGGCGCGGCAAGCGTCTTATCTGTTCATTGCGCGGTCGAGACGCGCAACGCACTTTAGTTAGTAGGGATCACAAGCAATGAATTAGAAAAACCGCTGCCGCGGCCGCCACCGCGCGTGTCCGTGGCCAGGCCGTTAGTGTGCGTGCCTCGCGTAATTTGGACGTGTATCCGAGCGTGCCGCGGGCAGAACGACAAGTTTATACTTGTCTGTGGGCGAGGCGCGTGCAAATTTGTTCAATGCGTGTTTTTATTAGTAAATTTATTAAAATAAAACCGTATCAATTCAAAAATGGTTAATAATTCGGTGAATTATGATAAACGCAGCCGCGGCTGTCACCGTGTCCGAGGCCATTTTGAATAACGCACAATGTCGGCTCATCGCGAGCACGCTGCCTCACCCGCTCAATGTTCATGTGCAACAAATTACGACAAATTGCTCGCGAGCAGCTCGCCGCGCGGGGCGAGCATGCCTCGGGCTGAGCCACTCAAATTCGTACCCACCTCAAGATTGTCCTATTATTTAATTACAAAAACAAGGATTATATTAAAAGATCTTTTTCTTAGAACCGCGACCTTTACCAGGTCATCAGTCCACCTTGTGGGAGGCCTACCAACGCCGCGCCTTCCGGTACGTGGTCGTCACACGAGAACCTTTCCGCCCCAACGGCCATCAGTTTCACTGCCACTTATGTTTAGCGATAATAGAGTGAATAATTGTCTAATAGGGATGTCACCGGACCGGACTGGTCACTTTGGCACTCTTTGGGGGAGGCCTATGTTCAGCAGTGGACGTCTTTCGGCAGATATGATGAATAGGGATGTAGACTTCAAATTTATTATTACTCCAAATGAAAGAAAGTAAAAAAATATGTTGAGTGACGAAAATCCCATTCAGATTTTAACTCAAAAAATTACGAAGCTACAACCGCTTTAATATTGCTTGTTAGAGAGAAAACGCTCGTGGATCGTGACGTCACGACCCACGAGCGTCATAGTCAATGGCAATCGTGCGTTTTGCGGAAAAGGGACAGAATACACCCCATTTTATTTTTATATTTTTTCTATTTTAAATCAGCAATCAGTCTCCAGACTATGATCAGATTAGTTGAGTGGAGGATGGCGTGTCGTAGATTTAGAGGCCAGTGCACCATTCACTACTCAAACAATATGGTTATGTTTAAGTCTCTTAACCACATAGACATTGTCGAGCAATCCAGAGGCCTATACCCCCTTTGTAATTATTATTTTAATCCCCTGCTTTACTTTTTAACCATAATTACCATAATTTATTTAATTTTAATTCATCATAATTGGTTATTTTATATGATGTCTACTCCAACTATGCTGTATCCAAAAGATAAATTAGTCTGCTGTGAGGAGCAGGATAATTCATAATGGATTCAACTATACTTTAAAAATAATCTTACTCTAATGTCATGAACTATTTTCTCCACTTCTTCCTGGCTGCTCTTTCCTGTGTTGTGTTTGGTAAGTGTCCGGAAAGCATTTTCGATGTCCACAAATTTGTCAATACTAGCTTCGGGTGACCCAGAATCCGGATGGTAGAGCTTGGCTAAGTCTAAAAATGCTTTTTTTACAACATCCTGTTTAGAATCTACGGGTATTTTGAGCTTGTAGTAACACTCCTAAAAAGACAAAAAAAAACTTGAATATAGTTTATGCTTCCTGTTTATCCAATGTATCCATGGGTGAACTTTTTAGTGTCCTCCTTGTTTCTACTATTGTTGTTTAAAAGGTGATTACAAGAAAATACAATGTCTGCTATTGTTAATTGTTGTTGCAATCCTTACACAATTAATTATAGCGTGTAATTACAAGACTGTAACATTAATTTGACCTCAATTTCACCAGTTGCCCAACCGACGTAGAATGTCCCCTGATTTGTATGAAAATTGTGGTTTGTCACCTGGACAATCATGTTTTCTGCTAGAATACGTTTTTTGCAGAGATGTAACCATATATGTTCAAATAGACTGTTTATCTGATTATAAGAACTTATACATTGTATCAACATACACAGATTGTGGTAACTGATAAGCAAAAACGAAGGGTCAAGTAAAAGTTGATGGACCCATACATACTTACTGTTTAAAAACAAATGCTTTTTATTATCAGACCTAATTAAAATAGGCTTGTATAGCCATTGACAGGGGGGCATGCAAGGCAAAGTACCTGCTCTACCTGACCCTGCCGATAGCCACTCCCACCCAGTAGCGAGTGTATGGGCTGTCGAGGCGATGCGAGGGTTTTAACTTCAAGACTTCATTTTAGTGAACTTACTTGGATTTGTATGTCAGTGACTATTGTAAAGGCTCTGTTTTGTATTGGTCCAAATTTAAATGTCAGTAGACCTATTTTTTCGGAGAAAATACATTTGATCATGTTTTTTTGGTTACCATTAAACTGTTATTTTGTTATTGAGGAATATTACGTAAAATGGCCATAATTTGAAGTGAAAATATTTTTTTTGTAATGTCAATAATTGTCAATAGGGTACTGTCATGTAAATGTTTCTTGTCAATTGTCAACAGACAGCTATGCAAGGGGGCCAAAATAATAAATAAAAAAATATAGGTAGAGGTAAAGGGAGCGTTTTGTAAAGTATAAAATGGTGATACGACTATTTTGTACAATTTGTACCGGGTAATTCGTTTTATTAATTTAGCATTAAAATGGGATTGGATTAAGGATATCTTTTCACATAAAATCCTAACGTCTCAAAAACGACCCAGTTCCAAGTTTTTTTTGTTTTGCATTAAAATAACTTGAATAACTCTAATGTTTACTCTTTCTGCAACGCAGCGTAGATTAAAGTATTTGAGGCAGTATTGGCAGTAATCTCATTAAAATACTGCAGCAGAAACAGACCCTGTCTAATATTCTAATTTAATCTGTGGTTTCATTCAGTTGACGTTTCAGCGGGGGACCCGTGTAGGGATTTCAATCGTATTTTCAATTAATTAGTTTGCACAGCTTATTATTACTAATTAGATAGTGTTAGTGCCGCGTATTTCAACTCGCGGGAAGGGCCTTCTATTTGTGTAAGACACCAAATGTGTGGATACTATGGGTTTAACGGCTGAAGAAGTGAAACAACGCTATCCAATACATTGGATGGTGTGGAATGATGAACACGAGCAGTTGAAGACTCATTTAGAAACAAATACGGTAATTTAAAACCTTTTTTTACATCTTAAACCTTTAATCGCACCGCCGATGAAACGAGAATTCGTTGTAAGCTTATATAATTCGCATAGTTCACCGGCGATTTTGTCATACTTAAAACTCTTGTCATCTTTGTCAAACAAAGAATTTACGTGGTAAAATTCGAGCCAAAACTATCATAGTTTGGTTTTGCCCTGAAACGTAATAAATGAGCCATGTATTTCTGTATAAATTGCCTTCACATTGTCTAGAATATTATTGTAGAATTTCTTCTAAAAACTCTTTACATTTCGGATACTTTCAAAGTCAGATACGGCTTTTGAGGTCACTCCTTGGCATGAGTATACGGCCAAAGTATTCAAAAAATGTATACAAAGTTCAAATTTTTACACTCATGAAATTTGAACTTTTCGTTGAAATTTTTCTAAGTATTTTACAACTCCTACGAAAATTGCACTTTTCGTCAAAAAAAATCTAAGTCTTTTTATACTTCATACCCATTGGTACACCCGGACCATGACTCATGTCTGATGACATGACTTTATTAGTAATATCATTTCTAAAAATATGTGTACCTAATTATTACCCAATCCTTGTGAGTTACATTTAATTGTTACCACATTCTTGTATTTTTGTGATGCATTATACCCAAGTATTATTTAAGATTTTGCTATTCTTATAATTCAGAGGCAATCATTTTATATGACCTGTCTTTCTTAAATGCTTGTACAGTTATCATTGAAATAAAATCATGAGTTCCTGTTTTTTATAAGACTGGCTGTCGGTGTGGTTCCATTAACCCAGAAATAAAATAAATAAAAATTAAAATAAAATAAGATTTATTGTCACAAAAATAACACAAAATCGGACACTGATGTAGGTACTTATATAAAACAACATAATACAGAAAATAAAAGAATGCGACAATAGGCTCGACGCTCAGCGTTTGCTGCTAACTTTGGCTATACAGCACTGTTTTTCAGCCCGCACCTACAACATGGGATACAATATAATTAATAGCTAGCTGCAAGGGGAACATTCGCATTATTCTTAGAGAACTTTTAAAAAAACCCATTAAAATTATAATATATACAATTATAAATACATAAAAAATTATAAATACATAAAATAATTATAAAAGCCTAACCTAGGGTGCTATCTGTAGTGGTTACCTCTTTATTAGTTCAGATTAGTATACATTTATAATAAAGATACAACATAGATCAGGCCTATCTGAATAGTGGCATAGTATCTGGCCTGATACCAAATAGTATTTTAAAACACTATGCATCGGCCACATACTGAGACATGAAGATTTGAACGTTATTATCCTGGAAGGCAAAATAGCTGGAACGAGAGGGAGAGGAAGGCCCAGAATACCATACATGACACAGATGAAGGAATGGTGCTGTAGCCACACATACCAAGATGTAAAGACGAGAGCCCAAGATACTCAAATGGAGAATGCTGCAATGACAGAGGACCAGGCCCTCTTAATATTGTTGATGAGAACATAAGTAAGATGAGAACAAGAGTAGGTAAAAGAAAGGTGAATAAATAACTTACTTTGCAACCCAGAGGGAGAACTAGATGTTATTGGGAGTAGACCGGTTTCCTCACGATGTTGTCCTTCAGCGAAAAGCCACGGTTCAATATCAATTGACATTTCGGGGGTGCTTCAACCTTTTGGGGGGGGGAGGAGTTTGGAGGAGTCCTGGAAAGACTCAGTTTTGGGGGAGCCTTGAGCCCCCTAGCCTACCCCTGGATCCGCTATTGGTTCAGCTCATAAGCATTTTCATCTACACACAGTTTTTGCAAGTTATCAGGTACTAGCGTAGCATTATAACAACATTGGCAGTGAATGTGTTATTAATAATATTAAACCATTCATTTCAGGCATCTAAGGCCCATAGTACCAACTTAAAGACTAACATGCATACAATGTTTTTTTTTTTTTTTTTTTTTTTCCTGTATTTTATTTCATTTATATTGTTTGCTTTTATTGTGTATTTTATGGGTGTCTTGCCTGTCCAATAAAGAATTATTATTATTATAATACATATAAAATTAAAAGTATTATTTTAAAGTGGTGGTCACATTATTTTGGGTAACATCTTGCATGCACCAACCACACAATACCATTAGTGAAAGGCTCAGTTCAAATAACAAAAACCGTAAATGAATATTGTTTTCAGAATTTTCAATGGATATAGAAATTCTAATAATGGCATGTAAATAAAAACAACTCTGTGCTATTGTATTTAGGTTGTAAGTAGTATGACAAAAGGCGTCATTATTTATACCACCAGTTGAAAATATATTTTTGATATAATTACAAAATAATATCAAAAATGTTTTCTGTATTAAGGCGCCGCGCCGTAGGTTCAGCAAAGTTAAGTGAACAGAGTTTTTGAAACAATATAATGCGTCTGTTTATAAAAATATGGTTTCAAAAAAATACGAATAGTAATTTTGAGCCTTTTCTGCAGGGAGATCAGTGATTCGAAACATAATTAAGCAATTTCAAAGTATGAAATACACTTAAAATTGGTTCTAAAAATCAGCAATATCATGTTTGAGGGAACTTGCTGATTACTTTTTTATTTATTTAAATGCACAAAAAATTAAAAATCATGATATAAGGATGATATGGAATGGCTAAGGCTCACGCTTATGCTCAGTGAGAGGGAGAGAAGACCATGAACCTACGGCGCCTTAATAATTTCACTGCCAGCACTGCCTAGCGGGCGCTGTGTTCATAGGCACTTTCCGCTACTTATGGCTAGTTTACACTATGCCGAAGTGAGCAGGGAAGTGTGGGCAGGATCGGCGTAAAATGCGGTATCGCCCCGATCTGCCCACTTCCCTGCTCACTTCGGCATAGTGTATACGTAGTATTAGAGGAGCTTTAAAGTCTATTTATATTTAGAGCTCCATAATTGTAAATGTGTATAAAAATATATGTCAAAAACAAAGTCCAAACTGACTTCAAATCAGTAGCCAAATTGCTTCAGATTTGCCTATAAAATTTGAAGAGTTCCCTCGATTTCTCCAGTCTCTCATCATAAGAACTGGATTTTGGTGACAACCAACGGGATCAATCTGGAAGTATATGATTTCAAACAAAGAATGAATGTTTCAAATCGGTTCATAAATTACCGAGTTATCGCGTAACAAACACACAAAAAAATAAAGTAAAAAATACAGTTGAATTGAGAACCTCCTCCTTTTTTGAAGTTGGTTAAAAGTTTGCATTTTAACCGTAACACAGTTAAATTTTCCATAACCTTCAAAACCAATAAAATTATGAGGAATCCAAAGAAGCCTACCAACATAGTCATTAAAATAATCTCATTATTTGGGAGGCCATACTAGTGCTAGCTAAACATTGCCAAATAGTTTGAATACAATTGCTATACCTTATTGCTATTAAGGGTATTCAATTGTGGCCTTGTTTTGTATGTGGACCCGCGTCCGATATTTTTTCACTATGGGTTTAATTAATGTATGCATCGTGATGTAACCATTTATATTGCTTCTTCAATGCTTTTCATCAGGCACGTCTTTTTAACCGACTTGAAAAAAAGGTAGAGGTTCTCAATTTTAACTGTATTTTTTTTTGTGTGTTTGTTACGCGGTAACTCGGTAATTTATGAACCGATTTGAAAAATTATTGCTTTGTTTGAAAGCATATACTTCCAGATTGGTCCCGCTGTCACCAAAATCCAGTTCTGATGATGAGATCCTGAAGAAATCGAGGGAAATATTCAAATTTTATAGGCAAATTTTGAAGCAATTTCAGTAGTGATTTGAAGTCGGTTAAAACTTTGTTTTTAAAGTATATTATTAAGTATGCCACTTTTTGCGACTCTTGGAGTATTAACAGTGCCTTCTCTCTACATATTTGAGGTCGGTAAGTATGTTTGAAGAAACCCTGAGGAGTTCCCTATAGGTAACTGTTATTCAGCAAGACTGAAACCGGGACTGGCCGTCCCCGCGCACAGGCTCCAGAAAACTGGCAAGTCTCTTGGTGTAATGGGTGCCAAAATCTACAATAAAATATCAGAGCCAATCAGAACTTTAGACACTGAAAGTAACTTTACAAACAAACTTAAAATATATTGCGCAGCCAAGGCTTACTACTCTGTGAAGGAATTCCTAGATGAATAAATATATCGAGCTGACATTTAATTAGAAATGACATTGATAATACTTACATTTTAAGTGTATCATATTATTTTAATTGTGGACATATTCAATCTACTATTTACTAACACCTTAACATTGTAATTGTAAGCTATTCTTATTGAATGACATTATGTAACATATTTTTTAATATTATTCATGGGACATTTGTAACCCAGTATTTGCGGTTTTAATTTTAATTTACTTATAATGTTATAATGTACCCAATTGACAGTGTATGATTAATACCAAATAAATGAATATGAATATGGCTTCTTTATATGTTTTCTAAGTCCAGCTAAAGCTATTCATGTCTCTTCTTTGTGGTCGGTCGGAGGTCGTTGTTGTTCTACGTCCGTAGGAATAACCCTAGAGAAGCCCTACACGTGACCTCCGGGTGGTACTAAAAGAACAACAAACTCGGCAGCTGCACTGTTCCTTTTGAACCTTGCAGCGCACACTGGAACTCTATCAGCAACATCGATACGAATACTTAAATGTACCAGTGTTTAACCGCCATACGATAAATAAAAATTCTTGGTCGTATCCTCTTATGTGAGAGACGTGACTTCTATGGGTGACTCTTTCGACCACTGCTCTCCAGCCCGTTCCATCTTGAGCCTTATGTATGGATGCCTGTAGTGTGGACCAGGTAACTTCTTGGACTACATCTGTCCACCTCCTGGGCGCACGACCTCTGCTCCTCCTTCCTTCAACACGCCCAGTAATAATGCGCCTTTCTAGCGTATCCGCGCCGCGTCTGATTGCCATGTAGTAGTAGGGTAATAAAACACTTCTGACACAACAGACATAGCTAAGAACCATAGCCAGATAAGACTTTCGATTGAAAAAAAGTACTTAAATCAGATGTATCGGTTTGGGAGCTAGGATGCCACCCACAGAACACTTAATACTATAGAATGGCGATGTGGGTATGGCACGTCCGCAACTACAGTTAGAGCATGTGCTGAAGCTTTCGCACCAACGTCACCCGGTCGCCGTGTTGTTGTAGGCGACGTGGATGGGGCGTGGTGGCAACACCGGTCCCGATGGAAATCGCGCTTGATACCCCACCCCTTCTATAGTATTTAGTGTTCTGTGATGCCACCGATAATGTGTCTCTCCTTTAGCAAGGTCATGACCAGCCTAAAATAAAGACGTTATGGTTGGTTGCAGGTGCCAACAGAAGAGTTGGAATTGCGGGACACCAGAGGTCGGACCCCGCTGCTGCTCGCAGTGACGCTTGGCTTGACCGAGTGTGTCCGTGTGTTGGTAGACGCAGGCGCTGATGTCAACTGCGAGAAAGATGGTTGGACGGGTAAGGAGTATTATATGCAAGGTGGAGCTTGTATAGTCAGTAAGGAAAGAGTTGGAACTGCGGGACCCCAGAGGGTGGACCTCGCTGCTGGTTGCAGTGATCCTCGGTTTGACTGGTTGTGTCCGAGTGTTAGTAGACGCGGGCGCTGACGTCAACTGCGAGAAGGACGGATGAGTATTCATTAACAGCTATCCCATTACCAAGTGCTTTCACTATTGCGATCAAATAATGTGTAAAAGCAGCAACTCTAATTACAAACCAACGTGCTTTTGATCTGACCAACAGAAACTTTAGAAACAAGATGGGCGTGTCGACTTGCGGCCCACGGGAAACCCAAATTAAAACTAAATTTTTGTACGCTCTTTTACGTGACTTATCATATCAGCCGGAAGACGTCCACTGCTGGACATAGGCTTCGTCCAAAGAATGCCACAATGATCGGTCCTACGCCAGCCGCATCCAGGGGACTCCCGCGACATTTACCAGGTTAACACGACGTTCAGTTTACGAGACTATACGGCGTCTGTGGTGATGCAGATGAGGGGAAGCTCAAATAGCATCCTGAAAATGATAGCAGAGAGGTGGGACTCGGACATACTCCGCCGATACACTGACCTACACGTCCTAAAAAAATAAAATAAAATTAATTCATGTGGCTATAATTTTACTAATATAGTTATATAAGTGTTTTGTGTTTTTGTTTTGTGTTTTGTAATGCTATGGATCTAAGAAATCTGAAAATAAACCATTTTTATTTTATTTATTTTATACTTATCTAATTTGTTCCAGTGGTCCAAGAAGCGACGTCGACGGGCGACCCAGGCATCCTCGGCCTGGTGCTGTCCCGGCGCGACTACCTGCGGCACGCGGTGCGCGCGGGCGGCATCCCCGACCTGCTGCACAGACTGAGCCTCGCGCCGGACTTCTATGTGGAGATGAAGTGGGAGTTCACTAGCTGGGGTGAGTACAGGGCATCCTCGGCCTGGTGCTGTCCCGGCGCGACTACCTGCGGCACGCGGTGCGCGCGGGCGGCATCCCCGACCTGCTGCACAGACTGAGCCTCGCGCCGGACTTCTATGTGGAGATGAAGTGGGAGTTCACTAGCTGGGGTGAGTACAGGGCATCCTCGGCCTGGTGCTGTCCCGGCGCGACTACCTGCGGCACGCGGTGCGCGCGGGCGGCATCCCCGACCTGCTGCACAGACTGAGCCTCGCGCCGGACTTCTATGTGGAGATGAAGTGGGAGTTCACTAGCTGGGGTGAGTACAGGGCATCCTCGGCCTGGTGCTGTCCCGGCGCGACTACCTGCGGCACGCGGTGCGCGCGGGCGGCATCCCCGACCTGCTGCACAGACTGAGCCTCGCGCCGGACTTCTATGTGGAGATGAAGTGGGAGTTCACTAGCTGGGGTGAGTACAGGGCATCCTCGGCCTGGTGCTGTCCCGGCGCGACTACCTGCGGCACGCGGTGCGCGCGGGCGGCATCCCCGACCTGCTGCACAGACTGAGCCTCGCGCCGGACTTCTATGTGGAGATGAAGTGGGAGTTCACTAGCTGGGGTGAGTACAGGGCATCCTCGGCCTGGTGCTGTCCCGGCGCGACTACCTGCGGCACGCGGTGCGCGCGGGCGGCATCCCCGACCTGCTGCACAGACTGAGCCTCGCGCCGGACTTCTATGTGGAGATGAAGTGGGAGTTCACTAGCTGGGGTGAGTACAGGGCATCCTCGGCCTGGTGCTGTCCCGGCGCGACTACCTGCGGCACGCGGTGCGCGCGGGCGGCATCCCCGACCTGCTGCACAGACTGAGCCTCGCGCCGGACTTCTATGTGGAGATGAAGTGGGAGTTCACTAGCTGGGGTGAGTACAGGGCATCCTCGGCCTGGTGCTGTCCCGGCGCGACTACCTGCGGCACGCGGTGCGCGCGGGCGGCATCCCCGACCTGCTGCACAGACTGAGCCTCGCGCCGGACTTCTATGTGGAGATGAAGTGGGAGTTCACTAGCTGGGGTGAGTACAGGGCATCCTCGGCCTGGTGCTGTCCCGACGCAGCTGTCAAATGATACCTTATAATGTTTTTGTCTAAAACAGCAATTCTCACTTTGTTTTACTTTTTGACGTGATAATGATAACGTCTTATAAATCGATGAACGCCGGCAGCACGCACGAAAAAGTATGACTCATCGTCCCGTTCCGCCTGAGCCGAGCGTTCGGCTTTATGACGTTATCACGTAAAACTATCGTCCGTAAACCGACTTTATAGAATTTTTTAAAGTTAAGTGTACTTGTACCTTCACACAATCATTAATTGCAAAGTTAATCACGATTATTGTTTAGCGATTGACGTGGTAATCAATCAATTACTATCATGATCAATTTAATCGACTTAATTTTGTCGTGTGTCCATGGTTAATCTAGAAGTCCTACTGGACCTACCGCCACTTCACATGGTGATTAAGTCAGAGGCGCGCAAATCGCTCTACAGATTAAGAACTCTTGGACTGTGGAGCGATAGCAAGCCGAAGACTAAGCACACAAACATGGAGACTGATGGTTTCTTAGACAGAATAACAAACATGGGAAGCGACAAAATGCTACCCAAGTATGTATTCCACAGGAACTACACAACAAAAGTTCCAACCAGGGCTGAGTGGGCCGAAGGTCTAGAAGCACCAAAGTCTGGTATCGAAGACAGTATATGGTACACGGACGGATCAAAAATGGGATCCGTTACGGGAGCAGGCATTTATGCAACTGACTATAGTAGTAGTGTAAGCAGGGGTAGTTTGGCAACTGTCTTCCAAGTGGAGACATACGCCATAATTGCTTGTGTACAGGAGAATATAGACAGGCGAACCAAAGGGCGGACTATCTATATACTCAGTGACAGTCAAGCGGCCCTTAAAGCGCTTACGGCGCCGAAAGTGGACTCTAGACTAATTTATAATGGCGTCCAAGCACTAAACAGACTTGGAAGGCACAATAAGGTGCAATTAGTTTGGATACCAGGGCACAAGGGCTTCATCGGCAACGAAAGAGCAGATGAGCTTGCAAGAGGGGGCTCTACAAATCACTTTGTAGGTCCAGAACCATTTGTGGGACTCTCGCAGGGGACCATAATATCGGCCTTTAAAGCCTACGCCAAAACCAAACACCAACACGAGTGGAGGAATGAGGCTGGCTTAAGGCACTCTAAGCTCTTCATAGAAGGAGTGGACTCGGGCTGTACCAGAAAACTCTGGAAATCCAGTAGGAAGCAACTCAGAATTATATCTGGAGTGTTCACAGGTCACTTCGGGGTCAAGGATCTCTTGGCCAAGATGGGACTATCTGATAGTTTAGACTGTAGAATGTGTGGCGAGGAGGATGAGACTATGGAACACTTATTGTGTGAATGTCATGCCCTTGCCAGACAAAGAATGAACTACTTTGGTAACGGTTACCCGCAACCAAAGGAATTCAAGGTGCTCCCGGCGAACTGCATCATCCGCTTTGTGGAAATGATGGAGCAAGCCTGGGAGCAGGTATAAAGGAGAGGGCAAATGCACAAAAGATCCCACTGGGTCGAAGTGCATCCGAAAGGGCCCTCACCTAGATAAGATAAGATAAGATGGTTAATGTAATCTATTACATTTGTAACCGTTTGGCTAGTAAGAATACATTTTTATTTGTTAAGGCCAATATGCAATATATTGGGAAAAACGGTCTTTTTAAATTAACATTTTTTTCCTTTCGTACGATTTTTTTTTTTTTTGTCAAAGTCAAAGTCAAAATCATTTATTCCATTGACATACAATATGCACTAGAATATGTCTTAAAACTAGGCAGGTTTAGGTTTACATTTTATCAATTTGAGATTCATAACATTTTGTAATTTATATTTCAGAGATTAATAGAGAAAGTTTTATATTTTAAATTCTATGTCATAGTACTCATTTATATTATACAGTGCATTCTCAGTTAACATTTGTTTGAGGTATAATTTATATTGAATGTCATTTAGTATGGTAACAGAGTCAGGTAAATGGTTATACAATTTAATGCTTTGGTAAATAAAACATTTTCTAGATTTGGCTAGGCGTACATTTGGAAGGCAGAGTTTATGTCTATTTCGTGTGGGGTAATTATGAATATTACATCTTTTCTTACTGCCGCTCAGGTGCTTGCGAGCATATAATAAGTTTTTATATATAAATAAGGAGTAAAATGTCATTATGCCACCTTCTTTAAAAATATTTCGGCAGGTTTCTCGCGCAGAAACATTATAAATATTTCTGACTGCCCTTTTTTGCAATATAAAAACTCTAGACCCCGTTGCTGCATGACCCCATATCAGCGCTCCGTAAGACATTAGGGAATGAAAGTAGGCGTAATAGAGAGACTTACTAGCTTGGACACCGCACAATTCCCTAATTTTTCGTACAGAGAATGCCGCTCTTGTAAGTTTTTTACACAAATTATCAATATGCGTGTCCCATTTTAGACAGCTGTCTATTGTCAGACCTAAGAATTTTGTCTCCTTAGTATTCAATAGCTGGTTTCCATCGTAGTCTATATGCAAGTTTTCTTTGTTTGATGATGATAATAGACTGTAATGCATAATTTGGGTCTTACTAGCATTTAATTTTAATTTATTAGCAGTAAACCAAGTGTTAATCAAATTCAGGATACATTTAACATTACATATAGTGTCTTCAATTTTGATGTCAGAGGTTACAAGTGTTGTATCATCGGCATATTCTATAATATTACATTTGAGTTGATCGGGGATTACGTATGGGAGATCGTTCGTGTATATTATAAATAATAAAGGCCCTAAAATAGAACCTTGGGGCACGCCTTTAGAAATGTTAACGCATTGTGAGTTTGCCCCATCCACTTGTACAATTTGATTTCTATCATGTAAGTATGAACTAATTAACTTAAGGTTGTTATTTTTAATACCATAAAATGACAACTTATCCAATAGGATATTATGATCTACCATGTCAAAGGCTTTTGACAGATCACAAAATACGCCCATACACTTAAATTTTTTCTCTAGCCCCGTGTGAACATATTTCATAAAAGCTGCTATGGCGTCTTCTGTAGAAAGACCCTTACGGAAACCAAATTGCTCCGAGGAAATTAGGTTGTTTTGTGTGAAAAAGCTACCAAGTCTAGAAAACATTAATCTCTCGAATATCTTACTGAAAGTAGGAAGCACTGATACAGGCCTATAGTTGTCCGTAGCCATTGGATCTCCCTTCTTAAATATCGGAACAAGTTTAGCTTTTTTAAGAGATCCAGGAAACACACCTTGTTCAAAGCATTGATTTATAATGTCAGTAATGATAGGTAGTATAGGTATTATGCTTTGTCTAACAATTTTAGTTGATATGATTGTAGGTATTGGTTAGGTGTAGCATAACTAGCTGCCAAGTCGCTTTCCGCGACTTTAGTCTATAGTAGATTTCCTCGCCTCGCGTCGCTTTTCGGGTTTTCGGATTCAGCGGGGCTAGCACAACTGACACAACAAGCGCGACGCGAGTCGAGATAATCCACCTGCCTCTTTCTAATTTGCACAATAGGAGTGAGACAGGAATCGCTGAGTCGCGCGCGACACTACTTAGCAGCAAGTTGTGCTAGACGTACAGCTGTGCTAACCCCGCGCTGAGGAATGGCACTGGCCATTTTTACAAGCTTTATATTAACTTGACCTGTTCGTATGTAAGTTGTCCGTCAAAATTTGCAATCCATTTAAGTTACATGCCGTTATTCGATTGAGCTGAAATTTTTGGTACTAGTATAGTTTGGATGACAATTCAATATGATGGTACCATCGAACTGATGGAGACAGAAGGTGGCCATGGGAATTCAGTACTTAACCGACGTAACTTCGTTGAGTTTGGGCTCGTTAGTATCGTCTCATTGAGTAGTTGATGATGGTATACACAAAAATACAGTCGGCAATAAAAGCTTGTACCCAAAATGAAATTTTTGACAGAAACTTATTCTTCTAAATCGATTATTTTAACATCGATTTATTCTTCCGCAGTGCCTCTAGTGTCCCGTATGTGTCCGTTCGACACGTACAAAGTGTACAAACGGGGCGGGAACGTACGGGTCGACACAACGCTCGTCGGCTTTGAGAATAACCACTGGCAGCGGGGCGACAGGACTTATATATTTAGAGGGCAGGGTGAGTATTCTAAGATTTAGTTGAAGTATAAACAGAGAAGTAAGAGTGAGGGGTTAGTAAGGCAACGGCTAATGGCGGATGCAAAGAAAAGCAAGGTATTGTGCTTATAGCGGATCTCGGAAGAGAATAAGAGATGGGAGGCCCCGTGTCATTCGCTTATATATACTATTACATTGATTATAGTGACCTCTAGCGGGGCGCTCCTGAACTATCTAGGTAGTCTAGGTATACAGAGTGCTTAATTATGTTGCCTATGCAAATAAGTTAGTTAACATTAATATAAAATAAAATAAAAAAATATTGTTATGTTATACTAATTGAATAATCAAATTCATTTGACATATTATAATTATATTTTTGACATGTAAATTTTTATATTTTATGAATAAATGAGTATGAGTATGAGTATCCGCAGATGTCGCCACCGGCTTCCATAGTCGTGTGGCGTCATCTAGCGACTTAATCATTATTGCTATAATCTCTATTATCCATCCATGAACCTAGATGTCGCTGATAAGCATACTAGGTATGTAAATAGGTAATTAGGTCTTGTCAAGTATTAACAGGGGTCAGATATGGAGAGAGGGAATAATGTGGGCCACCCCTAGACGAACACAGCGAGTAAGAAATGCTAGAACTATAAAAAGTTTAGTGAAAGGTGGTACAGAGAGAGGCGAAGGGGAAGATGGAGATATATTGTGAGAGGAGTAAAGGGAGAGTGAAATGGAATTTCAAGTGTTTTTACAAGCTTTATTTTAACTTGCCTTGTTAGTATGTTCAGGTCAAACCTTGCGAGAGAATTTTGAAGCAGTTATCATCAACCGGTTGAGTTTTTTTGCATTAGTTGACATTTCAATATTGTGGCACCACTAAGCTGATCTGATGATGGAGACAGAAGGACATAGCAACCCCTAAACTACATAAGATAAAGGCTTCTTGTTTGGGCTCAACGAGTTGTTGATGATTGTGCAGTCGTAGGGTCGGCAACAAAAGCTTGTACGGTCAGTCTCACAACGGGCTCAACACCTATGTACCGTGTCGCATTAAACGTCATTTTAAACTGCCGTATGAAGTTGTCATACGAGTGAAAACGACAAGGTACTTAGGTGTTCAGCTACTTATAAGGCCGACTGTACCAAAGGTTCATTTTTGATAGAATAGTACATTGTTGTAGAGGCTAGAAAGTAAGCAATAGATGGACGAGTTAGTTCCTCCGCTACGCGTCGGCCCTCGAAAGTACGAGTCCAGCTATTGCACTTTCGGCCGAGGCTTAACACAGTGCTTTTCACGTCTACTGCGAGGAAATTGCAAATAATCATAATTTTAAATCAAAATTAAGTTCCTAATTGAAGATCATAATACTAATCAAAAAACAAAAGAAGCGCGGCTTGTGATTGGTCTGTGATTGGTCCTGTGATTGCCCTGTGATTGGTCCTGTGAAGAGCTGTTCAAACTGAACAACCACTATTACAATGACCAACCACTCAAAAATAATCGACCAATAGCAGAGTAGAAAGTAAAAAAGGCCGCTAAACACTACATTTTACTTTGCAAATCTACATTGTTTGACTGTTTTTGAATTGTACTACTAAGAACTACTTTCTACTCTCATTTCAATCCATCTTTGGCCATATTTCCGAGCAGTGGCGTGAAAACTTATTTTTCTACTCCTGTACCGTTATCTGTCATTTATATAGGCTGTAGCTCAAATACAATGACATCACTAATAAGTCGTCGAAAAACTCTATGCTCTATGGCCCAAAAACGCACTGTTTAGCGTACTTTTTTGGTTCATACATTTTTCATAAAAGCACTGTTTAACTTTTTTTAATTCGGCCGCTATATTGCAGTGGTGCCAACTTCATAAACAAATATTTCGAAATAAAAGTAATTATTTACTATTTAACATTTGTATATTATAAATTATTTACTACAATAATAATAGATCATCATCTATTGTGTGTTAAATTACATGTTCTATAAATTCTTGGTATTATTCATAAAAATAAACAGTTCAAAATCGGTCCGGGTCCGGATTCGGTTTGGTTCGGATGGCAAGTGCAAACAAATTAAAAACAAAACAAACCATAAGCAAGAGCTGTCACATTTCCGATTTCCCACCAAAATACAGTTCAAAATGAAAAGACAAAAGATGATAAACTATTAAGATTTTATTCGTGTTTGTGAAGATAAAAGTGTACGACTGTACGTTCCTTTTAAAATGGTCGAACGTTCCTCTTAAAATGGTCGAAGAAATTAATAACTGCACTCCTGAAGATATTGCGTGAGTAACAAAAGTACGAATAGAAAACTTGCTGCCTGAAAAGTTTAACTATTCTGTAGTCTGCTATTTATTTAAAATTTGTCTTAGAAAAAGTATTGTATGCAACGGTGTATAACTGGTCTAAAAACGCTCGTGGCGTCTTTAATTGCGATGCTCGCCAAGGCTCGCATCGCAACCCACGCCACTCGCCTTTTAAGACCATTCTTATACAACAGTTTCATAAAATACTATTGTACTTCTAGGAGCGAACGCGACCTTAACAGAGCTCGACCACGAGTTGGGTACAATGTGGAGTGAAACTCTCCAGCCGACCGCGGGCCGCGCCTGGCCGCCGCCCGCGCCCGCCGCGCTGGCCGCGCGGCTACAGCAGCCCACCGCACTTAACTACCTCGACACAGACAAGATCAGCTTCGAGAGGTATACCAGTAGTCTCTAGGATTCTGGTCCATTATAATTCTCCAGGTCTCACGCCACCATCAGCTGTAGCAACCCTCCGCACTTAACTACCTCGACACTGACATGATCAGCTTCGAGAGGTATACCCGTACTCTCTAGGACTCTCGTCTATTTAAATTCTCCAGGTCTCACGCCGCTAGACCATCAGCTGTAGCAACCCTCCGCACTTAACTACCTCGACACTGACAAGATCAGCTTCGAGAGGTATACCCGTACTCTCTAGGATTCTCGTCTATTTAAATTCTCCAGGTCTCACGCCGCTAGACCATCAGCTGTAGCAACCCACCGCACTTAACTACCTCGACACAGACAAGATCAGCTTCGAGAGTTATACATACTCTCTAGGGCTTCCGCAGCTAGGTTATGAGATGGGCATACGGTAGAACGTGACTCTTTAGCCAGACAAGATTAGCTCTAGACTCAGTATGTGCAGCAGATCTGTGAGCTGCACAAGAACAGCTTCCAGAGCTTCCTCTGTCTATATGGATTCTCCAGATCTCACGGGGTTAGACCATCAGCTGTAACAGCCCATCTCAATAATCTCGACACCGACAATATCAATTACGAGAAGTGTCATTATTAGCTTTCGATACTCTGTAAATTTTCTACCAATACGATGAGGTAGTTTTGACTGAGGATGCTATCGATTTTAGGCTGGGTTGTATTCTATCACAGGTTTTTTGTGTTAGAGGTTAGAGGTACAGTCACAAACCGGCAGAGACTCGCTTTATTTATTGATGCAGCTGAGGTACAGAGTTGCGTGGTCTAGAGGCCAAAACCTCGGGGGCGACTGCTTAACGTTTTCCAATCTTCTTGTATTTATAGAGTTCCAGACAGCTTATTTTGAAATGAGAACAGTGCTGTGTATAGCCAGGTTCGATATACAACCTCTTCAGTACTCTCTTTGCATCAAATTGTAATAAAAAACCTCTTTAAATACAGAAATAAAAGCGGCATTTGGGGCTGGCGGCAAGACAAGACCGAAGTAGTCAACACTTACGAATGTAAAGTGTTCAGCGCGAACAACGTAGAACTGGTGTCCAAGACTCGTACGGAACACTTGTCCAAGGCGGACAAGAGCAGGTTGACGTCCCGGGCGCCGCTGGCGGGGCTCCTGGCGCTGGCTGACCGGGATAGTGGGGCTACCACTCCCACCACACCCACCAGTCCTGAGGTTAGTAGAGTCGAAGCACAAGAGCAGGTTGACGTCCCGGGCGCCGCTGGCGGGGCTCCTGGCGCTGGCTGACCGGGATAGTGGGGCTACCACTCCCACCACACCCACCAGTCCTGAGGTTAGTAGAGTCGAAGCACAAGAGCAGGTTGACGTCCCGGGCGCCGCTGGCGGGGCTCCTGGCGCTGGCTGACCGGGATAGTGGGGCTACCACTCCCACCACACCCACCAGTCCTGAGGTTAGTAGAGTCGAAGCACAAGAGCAGGTTGACGTCCCGGGCGCCGCTGGCGGGGCTCCTGGCGCTGGCTGACCGGGATAGTGGGGCTACCACTCCCACCACACCCACCAGTCCTGAGGTTAGTAGAGTCGAAGCATAAGAACAGCTCCCTAGGAGTTACTCACGCCTAGTGTTGCAAAAGTCTCTAGTTCTGGGGACCTACAGTCTGTTTAATACACCAGGTTCAATTTAGCGGCAACTAACACTAAACGTCATGCCCGTACATTTTGATCAGCAGTGTTGCAGTTAGAGCGGGATTCCGTTAGTGAGTTCAACGTCAGTTTACAAGAATCTAGAATCCACATTCAGATTCATCAATACAGTGGGTCGACGAATTCGAAGATTCTGAGTGTCGAGTTAAGTTGAGAAACACAAAAAGACTAAGTATTCGAAAGTAAAACTACCCTAAAAATATTTTGGATGGAACCGAATCAGCTAATAGGTCATTCTCAGAGCGTTTCAATCGCCTTCACAATCATGACATGGTCTGAGAATTACCAAAAACAACCCTCGTACACCCAAGATTATTTCTATATCTCATCTCTGTTCTGTGTCTGCTTGCAAAGGGTCCCAGACCCACACTAGATCAAAAAATTACCAAAGCTTTTTCTTTGATGATTCCAACGTTCATCATTATTATATCAACCGAAAGACGTCCACTGCTGGACATAGGCTTCCCCCAAAGAGTGCCACAATAATTTCAACGTTATCATTATGAAACTGCCGCAGCGCTGTAGCGCGTCGGATATGTTCGCAGTCGCGCACACTGATTGCTTCCACGCCATCAGAAGGAAGAGAGTTGTCTCTGTTGAGCAGAGTGCGCGGCAGTTCTAACACCATCCTGGATATGTTTGCTGAGCTCCTGGACTGCCCGATGACAAAACACTGGGTTTTTTATTTATTTATTATCGTTTGAATGTTCCAGTTACAAGAAGACGACATAGCGGCCAAGATGGCGAACTCTTGCTCCCGCGAAGAGCTGGCGGTGACCTGGCAGGAGTACTTCTCCGAGGAGCCGCTGGAGCGAGACATCGGGAAGCAGAAGGAGATCACGACCAAGGTGCAGAAGTTCCGGGCTACGCTGTGGCTGTGCGAGGACTACCCGTTAGAGGTATGCTCTACATTTTTAGGAGGGTTATGTTGTTTTAGCGTATGTATGAACAAGAATAATTTTATTCCACGGGCTGCCGTCCAAACTGCTTGATGCATTTTGACATATGTGGTGTAGTTGGATTCCTCTTTATAACATAGGAATTTGTAAAAAAGCAATTAGGTTTCAGAACCAAGGTAACCGATATAGCCCTTCGAATCGCTAAACTTAAGTGGCAGTGGGCGGGGCACATTGCACGTAGAACCGATGGCCGTTGGAGCGGAAAGGTTCTCGAGTGGCGACCACGTACCGGAAGCTACGTGGTCGCGGGAGTCCGCTGGATGCGGGTGGCGCAGGACCGGCCATTGTGGCACTCTTTGGGGGAGGCCTATGTCCTGCAGTCTTTCGGCTGATATGATGATGATGATGATGAATTAGGTTTCTAGATTTTTTTTTTAATTTCACTTGATGTTTCAGCTCCAAGAGCAAATAATGCCGATTCTTGACCTAATGGCCTCCATGTCGTCTCCTCACTTCGCGAAGCTGAAAGACTTCATACAGATGCAGTTGCCGGCTGGATTCCCTGTTAAAATAGGTAAGTAATGTTTGCAGGTGACCAAAAGTCACCAAAACCTTTCTTTATTACCAAAATCGTTCTCATAATTGGGGAGTTGCCTTATGTCGATTATTTTTACTCGTGTATTTTTTTTGCTGTGACTTCGCTTATATACAATGCCGTCTTGTGAATTTATTTTCGCTTTTTACAGCAGACTATTTATTTCTCTATTTAAACTTCATTGCTCGAAACAAATACGGACCTAATGCCTCAAGGTATTCTCTATTTGTCAACCATTAGGGGGTAAAAACAAGTATACGGCGTTTTTACTTAGTTTTTTAGTTCTAAAGCTATTTTGCTAATTGTTTATTTTATTTTTAACTTCGCTGAGCAATTACAATTTACGTTTTTGGGTGTTATGATGAGTCAAAAATCTAATGATAGGATGCGATCTCTATAAAGTAAGCACCAGTTGAAAACGAAAAAAATGTAAACAAACAGTGTATCGAATCTGACATATTAATTATGTCAAATTCAATACAATGTTTGTTGACATTTTTTTTCGTTTTCTACTGGTGCTTACTTTACGTACATACCACATACAAATAATGTAAATAGTATTTATTAAAACTTATTTTTTATTAATATTTGTGGACAATCTTACCCAAATCGACCTAGTCCCAAAGCAAAAGCAGCTTGTACTATGGGTACTAGACGACGATGAACATACTTATATAGATAAATAAATACTTAAATACATAGAAAACATCCATGACTCGGGAACAAATATTTGTGCTCATCACAAATGACCTTACTAGGATTCGCCATTCCTCCTTTCTCTGTAAGAAATCCCACTGTGGCGATAAGACCGTCTGATATTTACCTCTACTTTTAAGTTGTATGTAAGTACTAAGGTGTGCAATAAAACGTGTTTTGTATTGTAATTCGTATCCACATGTTCCAGAAATCCCCCTGTTTCACGTACTGAACGCGCGCATAACGTTCGGCAACATATTCGGCACAGAGACGGCCGTGCCTCACGTGGAGTGCATACAGGAGGGCGACCGGCTCGCATGCGTAGTGGACGACGCCTGTTTCAACGCTAACAAGGGATACAGGTCTGTGTTATAGCATTACTAGCTTCTGCCCACGTGGGACTCGTTTATGTCGTAGCGCCATACAGATTACCTAAGGGGATTATTTCCGGGATAAATACTATCTTATGTGACTTGGACTATCTCCATACCATTGAATGTTTGTTTGCAGGGATGCATTGGCGCCCGACGAAAGGATAGCGTGCAGTATGGAGCACGATGAAAGCCTCCTGCAGTACGCCATCCAGCAGAGCCTTATGGACCCCGGCACCCATGAGGATCAGGTAATCACGACTACTAACTGTAGACAGGTGGATCTAGGATTTTGGTTGGGAGAGGGAAGACCATAAATATCAAAGTTACAAATAGCGGCTACTTATTCCAAATATAATTTCGAATTTGTATTAAGACACCTCTCGGACTTTCAGAAATCGATTGTAAACGAAATCGGACTATAAATAAAAAAAATCGAAAAGCCGGCCATTTTTTTCAAATAAGGCCGCTTGTAGATGTCCGTCATTTTCACCGGACAACGGACCGTTTTTTTGCCGGACTTGCGGTGGTTTACAATGAATGTGTGTATACGCACCGGCCATGGCGTCTACAAGCGGCCTAAGACCTCGGACTATGAGCTATCGATTTTGAACGAAATCGGACTAAAAATATAAAAGTTCAAAATAGCGGCTACTTTTTCGATTCTGCCCTTGGATGCGTGGTTAACCTCGGAGTTCAGATATAATTTTTTATTGCATTTGAAGTGATTTCATAAAAATGGGCCCACAGTTTATTGTGGCGACATCACATCGGGCGTTTGTGCGGCTTTATTTTACTGTTTTAAGAGTCCGCAGTAAGCTCGGCCGAATTTCACCTTCCCATACAAACGGCAATGCCTGTCATTGCACGTAGAACTGATGGCCGTTGGGGCGGAAAGGTTCTTGAGTGGCGATCACGTACCGGAAGGTGCGGCCCGCGGCGGGTAGGCCCCCCACATGGTGGACTGATGACCTGGTAAAGGTCGCGGGAGTCCGCTGGATGCGGGTGGAGCAGGACCGGTCACTTTGGAACTCTTTGGGGGAGGCTTATGTCCAGCAGTCTTTCGGCTGATATGATGATACTAACGGAGTTTCGTACTCATTTTAAAACTACGTGTTAGATTGTAACGAAACTTTGCATATACAATGACATGAATTATATCTAGGTAGGTCTGTAATTAGTTTATATGGCTCAGGTTTATAAAACAAACGAAATACAGCAAAAACAAGTGTTGTATGAAATACATAAATTTGCTGTATTTTTTTTACTATGGTATCTGAAGCTACATAAACTAATTACAGACCTGGATGATACTTAACTTATTCTAAGTACAAAGTTTCAGAGCAAATTAGCTAGTCGTTTTAAAATGAGAGCGTTATTATGTTTGTATGGAGAATTGAGTTTTCTGCGGACTCTTAAGAGACCCAATGACCCAATTTGTTGAAATTTATATTATTTAAGCAGTTTTTTAAGAAAAAAGTATTTGCTCTAGCACATCAAAAAAAATATAAGTTAATATTCATCATATTTCCAAGACCATAGACGGACTCGAAACATAATTGGACGAAATCGGCTCGATAGAAAATAATTGCAAAGATTGGTCTTAAAATCATCTTAAACGGTTCTATGTCCTTATTTTTTTTGATGTATGGGTCTGCAAATAAAAACATGAAGTCCACATATTCATACCTAAACCGCAAACGAGCCATATTTCGCAAATAATCATTCATTATTTTGTTCTAAAACCTGGCCGCCCATGTAACACTCGCTCTCGTTTACTCCGATACAAATAGACTGTGTGCGCGTTTTTGGTGTTGACAGCGCCTTAAGCTATATACATATACCGTGCTGTCCCCCGCAGGTGGACGTGTGGGAGGCGCTCCGCGGCGCGCGCTCCACGCCGTCGCCGCGGCCGCGCGACCCGCCCGGGGACACGGAGCTGCGAGCGCATGAAGAACGACAGCTGCAGAAGTATGTTCACTCTTTATATTATTGTTATATAAAGCTTACTGCCAGTCCTTCTACACGTGCAGCCTGTGGACCAGTTTTACCCGTACAGCGACCTATGGGTACAATATAATAACGCTTTCAGGATGCTTATGGGGCTGCCTCGTTACTACAGTGCCCCGGGGATGTTTGCGGAGGCAAACGTCAAACAAGATAAATTTTTTTGACGTTTATGTCTTCTGCGAAATGGAGGTCAACAAACTTACTGGAACGATAGCGCTTTTGATGCTCTGCTACTTTCGTGCTTGATGTTGATGAGGAATAGCCGTCAAAGACGAAGAAGGTAGTTGTTGTATTCAAAACACTACAGACTCTCAAGAGCAGATATCTCGAAAACTATACAAGATATCGAAAAACTTGACAGAATAAAACATGTAGGAAATTTAATCAGCTTTCATTTTGTACCAGTAGCCATGTCGCTAGGACACATAGTTTCAGAGATATAGGCGCAAAACAGAAAAATGGGACCTTTAAATCCCGGCTCTAGGGCTACGCTGCGGGCCAGGACTTTTGATATGTTGATCTAACTAGTCCAAAACAATTACGAAGTCAAAATTTGTGCTCCAAGCATTTCCCTCTATACCTTTTCGTTGCCTGACCTATGTCTTTCCGAACTATATTCGTACTTAATAGCCATTAGCCACTGACCAGATTAATTATAATTCATACTAGTCAAAAGTCTACTTTACCACTTTTGGTCTGTATTCATATTATTCTTGACACAGTCTATAATGTCCATACTTAGCACTATTTAACGACAATCAGTCAATCACCGATCATTTATCACATAAGAACTACTTTAACATCGTGTTCTAATTTACAGGGGTTTTCCGCGTGTTTAGTTTTTAAAAGTTTTGTTGCATATCATTTTATCGTGCTTTTTCATCACTTAGATATAATTAGATTCTAAACAACTTCCCTCAACCTTCTTCAATTTCTTTATTTTTTTTATTCTTCTTTTTTCTTCTTCAACTTACCTCATTTTATGCAAATAATGAGATGTACCTTTCGCTAATTTTTATCAACTTTTAACATAACGTCTAGCCGCCTAAAGGCCATCGCGTTAATATATAATTTTGTTGTCTTGAGTCACATTCTAATATTATACGGGTATTTTTTTTTGTAGTCAATAAGGTTGATTTGGTATCGTTATGACAGCGCCTTATTGACTACCAATAAAGGGGATTTTTCCTAAAACATATTGCGAAAGTTATATCTCAATACAAAATGTATATTTGCAATAAAAATATTTATTGAAACTAGACCTCTGCACATAAAACACGTAAATGGACAGTTGACATCTATAGGCATAATTCTATTGTTATTTCTAGGGCCCGGAATTTTGCGTACGACTACTGCGTTTTATCGATATAGGTATAGTCTTTCACTCTATCATTGAGGTTAATTTATCTAAATTAAATAACACTTGCAAGCACGTTATGTAGTCTCTGAGGGATAAGTGTTTTGTTATAGTTATAAAATATAAAGGTTATCGTAATTATACTCATTTCAATAAAGCAAATGAAACGGATTAAACTTTCCGATATCTCGACCTTTTTTCTTCATTGACCGCTGAAAAGAGTAGGTACGATATCATCGGAAAGCTTGATGTATTATTTTATAAAGACACAAATAAAAAACTCTCGGTTTATCAATACCATCGATAAACATTGGTGTTCTCTCCCTAAGACTTATCAAAAGCCGCACGCTTAATTTCGGGTCCTAGTTATTTATATTGTCTGGAGCGTCCATCAACGTGTTAAAGCCCATTGGGTCTGCTCGCCCGTAAGCTAGTCCCACGCTCCACAGAGCCATAGAAGCGTCACTCGCGGCCATCGCCCTGTCATCGCCATTACCCTCGCCGCCCTCTGACTCCGCACTGCAACAGGCGCTCGAGGCGTCAGCGAGGGACCTCGCCAGTCGGAGGGAGGAGCTGGAGGCGGAGCAGAGGGAGCTAGAGGAGGTGCTGCGACTGTCGCTGCTGGAGCACTGATGGTGAGTGCCTCCGACCCCGCACTGCAACAGGCGCTCGAGGCGTCAGCGAGGGACCTCGCCAGTCGGAGGGAGGAGCTGGAGGCGGAGCAGAGGGAGCTAGAGGAGGTGCTGCGACTGTCGCTGCTGGAGCACTGATGGTGAGTGCCTCCGACCCCGCACTGCAACAGGCGCTCGAGGCGTCAGCGAGGGACCTCGCCAGTCGGAGGGAGGAGCTGGAGGCGGAGCAGAGGGAGCTAGAGGAGGTGCTGCGACTGTCGCTGCTGGAGCACTGATGGTGAGTGCCTCCGACCCCGCACTGCAACAGGCGCTCGAGGCGTCAGTGAGGGACCTCGCCAGTCGGAGGGAGGAGCTGGAGGCGGAGCAGAGGGAGCTAGAGGAGGTGCTGCGACTGTCGCTGCTGGAGCACTGATGGTGAGTGCCTCCGACCCCGCACTGCAACAGGCGCTCGAGGCGTCAGCGAGGGACCTCGCCAGTCGGAGGGAGGAGCTGGAGGCGGAGCAGAGGGAGCTAGAGGAGGTGCTGCGACTGTCGCTGCTGGAGCACTGATGGTGAGTGCCTCCGACCCCGCACTGCAACAGGCGCTCGAGGCGTCAGCGAGGGACCTCGCCAGTCGGAGGGAGGAGCTGGAGGCGGAGCAGAGGGAGCTAGAGGAGGTGCTGCGACTGTCGCTGCTGGAGCACTGATGGTGAGTGCCTCCGACCCCGCACTGCAACAGGCGCTCGAGGCGTCAGCGAGGGACCTCGCCAGTCGGAGGGAGGAGCTGGAGGCGGAGCAGAGGGAGCTAGAGGAGGTGCTGCGACTGTCGCTGCTGGAGCACTGATGGTGAGTGCCTCCGACCCCGCACTACAACAGGCGCTCGAGGCGTCAGCGAGGGACCTCGCCAGTCGGAGGGAGGAGCTGGAGGCGGAGCAGAGGGAGCTAGAGGAGGTGCTGCGACTGTCGCTGCTGGAGCACTGATGGTGAGTGCCTCCGACCCCGCACTGCAACAGGCGCTCGAGGCGTCAGCGAGGGACCTCGCCAGTCGGAGGGAGGAGCTGGAGGCGGAGCAGAGGGAGCTAGAGGAGGTGCTGCGACTGTCGCTGCTGGAGCACTGATGGTGAGTGCCTCCGACCCCGCACTGCAACAGGCGCTCGAGGCGTCAGCGAGGGACCTCGCCAGTCGGAGGGAGGAGCTGGAGGCGGAGCAGAGGGAGCTAGAGGAGGTGCTGCGACTGTCGCTGCTGGAGCACTGATGGTGAGTGCCTCCGACCCCGCACTGCAACAGGCGCTCGAGGCGTCAGCGAGGGACCTCGCCAGTCGGAGGGAGGAGCTGGAGGCGGAGCAGAGGGAGCTAGAGGAGGTGCTGCGACTGTCGCTGCTGGAGCACTGATGGTGAGTGCCTCCGACCCCGCACTGCAACAGGCGCTCGAGGCGTCAGCGAGGGACCTCGCCAGTCGGAGGGAGGAGCTGGAGGCGGAGCAGAGGGAGCTAGAGGAGGTGCTGCGACTGTCGCTGCTGGAGCACTGATGGTGAGTGCCTCCGACCCCGCACTGCAACAGGCGCTCGAGGCGTCAGCGAGGGACCTCGCCAGTCGGAGGGAGGAGCTGGAGGCGGAGCAGAGGGAGCTAGAGGAGGTGCTGCGACTGTCGCTGCTGGAGCACTGATGGTGAGTGCCTCCGACCCCGCACTACAACAGGCGCTCGAGGCGTCAGCGAGGGACCTCGCCAGTCGGAGGGAGGAGCTGGAGGCGGAGCAGAGGGAGCTAGAGGAGGTGCTGCGACTGTCGCTGCTGGAGCACTGATGGTGAGTGCCTCCGACCCCGCACTGCAACAGGCGCTCGAGGCGTCAGCGAGGGACCTCGCCAGTCGGAGGGAGGAGCTGGAGGCGGAGCAGAGGGAGCTAGAGGAGGTGCTGCGACTGTCGCTGCTGGAGCACTGATGGTGAGTGCCTCCGACCCCGCACTGCAACAGGCGCTCGAGGCGTCAGCGAGGGACCTCGCCAGTCGGAGGGAGGAGCTGGAGGCGGAGCAGAGGGAGCTAGAGGAGGTGCTGCGACTGTCGCTGCTGGAGCACTGATGGTGAGTGCCTCCGACCCCGCACTGCAACAGGCGCTCGAGGCGTCAGCGAGGGACCTCGCCAGTCGGAGGGAGGAGCTGGAGGCGGAGCAGAGGGAGCTAGAGGAGGTGCTGCGACTGTCGCTGCTGGAGCACTGATGGTGAGTGCCTCCGACCCCGCACTGCAACAGGCGCTCGAGGCGTCAGCGAGGGACCTCGCCAGTCGGAGGGAGGAGCTGGAGGCGGAGCAGAGGGAGCTAGAGGAGGTGCTGTGACTGTCGCTGCTGGAGCACTGATGGTGAGTGCCTCCGACCCCGCACTACAACAGGCGCTCGAGGCGTCAGCGAGGGACCTCGCCAGTCGGAGGGAGGAGCTGGAGGCGGAGCAGAGGGAGCTAGAGGAGGTGCTGCGACTGTCGCTGCTGGAGCACTGATGGTGAGTGCCTCCGACCCCGCACTGCAACAGGCGCTCGAGGCGTCAGCGAGGGACCTCGCCAGTCGGAGGGAGGAGCTGGAGGCGGAGCAGAGGGAGCTAGAGGAGGTGCTGCGACTGTCGCTGCTGGAGCACTGATGGTGAGTGCCTCCGACCCCGCACTACAACAGGCGCTCGAG
Source organism: Epinotia brunnichana (assembly GCA_963854355.1). Classification (NCBI taxonomy): domain Eukaryota; kingdom Metazoa; phylum Arthropoda; class Insecta; order Lepidoptera; family Tortricidae; genus Epinotia; species Epinotia brunnichana. Next base: position 8,904,858 of record OY977946.1, read on the forward strand.
GCGTCAGCGAGGGACCTCGCCAGTCGGAGGGAGGAGCTGGAGGCGGAGCAGAGGGAGCTAGAGGAGGTGCTGCGACTGTCGCTGCTGGAGCACTGATGGTGAGTGCCTCCGACCCCGCACTGCAACAGGCGCTCGAGGCGTCAGCGAGGGACCTCGCCAGTCGGAGGGAGGAGCTGGAGGCGGAGCAGAGGGAGCTAGAGGAGGTGCTGCGACTGTCGCTGCTGGAGCACTGATGGTGAGTGCCTCCGACCCCGCACTACAACAGGCGCTCGAGGCGTCAGCGAGGGACCTCGCCAGTCGGAGGGAGGAGCTGGAGGCGGAGCAGAGGGAGCTAGAGGAGGTGCTGCGACTGTCGCTGCTGGAGCACTGATGGTGAGTGCCTCCGACCCCGCACTACAACAGGCGCTCGAGGCGTCAGCGAGGGACCTCGCCAGTCGGAGGGAGGAGCTGGAGGCGGAGCAGAGGGAGCTAGAGGAGGTGCTGCGACTGTCGCTGCTGGAGCACTGATGGTGAGTGCCTCCGACCCCGCACTGCAACAGGCGCTCGAGGCGTCAGCGAGGGACCTCGCCAGTCGGAGGGAGGAGCTGGAGGCGGAGCAGAGGGAGCTAGAGGAGGTGCTGCGACTGTCGCTGCTGGAGCACTGATGGTGAGTGCCTCCGACCCCGCACTGCAACAGGCGCTCGAGGCGTCAGCGAGGGACCTCGCCAGTCGGAGGGAGGAGCTGGAGGCGGAGCAGAGGGAGCTAGAGGAGGTGCTGCGACTGTCGCTGCTGGAGCACTGATGGTGAGTGCCTCCGACCCCGCACTGCAACAGGCGCTCGAGGCGTCAGCGAGGGACCTCGCCAGTCGGAGGGAGGAGCTGGAGGCGGAGCAGAGGGAGCTAGAGGAGGTGCTGCGACTGTCGCTGCTGGAGCACTGATGGTGTGTGCGGGGGCGATGCCCCTCAGATGTGATTATTTAGGTACTTTCCAGGGAAAAAAAATATTTAATTCAATTTAGTCCGTCAGTATTATAGCAAAAACACAAACAAACGGAACTTGTCAATTTCACCTGAACATACCACTACTAACTATGATAAATAAATAAATAATAAATAAATAGCAATTTATTTCAGACATTCATCCATAGGTATTACACATAGGTGGGTATATACATAAAAGCAAAAATGATAACAAAGGAAATTTTGAAATTTAAAATAATAAACATATCTAAAAGAATGAACTAAACTACTAATAACTAGGACCGTGAAGGGCCAACCACCTCTTCATCACTCAACACTCACAACTATGCCACCGAACCGTCAACCATGATTCGCCAAACAAAGAAATCCAAAACCCTGAACTCAGCATTGGAAACAAACGACGCAAGGCAAGCATCACAAAGTAATATTAGATCATATTTAAACAAAACTCACAATAAAGAAGACAGTATGAAAATCGGAAATGCATCAGAAAAATAGCAACCAACAACGGCCCCTCCACAATCACCTCTCCCAATACGGCTGGTACGACCAAAACCCTCCAAGGAAGAAAGAAAATATATATGTATGCACGTTTAATGTTAGATCCCTCGCCAATGAAACCAGACTAACAGAAATGAAGTATTTACTTAGTAAAATAAAATGGGATATCATCGGCCTAGCGGAAGTAAAAAAAGCAGGAACTGAAATATTGGAAAGCGAATCATTTATTTTTATTTATTCTGGAAAGGAAAAAGGAAGAAATGGAGTAGGATTTGTCATTAGAAAAGAGCTAAAATCAAAAATAACGGATATCAAATTTATCTCTGATAGAGTCATCCGTTTAGATATACGACTGGATGATAGAGCAACAACAATTATACAATGCTACGCACCAACAGAAAGTTACAACAACGAAGCTGTAGATAGTTTCTATCTAGAAATTCGACGAGCCTTAGAAAATTCGAGCAAAGACCTAATTTTAATGGGGGATTTTAACTCTAAAATTGGCCAACCAACTAACGAAGACAGAAGAGCTATGGGTCAATGGGGCTACGGGGAAAGAAATGCAAGAGGAAAGGAACTACTAAACTTCTGTTTCGAAAATCAACTATACATACTGAACACAAATTTTAAGAAAAATAATAAACAGAAATGGACTTGGGCGTCGCCAGATGGAAGAACTAAAAATGAAATTGACTTCATACTGACAACCAAATTAAAACAAAAAGTCATGAACATGGAAGTACTTAACACTAGCTTTCCCTCAGACCACCGTCTAGTCAGAGCCACATTATCTACAAATAGAACAAAAACTTCAAGAAGTCACATAAAAACTTGTAAGCAGAACCATCTTAATCCGATAGAGCAAGAATCACTTCGAAATATATTTACAGAGATTCCAGAATATTACGACCATGGCGGCGAGGTACAAACAAACTACGATAATCTAGTTAAAAATATTAATAAAAGCGTGAGCAAACTTCCTAAGAAAAGCAGAAGTACCTCTTCATCACTATCACCTTACATAGAAAAGTTAATCGCAGAGAGAAATAAACTTAAATTGATGGAAAATAAAACTAGACAAGACAAAAATAAATAAACTGCGTTGTATAGGCTTATTAGAAAACAAATCAAACGAAACATTAAAGAAGAGAGATATAAAATCATAGAAAAAGAGTTAGAAAAAAGGGCATCTATAAAAAGAGCTAAAAGAAAATTAACTACAACGAAAACTTGGATTACGAATTTAAAAACAGGAAATACTCTAAAAACGAATAGAGAAGAAATTATAACAGCCGCATCAAACTTCTACAAAAGTCTCTATCAAAAGCAAACTAATGAGACTCTACCAAATGTATCACAAGACTCACTCTTTACTAAGAAGGATAACAACACCGTCCCGCCACTTCTCGAAAGTTAAATACAAAGCGCTATACTTCGCCTGAAATCTATGAAATCACCAGGAAGTGACGGAATACCGAACGAAACCCTTAAAGCTATCGTCGAACCCCTGACGCCAGTCTTGACGCGTTTATTCAACGACATACTCCAAAAAGAAACTATACCAAATGACTGGCAGACGTCTATAATTACCTTGTTATATAAAAAAGGAGATCCCACCGATGTCGGTAACTATCGCCCTATAAGTTTACTGCAAACAATGTACAAATTATTCACAAGTGTAATTTTAAAAAGGATCTCAAAACGCATAGACTTCAACCAACCAGGGGAGCAAGCCGGCTTCAGACAAGGCTACTACGATAGACCACATATTCACGCTCAGCCAAATAATTGAAAAATACAGAGAATATGGAAAACAACTCTACATTGCATTTATAGACTTTTCTAAAGCCTTTGACTCTATATATCACGAACCATTATGGTAAGCACTGAACGAACAGGGCATAGAAGAACAATATATAAACATTTTAAAAGTTATATATAAAAATAGTCAAGCAGTCGTTAAGTCAGAACGAAAAGGACAGCCTTTCAAAATAGAAAGAGGCGTAAGACAGGGCGACCCAATTTCACCTACTCTGTTCATAAGCCTTTTGGAATACATTTTTAAAAGGTTGGACTGGCGGGGTATTGGCGTTTGTATTAACGGAGAATACCTAAACCACTTACGTTTCGCAGACGACATCGTTCTTATCGCAGAAAACCATGAACAGTTGGACATAATGGTAAACACGCTAGACGAGGAAAGCAAAAAATGTGGTTTAGAGATGAACCCTCGCAAAACATTTGCCATGACCAATAGTGCAAAAATACCTATAGTAACGAACTCAGGAACCCTGGACTACAAGGATGAATATCTCTACCTAGGACGGACCATATCTTTCGAAAATGGAACATCGTATGAAGTGGACCAACGCATTAAAAAGCCTGGTCAAAATATTGGTCACTTAAGGAAGTATTCAAATCCAATCTTCCTACGAGACTTAAAAAGAAGGCAATGGATACGGTGGTACTTCCTACTCTACTCTACGGATGCCAGACCTGGTCTTTTACAAAGGACGTTATACACAAAATCCAAGTTTTCCAAAGATCGGCAGAGCGAAACATGTTAGGACTAAGACTAAAAGACAGGAAAAGAAATATGGATATCAGGAAACAAACAAAATTAATAGATGCAGCTGAATTAGCCTGTAAACTAAAATGGCGATGGGCCGGACACCTAGCGAGAACAACTGATGGGCGGTGGAGTGAGAAGACACTCCACTGGCGTCCACGTGAGGACACCCGTCCGCGCGGCCGCCCGCGGCGGCACGGCATCGTGGAGGTGGCAGGCGCTACATGGACACGCAAGGCCAAAGAAAGAGATACCTGGAAGGGATTGGAGGAGGCCTTTGCCCGTAAATTGGGCATCCAGTAAAAATACTTAGATAACTTTAATTCTAAACAATAGTATATATATATATATATATATATATATATATAAATGTATCTAGTGAAATTTCATTGTTATGCTGGAAATAAAGGCTATTTTATTTTATTTTATTTATTTAGTCCGTCAGTAAGATTATCAAATAATATTGGACACGGTAACGTTCCGCGTGACGTCACATTATGGTACACTTTTTAGAATAATGTGGCGTCACGCGGAACTTTAACCTGCTATATCTTCATATTTTTTTTGTTTGATGGAAAAATAAAAAAATACGTGTCTAATATTTTTTGATAATCTAATTTAATTAGATTATCAATTGATGGACTCAATTTTTTTTTAGGAAAGTAGCTATTGTTGCTGTGGAACTGTACCAAGTGTAACCCTGGTCGCTGTTAGAACAATTTAGGCTACGTCCTACGTAGGCGATTCAAATAACAGAAGCGAAGCGATTCGATATGTGCGCGCGAATCGCCCCGCCGCAGGACTACCACCGCGTCACATTCGCGCGAAAATATCAAACCAACAGATCGCGATCGCTTCGCTTCGCACCGCGCTGCCCACACCCCGCGCCTTTATTGGTCACGTAGGCCACTTCAATAGCTGTCGACTGTTTGTTTCTTTCGGGGCTTCGCGTTTGCGAGGATTTCGCTCACCTAGGACACCGCTTAAAGGCGCTAGGGCACGAAAGCAAGAGTGAATATGCTGAACAAGTGAGCTTAACCCTTAAATGCATAATGATGGCGATCTACATCGTGTATTTTGATGGACCGTGGCTCAATATGCAGGTAGCCAAAATTACATTTATTACTTTTTTTCATGTTTGTGACATTTACATGCTAGAATTGCTAGATTCTGAACGCATCCACAAACTTTTGACAAAAAATCATGCATTTAAGAGTTAGTTTTAGGGCCTGGCGTCACTTACTATCATCAGATAGAAGGGTCAATCACTGGTCAGTCAGTAATAAAAAAGGGCGAGTGCGATAGAACACTAAGAAAGAGTGAATAGGCTACTGAACAAGTGAGCTTCATTTTAGGCCCTGGCTTTACTTACTATCAGGTGAGAGGTGAGACTAGGGTTAATCACTGGTAAGTAATTAAAAGAGGGTGGGTGTGGGGGCGATGCCCCCCGGTGTAGTTAGAGGGCGAAATTAGAAATAAATCTGAGACAGCTAGAAGGGGCGTTATTCATAACGACGCCCCCACGTGTAATATCAAGTACTAATGTCGTCCTAAGAAAGAACCCTGACTACACGAGGGGGCGTTGTTATGAATAACGCCTCTTCTTTATTTATACCTATATATAATATATTTCCCACGTGATTTCGCTCAGTTAACCACGTCAGTTTTTTTTTGCCATTGTTTTATTTTTAGTCCTGGCTGGCCTGATGATAAACCTCGTTAAAACCAAGAATAATGAAATGTATGTATTTTTCTTTCCAGATCTCAAATAAGGATACATTAAAGCGTCCACCAAAAGAAGACTTCGCCTTTACATACGATATGAATATATGTAGCTAAATTAAATATTTAATTATGACAGACGGAATACAACTATTAGTGGCAGTGCATTGATTTATACAAGCGTCCTAAGTGATTTTACTGTCTTAACTCTTTATACTATTGTATAGTGCTTGTAATGTCAAATTGCCACCAATAATACGTATATTGTGCCTCCACGCCTGGTAATATTATACATAACACATTGCTAATTTAAAACCGAGGTAGGTCAGTCAGCATTACACGAATGAATCCAATAATTCGTTCTCAGAAAAAAAAATACTTAATACCAGCAAGCAAGGTTTACACATTGATTAGTGATAAGTGCGAGTCCATACAAAAGCTACTCGCACTTGCAGCAAATGTGTGAACTCGCACTAATCACTAATCAATGTGTAAAGAGGCCCTAAAGGCCCTGACTAGAGAGGCCCATTCATTCACCTGAAGGTGAATCTATTGGAACACCTTCTTTTCGCAACTAACGTTTGGCAAACTGATTCATTTCGCAACTTTCCATTTCCCAAACTGAAACTGTAAATATTTCAGGATTTATTTCAGAGCCATCGTGTAGAACCCTATAGGTTAGGTTAGGTTAGTTTATAAAAATCCTGAAATATTGAACAGTTTCAGAAATATTAAGAGTTTTGTTGAAACGTTTGGTTGGGAAACATTAGCCGAATCTATTTTACCTCACACATTTTACTAATGTAAAATTCGATAAAAATGTTATTTGGCTTCACACAGCCTTGATCAAAAATGTTGAGAATGGCTTCTATAATTTCAAATGTAATATTATTTACTATAAAGACATTAATAATATGTACTAATTTTCATTTGACTGCAGGGTTAAGTTAAATGATCTACATTTGTATGTAATTATAATTATTATTGAAAGTTTAGAAATAATTATTGTTTTGCTTTTAATTTCCAATTGTGATGTACATTCAAACTTCTTTGCAGGGGATTATATAATATATCTCTGCAGCTGAGTTTATTTACATTGTGTAAATATGCGTATAATTATGTTTGATTTGACCACAGAGGCCCTAGTATAAGTTTTATCGATACAATACGTTTTCTAACGCGTTTGCGTTTAGTTTCAATTTGTATGGCAACGCGAACAGCGCCTGTGGTGGTAACTATGAGGAACTACGCGTTGCCATACAAATTGAAACTAATCGCAAACGCGTTCAATAAAACTTATACAAGAGCTACAGTTCGTTTTATGTAGGTATGATAGGTTGATAGGCGCTGAGTACTTTTGGTCAAGTTTGTATTGGGGTCGATAGATCAACTCTTCCTTATGGTTTTTCTGTCCCATAAGTGAGAGGGGAACTGGGAGGGACTCCGAACATGCTTAGGAGGTAGAAATGGGTTTATGGTGGTTACAAAAACGTATGTACAGTCACCGGCATCAATATATTATGTGACATGTAATATTTTTATAATATTATAAATAAATGAGTTTGAGTATATGATGAATCAAAGGCCGCAAAAATATCTGAGACGCTCTTACGGCTCTAGGAATAGAGTTGTCATCAGATATTTTTGCGGCCTTTGTTCCATCATATATTTATGCCGGCGACTGTATAGTCAAATGTAGAAATACAAGTGCATACAACTTATTCATAAATATGTCCCATGGCCACAGAATAAATAATAGTCTTTTTTTTATTAACCAATATCTTTAGTACATTTTGGTATACATTTTATTTTTGCGGAATCCTCAGGGGGTGACCATTTCAACAAGCAATAAGAAAAACTTTATTGGCCCAAAAGTTATATTAAAATGTCGCCATTTGTTTGTCAAAGGGAGCAATACTATAGCCAGCTAGCTATTTTGACAATGATAGAGAGTATCCGAGTATCTTAAATTAACTAAATTTTAGTTAAAAGAGTTCGTTTTTTTTTATAAATGGTAATGTACTTACAACCATTTACATTGGTGAACAGAAGGTGCTTTCCATTTTGTTCTACAGGACTCAAACTGTTAGGAATAGTACTGTATTGTCCATTGACATACAGATTATAGGGAACATTATGCAAAACTCCGCGTAGGGGGGCGACCTCAGAGCATAGAATACTAGAGAGAGGACAAGCCGCCGGCGGCCGTGTCGCAGCTGTATGCTCAATGGGCATACACTGCCATACTGTGCACGCGTGCTGATCGCAGAGAATATTACGTTTTTTCCCAAAATGCCTGATATGATGCGCGTTTATTGTCAAATAAGCGTGTAGGTATACAAGTGTGTGTGTTTTAGATGTGTGCGTGCTTTGTCTTGTCAATTACTTGGGCGATGTGTGGGTTAATGTACTTGCGACAGGCTCACTCTATACAAATCGGCCGCCATGTCCGATCTCCTTATATTCATACATCTGTGGGGGCGACACTAGCAGAGTGGACATTGTACCTCGCTCCCACTTGCGGTATTGTCTATGCATGCATCCTTGTCACTCATTTGACAATCAATTGTGCATGTGTGTTATCTTCCTCTACTGGTTTACGGTTTGTGCTAGTGCTGCGGCAGAACATTGCAGTAATGTTCCCTTTTACGGCGTAAGTTAGGGTGGTATTCCACTTTGATCAATTTTTGATAATTCTTTGACGTAGTAGTTCCTCATATAATTATTTGATCAAATCGTCCAATTTCTTTGAACAACCGCACATTGGGCAAAATCTTGGACAAGTGGAATTCGTATACTTAGTAACACACCCTTATTTTTGCAGTAATAAAGACGTGTACCGAAATATTTGGCTATTTTGTCTGTTACTAACTATATCATGCTGTACAGTCGCCACCCATACATCGGAGCAAACAAGCACGTCACAAACATCGGAACACACCTCTATTTTCAAGGCATTAGGGTGCATGTGCCGATATTTTTGAACACCTATAGTGTACCGATGTATGTGATGGCAACTGTACATATAACTTATCAAGCCGCCGCTGTTAACTTAACGCCAATTGAACTAAAATTGGTTCAACGGCCTTCTATAAATAAGGACATAGAATTTCATAGTTCTATAGAACAAATGGAGAGCAAATACAGGATTAAAGATCCATGCTGTGTACGTAAAAAAATGTTTGACGGTTTTAGAAACCACTTTATATTATATAACTAAAACTGCCTTCTTGTGTCAAACTTCTATCTTAATTATGTACAGTCACCCGCAAACTATCTGACGCAATAAAGTGCGCAGAAATATATGATACACTTGCAGTACAGTCAGCATCAAAAGTAGCTACGCAATCGAAGACATCAAAAGTGCTTCTTCCCTTTTAATAAAGACTTTTGATGTCTTCGTTTGCGTAGCTACTTTTGATGCTGACTGTACTACAGAGTTGAACTCATCTTTGCGTAAGGGTGTGTGTGTTTGTGTGTGTGTGCGCTTATAACTGCCGCTGTGTGTGTGCGTCACTGCCGTTTACGTTACCAACAAACTTAAGAAAATATTTTGTAAATATCAAGCCTCAAATTATGTTTGCTATTTAAAAGATTTGTAGATATATAAAAACCAAAAAACAACGCTCTTTTACGACATAAAACGGTGACGTCGCTGTGTTCGTTACAAACTTTATTGAACGAGCGAGCGAAGCGAACGAAGTTGTCCGTTTCAGCCAGGGCCAATATGCTTTCGGATGTCCAGCTGTCCGGCTGTTCTCCTCTACTCACTGCAGGTCGCATTTCTCAACCGATTCTCTCGAAATTTTGTGAGCAGGTTCGATAATTTGGTACTTTCATGGGTAAAAAAATATAATTATATTTAGTCGCGTCAGTTAGATTATCAAAAAATACTGGACACGTATTATTTTGTCAATTAAGCAAAAAATGATGAAGATATAGCCCGTTAAAGTTACGCGTGACGTCACATTATGCAAAAAAAGCGGCCAAGTGCGAGTCGGACTCGCACATGAAGGGTTCCGTGAAATAAATTGCGGTTTACGATTTATGACGTATTAAAAAAATACTACTTACTAGATCTCGTTCAAACCAATTTTCATTACATTACATCATATATTTTTTTAGTTTTATCATTCTGTTATTTTAGAAGTTACACACATTTTACCACTTTGGAAGTGTCTCTCGCGCAAACTATTCAGTTTAGAATTTTTTTTTATTAGAAACCTCAATATCATTTTTGAAGACCTATCCATAGGATACCCCACACGTATGGGTTTTATGAAAAAAAAATTTTTGAGTTTCAGTTCTGAGTATGGGGACCCCTAAAACTTAATGTTTTTTTTTCGATTTTTGTGTGAAAATCTTAATGCGGTTCACAGAATACATCTACTTACACAATACATCAACAGTATAGCTCTTATAGTTTCGGAAAAAAGTGGCTGTGACATACGGACGGACAGACAGACAGACATGACGAATCTATAAGGGTTCCGTTTTTTGCCATTTGGCTACGGAACCCTAAAAAGTGTACCATATTGTGACGTCACACGGAACTATAACGTGCTATACCTTCATCTTTTTTTGTTAGACACATATATTTGTTTTGGAAAGTAGCCAAGTACAATACGATTAATAGTTATTTATGATACAAGTGCGGAAAGTAGGTAATTCCCAACGAGTGGCGATGACCAAAAACACAACCGCGAGGGAGTGTTTTTGATCGACACGAGTTGGTAATTACCTATCCGCACGTGTACCATACAACATTTTACAATGCATCATGCGAGAGAATAAAAAAAATATGCATAAAAGGTGAAATTTTAATTGTCACGAACTCACGAAATCTCATTACTAATTGAGCACTTCCCGTGTTTATGTTGAACCATATAAAGGGGCAGTTTCAGAGCAAGTGCATTGTAAAATCAGTTAACGATTCTGATGTTAGCTACTAGTAGCGCCGCAAAGGTGTCAGAGGGGTCGGGCGGGTATGCGGGAGGCGACTTCAGACACGCAAACTTTTGTGCCGTACCTACTGTATATAAATTTTTTTTGTCAACTATAAGCGCACGCACACATACCGCCGCGCGCGAATATGAGTTAAACTACTGTTTTTCAACCTTTTTCTTGGCGCGACCCCCCTAGAGTAAGAAAGTCTTCCGCGACCCCCCACTCTGCGCTGTTCTTACATTATAAGTTCTATTTTAGAGATATGAAATCCTTACATGTTTTACTTACAAAATACAAACAGTCTCGACCCCCGGGTTTGAAAAACACCCGAGTTAAAAAAAGGCTTCAAGGTTGTGTCAGATTTCGTACGTCTTGTGTGGGTGACTGTACTGGTAAATAAAACAGATTTTCTAATTATTATAAATATACATTACCTACTTCCTTCGCTTTAAGGTAACCACACATTTATACTCTTCCCACTTTAGCGTTATTTTATATTTAAGTATTTTTAGGACGCAATAATTAATTAAAGGTACTGGCTTCTTGAAAGACATCACTTAACCCTATCATCCATACCAAATTGACAATTCGCCGTGCATTGCTGGTCGACTGATGGCCTGGTAAATGTCGCGGGAGTCCGTGGATGCGGGCGGCGCAGGACTGGTCATTGTGGCACTCCTTGGGGGACCAGCAGTGAACGTCTTTCGGCTGATGTGATGATGCTGGGGTCTACAGGAAGATGCTAGCTAGACACGTTTCTTACTTATCGACCCGGGAACGTACGGCGAATTGCCGCTGTCAGATGAAAATTGTCAAGTGAAATACCTAAAGTCTACAAGATTTTATTTGAATTCTGAACCTACTTACAGTAAAGCTGATTTTTAATGCTTTTCTGACATGACACTACGAGTTACTTTATATAATTAGGTGCAGTCAAGGGCACCAATATGTATTCACTCAAAGTTTCATAAATATGTATACTACAACCTTATTGTTGCAGACACAAGGTGTACATATTTTTGAGACCTTGTGGTGTATACATATTGGTGCCCTTGACTGTACATATAATAAACCTTAGGTGCTAAAATAAAAGATAATCTTACTGTGAACATGGCTTTTTCACTCTTATAATAACAAAAAAGTTGTATTCATAAAACAGATTTTATAAGTGATTTCTTTCAAAAATCCAAATTTTCTGTGCAATAAGTAGGTATTTTATTTAATAATGTTATAATAAGTTATTTTTATTCGTACCTAAGTATGGTTTTTTTTTGTATAAAGGAAATTAAAATGAATATTTTTTAAAGTAATGATATTTCCCTGTAGAAAGATTTGGATTTGAATGTCATGGCCACAGAAGATGAACTGTTCTAAAAGTGTAAACATGCAAACAAGCATATAGAGTAAATCGCCAGTACCTGGCCACCCTGCAATAGCTGGCCCTCATACTAAAAATGAACTCTGTTCCCCTACAAACAGAATTCAATTTGGTATGACGTGGCCAGTTATTGAAGGGTGGCCATGGCCAGTAATTGAAACCTTATACTAAAATGAATTCTATTACAGGTGAATAGAGCTCATTTTTAATATGATGCGGCTAGTTATTGAACAGTGGCCAGCTACTAACGATTTACCCTATGTCATAATATATTTGCGGAAACCAACCGACTGTAGAATGAAGAGTCGAGCGTCCTGACGATCGATCCTTAATATATTTAGGCAAATAATCATAACCAGACAATACCAAACGTTGTATTTTTTGCGAATAACTTCAGCTTGAACTGGCAATACTGGCCCGTTTCACAAAGCTACAAGTTACAATTTTACAAGTCTAAACAGGCAACAAATGTCGAATGGCCCCCTTCGGCCGCCTACGAAACCAAAGCTACGTTTTCACACGTAACTGGTTACGTGTGAAAAATTATTTTTCTAGTTGCGTACAAAGTTTTTTATCTACTTACGAAACCAGTTACGATTTTTTTTTCGTATTTGGACAGTTTTTTGGGTTTGCACTTCGGGCATCTGCACCCTTAGCGTGGGATTGAAGTGAGTCGCGTCTACTATCGACGCTACCGCCTATCGTCAAGATTTAGTATGAAAAGTCTATACACCGCCCCTGGTGGTCACTCATAGAACTAAAAATCCAAACTGTAACGTGAGGCACTTATACATTACTTAATTCGCGATCGACTTCACGTTCGTTCACGATTTTCCAATATTCAACCTTATATCACTAGCATTTATCGTTTTGATTTAAATGTTTACTTGTCGGTTATGACATTACAGAATACGCGCATCGCGACGTCGACAGTGTCGACTGTCGATACAATATGGCGGCGCGGGGGCCATTAATTTGCATTTTTAAATACAAAATACGCGACAATCCGAATTTTGCGGATATATGTTGTCAATTCAAACCCCTTATTTTTATAAGTTCTTTAATTTGAGATAAATTTCGATCGGATCTACGGTAACTCTTGACGGAATAATACGATATCACGGGCCATTTAGCAAGTGAAATAGTAAACTACAGTCGCGACGGTATTCTTCGATTCAAAATGTCTCACACTACCGATTGGTAGTACGAATCGAACGTTAAATTACGCATCGAAAACTAAACGCAAACTGCCTAACGTTTTGCAGTTGGTTTCGTAGTCCAACGGCAGTGTGAGTTACAAGTTTGACGGGTCGAATCGAAGAATACCGTAGCGAGATCGAAATCTATTCGAAGCGCGTTTATTCGATCTCGTATTAGTTACGTAACGTTAGGTTACGATTGTATCTCACAATAAGGGTACTGAAGCTACGTAACGAACCTAACCTACCCAGTGTGTTGCGATCGTAACAGGTTTCCAACAAGTTTCGTAGCAAGAAAAATAATTCTTCACACTTGGTTTCGTAGGCGGCCGAGGGCGACTGGCCAGTCGTTGTTGGCCAAGTGTGAGTGTTGTCATTTTAGAGTTCTGAAAAGGTACAAGGTATAGCGAGAAAACACAGGCCGGATGAAATTCTATCTTATATCAATGTCAAAGACCTTGACAGGGATTTTTTTCTCACTATATCTTTACCTGTGTTCTATGTTTTTGGTACAGTCAAGTGTAAAAATATGGGTGCTTATAACTTACACATCAGTATGCCGTTCGCTCTTATGACAGCGGATTAAGGTTTCGGTACATATTTATGAGAGGATTAAATCGATACTTACGTATTTTTCTACTTGACTGTACCTTTTTCTTATTTAGGTATAGGTACCTACAATGGTATATTATAATTTTATCAATTTGTAGTTATAATTGAATGGAATGTGTTTTAACTTTGACAATTGACAGACATTGGTTGAAGCCCAAATCGGCATGCGGTCGTGAATGAACCAGCAAGTATTAGAAACGGATGTTTCCTTATGTGAATATAATTTATTGGAAATATATTTTTCTTGTATTTTTTTGGATATTCCTTTAATGTTAAATAAAGCATTTAATTGCTGTTAGTAATTAATAAGATGGTGAACTGAATTTAATTGTTGAGCGATTTAGAGCTCACTTTATACAGGACACTTCAAAGTATAACAATTAAAAAACCAAAATGAGTTGACAGATAAATGGCTCGACAATAAAGACCTTGACTGTACGTACGTCATGTCTAGTAACATTATACGTTTTATCGTTACGTTTTACGTGACGTTTCAGTAGTAGCCGTAAAACGTGACGATATAACCTAGATTTAAAATGACACTTTTTGTATAGGAATTGATAGTTGATTTGTTTTTATAACGCTCGTTCGGAACGTTACGTAAGTAGTAAGTACCCCTCTGAGCAATATTTTATATATTTAGGGGACTTCTTTTGTATAGAAAAACTATTCGAGAATATTACATTGCCTATAAAAAAACTCGTGAAGTAGGTATCCTACAATAATTAAGAGTATGGTTTACCTTTTCAACACCAAAGGCTTGACAACTTTTCTCTTTGACAGAGCGTTGAAAAGGTTTAACAAATGTTGTATTTTGGGAAAGGACAAATCAGTGGCGGTTAGTCCACCGACAAGAGCCCTAGCTCATAATGATGATGTGATGATATTTTGGAAAAATTTAATCGGCCTTTCAAAAGGGCAAAAATTAAATGACGTCACGTACTCTGTGGCTTGAATTGCTTTCGTACTTTTATTATGGAAATTTAGTTATTTATGCATAGTTTCGTTTATGTACTTATCGTTTTCTATTGATTGAAAAAATTGTGGCCAGTAATAAAAATCATCAAATAAAAAAGGGTCTTATTTTAAAGGGGATAGGGATGGTATTTCCTAAATAAAAATAAATAAATACGCACAATATTATCTATGTATTTAAAATTTAATTTTCGTTACTTATATACAAATTACAACATTCACTATTATAATATTAGTTTGTCCTATATTTACATATGTCATAGTACACTTTAGAAGCGTATTTTTTTTATCCGACTCAATAAATTACACCAGGAAACGTTTGGAATAGTGATTACGTCGAATGGTTATATTAACAATGGGGGTCCGGTAGTTAAAATATATATCTAAGGTGGTGAATGGTTACATACTGGCCATCAAGCGGCATTTAGACCTGGCTAAATGCAGTGCACTATCTGCACTTACACTCACTGCACCCCCATTTACTGCACTGCATTTTACCAGTTTTAAAGGCCGTTTCACACGGAGATACCACAGATAACACAATTTACTAACCATGTCTGTCGTTTATGGAAGTTATAAAAAAAACTGAACGGTAAAATAGCTGTGTCCGTTTATTTTTATGTTCTAAGCGTACCTCTATCATCTACAATCCACTCTAGTTTATGGTACCACATCTAGGTTCGAATTAGGGACTCCAGATCAGACGATAATCATTATTTAAATGAGTAGGTGCAATACACGAAAAACCCCACAACAAAATATTCGTGTTTTTCGCACAAATATTGAACCTAAGTTAGATCTGCACACAATGTCATCGTCCCTTATTTTAACAATTTTCAAACGTTTAACTTTTTAGGAACAGCTAAAAGATAATTCTGTAGAACCCATTAGGTTAGGTTAGGTTTGTCATTACAATCCCAAAACGTTAACTGAATCTGAAATAAATGTTTTTTTATTAAAAGAAAATTCTTAACTGTCATATCAGACATGCTCGTAAATTGTACCTACAACATCTGCGGTGTACAGCCAAGTACCACTACCAGCTTAGATAACCAAGCGCACAGCTGTGTAGAAAAAATGGAATTGTACACTAGAAAAGTATCCGGTCTCCGCCGGGCCCGGACCCCGCAAAATTGTACTTACTAAGTCTACTCGATAAAGATTCCCAAGGAAAGTAACGAGAACAATTAAAATCATCGAAAACTTAAAAAATAACGAAATAAATAGCTTTTTCAAAAATGTTTGAATCGACCGTGTCCACGATTCTAGTGGTGAGTTAGAGATTGATTTAGTTTCAGGCTCAGACCAAGAAACAAAATATCTTTTTATTTGTCTGAGGTTTTAGTGGAGTCAATATCCTTGCAAAGTATAAAATTATGACTACATTAACGCATTCACTGCCACCGACGCGTATGTGCGTTCCAGTGACTTTCACCGTGTGCCATCGACGCACAGACGCGTTCGTAATTACGTAAAGTGCATTACATAAAGTACATTTTAAAAAGTGTGGCACCTGGCGAATGCCCAGGAAAAGGAGGTGGCAGTGAATGCGTTAAGAGAAGATTTACTGCTGCCTTATACGGCGGGAATAAGTTGACAACTCGAGATATAATAAAATAGAAGAAATGTTAACTTTATGTAATTCTATCTATGTTCAAATTTCTTCCAGTTTTCATCTCGACTTGACAACTTATCCCGTCATGTAAGGAATAATCTTTAGTACCTAAACAGTATTACGAATTGATAGGGCTTTAATATATTCTGACATAATTTTTTTTGACAATATTTAGAATTTACCACTAGAATTTGTGTGACACGCATCGTTTCAACTACAGTAAATGCTGAATCAAGTAATACCCAAAATTTCTAATACTTTGAAGTCTTGCTTGCTTTAGAAAAGGATTGGCACATTTGTTTCATATTCAAGCTTTTCAATGAATTAGCTATGGAATATAATGGATGTAGGTAGGTATGTATTTGTAATATCCAGCCAGACTACGGTAGCGTAGGTACCTAGCTAGTGTTGTTAACGGCGTTAATAACATTACTAATCAATTTTGAAAAATTAAGTAAAAACTGATAATTATCTATATCAACTCCGTTAACACAAGCATTCTGCACCTAAAAAATCCGGATCCCTTGGGAAAACAAACACATGCAAGCGTGTCATATTACATTATACTTGTTCGTTGTCATTTGGGTATTCTTTGATCTCAGCGAAATGCCGGTCCGAACAGAGCACTAAGTATAGTGGTCGCTACATGTAACACTTAGAGAGTGAAAGAGATCTGAATAACGTGTCACTTGGACCGGTGACAACTTGCGATGTACTTAAGTCCACTTCATAAACTTCATACTGTAAAATTGCGAATTATAACAATGATGATATAGAAGTCATAATTAGGTACATAAATTGCCAACGTCTTAAACTGACTAAAACAGAAAATGTTAAAACTAGATCTACATGGTAAGAGCATAGAGACCAAAAAATATACGAATAATTACCAAATAGCGTTACAATTTGGTGCATTGACCAGGATTAACGAATTTGTAATTCATGCAATACTTTTATACCTTTATCGCCTTTAAATGTCTCTCTTCTAATGAATAATGTTATCATATCTCGATAAAAATATTCATTAGCGATGTAATAACAGTTATAATGTCAATGTAAATTGAATGAGAAAGTTATTTTCTGGACAATTACTAAACTAATCACGATACTAATAAATAAACTTGGTGGGAACTTTTCTTATCTGAAGGCTTGTCTCCGTCAATATAAGTTCAGTTATTGCAAGTTACTTGATAACTTATCAACTTTCTTATTGCACACGATATTGGAAAAAAACTTACGATGAAGTTTCACACAACATTTATAAGTACGTTACGGCGAACTCTTAAGTACACCGCAAGCTGTCTAAAGTAAACTGAAGTCACTTAAATTAAGAGAAGTGCGGGTTGCATTCGAAAATACGGCTTATTCACAAGCTTATGACGAAAGTACTTAACATTAGCCCGCTAATGAACATTTAACTATTTTACAAAAAGTGCCAAAAATGTAAGCGTACTTAGTCCTTAAGTCTGAATTTAATTAATATAAATACTTAATTTTAATTAAATTAGGATAGCAATCTGTTGAACACAAGTCCAGATCTTGATCAATTATCGTTAGTTAATTATCGAATAATTGTCAGTGTAATTCGAGTAGTCTGAAATATTTTCAAATGCAACCTGCCCTCCTCGCGTATAAATAAATGCATTATATCCTCTTCTCTAACTACGTTATACATACAGTCCGTACCAGATTGCACTCATTTGGAACTATCGTAGCCTCCGCCACGTTACTTGTCATAAATATCACAACTAATAATAAATTATGGTCTAAATTGAGTGAACTAGAAACTCTAAATAATTATAGTTCAAAAACTTTACAGTTTCTAGACCACTTTTCGTCCACCACTTTACCCGGTATGCACCTTACATTTAGGGATATGGTATTTTTGAGCATCTACATTTTTATTTACCATGTTAATCTATTAAAGGAGATAAAAGTACTTTTGGCACGGTATAGTTGCGTCAGAAAGGATGCAGATAATAGGTAGCTGTCTAAACGAGTCGTTGAGTTTTGCGAGTGTTAATAAATATAAAAATATCTATATTTTATTATATTTATACAAGTATACCGCACCAATCCATAAACTCCCACTATTATATATTTACTTATTTAGCACAGTACAAGCAAGCCTTCACGTCGACGGGTTTTTCCGGTTACAAGTTTAATATACTCGTTCGAGAGTACTTTGGAAATGCTTAGTAAATATAAAAAAAATGAACTAAACTTTAATAAGCTCACTTCAACAATTTTAGGTCTTTTAGGAACATTTCAAAATTAAGTCACGTTCAAATTTAGTGACTGTTTTGTTTAGTTCAATTTATCGAACTATGTTTATGTTGTCATGTGTATGATACATGATGTCTATGTCAAAGTGAAGGCTGCATAGAAGTAAAATACGAATGTAGATACTCATGAAGGTGGGTTTCCTATAACAGGTTACAATTCCATTCCTGTGTCGCGCCGTGTGAACTCAACTGCTTTTTCTTATTTGTCATAATTATCTCTAATTGCACAGTTGACGGACAGACTAATTGTAAATATATGTTATTAACGACGTTGAATATGTACTAATTTAGTTGTTTAGTAATGTTACTGTTCAAGGAGCCTGTTTAAAACAGGTACAATAGTACAAATGAACACACTTACATGACCATTTAGTCTATTATTAAGTGCAAATGGTCACTTAAATGTCTTCGTTCGTTGTAGAACTAAAGTTAGTACATCACCTTTCGTATTCAACTTCGTACACTGTAAGCTTAATAATATTCTTGTTTAACATAAAAAGCGTTTACCTATTTTAAAATGCTGTGATTTTAATTTAAAACATTCACATGGCGGGAAAGGGGTGTTGTTATCAACATGAGATGACGTCATTTTACGTCGCATTTTAAACGATTGCCTTTCCCATATAACTGGACACGTAACCTTATATGTAGACAGTTAAGTTCACGAAATACGGCGGTACATACATGCCGCAGCGCTGGGGGGTCTAACAACTTCGGACGGATCATTTCGCACAAATTGGGGCTGGTCCAGGGTTTTTTAATTCACAGAAATACAACACGGACGCTCGATGTCATATAAAATGCAATTGCTTAATAAACGCCTGTTCCTCATAACAGATGGTAGGTAATAGGTATGCACCCCGGCCTTCAACGTTATCCAGAAGCCAGAGGTATTTTGTAAATGTTATGTATGAAATGCATTTAATTTTCACAGCGATCGCTCTTAAAAACATTGAAATATGAAACTTAAGCGACCAGTTTTCGACCAAACTTCAACAATTATCTTTACAAATCACAACCAGCATTCGTTTAAATTCGTCAAACAACAAGACTGGTCGAAAGCTGACGCGAAAACGTAAACTGTAATGGAATAGGAATTATACAGAAGTATGCGCATGAATAGCGTTTGATGAAAACTTAATGCCATTTTATAAAATAAAATAAATATGTTGAAACAACTGGTAATAGTTCACTTGCAACATCATACATTTCACGCTTGAAAACTAAGAGAGAATGCTTTGGTAGAATGCTATCCCGTTCTATCTGGCATCTGCGTCCCTCTCAGTTAATCAGCTATGACATGTATGAGAGTTAGTTATTTTCTTGGTTTAATAAGTATAGATATCAATAATAAAGAAACACCAAAACGATGGTAGCGTCGCGTGACTTCACAAACTCAAATCATAACCACATATCTAGTTGTTCAACGTAACTAGGTAGTTCACAAAACGTCAAACTTAGTTCGAATCACGGTTCTTCTAATCTATTCTTGTCTTTTACTGCACGAAACTGTATACCTAGTGAGATTCAATTTATATTTTACATAATCTATCTATGGTATAAAATAGAACAAAGTTTCTGTGCCGTAAGAAATTACACAGTAAGGTAGTGAATACTAGACGAACCTTGATTCTCACATCTCAAATTATGACAAGATACCTAATGAGTGACATACATAACATAAGTTACCTCAACGATATCAACATAGGATTTGAAAACAGCAAACAGTTTTATTGGTAAACAGTAGGTACCTAGTCGATAAAAAATTACAACGCAATAATATCCGAATTAAATGTTTAACTACTCATGGAATGGAATTAATTTTCCAAGCTTCAATTAACCTCAAATTCAAAAGATAACCGCAAAACGCAGAACTAGAGAGTAGTCAATTATAACGACTTCGAATCATCGGACAGCGTTTTTATATCACATAAAACTCTTTTCTTCGACATCGGGAAGTCTCTAATTGATTTAATTGACTAGTCTCTAGCGTAACATAAGGTACCTCAAAAGATACCTAAACCTAAGTGAACTGTCAAAAATCATTCAGTTTTTATCAAAGAAATCGTTAGCAATTTCACCCAAAAACAAACTTATTAAAAATAATACTTGCTCAACACAATGGGCAATGACGGACGATTAAAAAATGACCATCATCGTCGTGATCATAGCGTCATGTATGCTTGCTGTCCATATAATTATCGGGACAAAAATTCTTTGATGTATACCGTCCATCGACGGATTGCACGATCACAGGCAATGATGGCCTCAACGGTCTCACCCTCAACACGATCGTACGCGTCTGTAATCATCCATCATGGGCCACTTTACAGTACGTGGAACATAACTCGAAATCCCCATGATCTATAACCTCAAAATCGATGTCCTGAACAGCCCCGCGTCCTGCCCCCTGCTCACTGCGGCTGCGCGGGCGGCCCGCGCGGGGCGCGCGGTCAGTCTCCTGTCGCGGTCACCGTCGTCCAACTCCATGGGCTATTGTAGCCCTTTTGACTGGAAAGAGAGAGAAATATGTGTTAATGTTTGGAACATACAGAAACGTGGGGTGTTGAGGTGGTCACTAACGTATTGGAAGCTGCCAGTCAATTTCGACCAATCAATTAGATATATGTACAGTCACCGGCATCAATATAAATATGATGGATCAAAGGCCGCAAAAATATCTGACACGCTCTAACGGCTCTAGGAATAGAGTTGTCATCAGATATTTTTGAGGCCTTTGTTCCATCATATATTGATGCCGGTGACTGTGCAGGCAACAAATTTAATTCAAGATTTGGTAAAGTAGGTATATTGTTTTTTTATTAACTGGACCTCAGTAGTGCGAATTATCGTTTGTTCCCAAAATAGGTCGGTATCCCCACAAGAAGGTAGTTATGTAATGAATATGTAATGTAATGCTTGCTTTATCGTATTCGTAGTATTTAATAGGTACCGAATTGATCAAATAGTTCACAACCTCAATTTATTTAATCGTATGGCATATATTATTTTTGGCTTTTTTGAAATTGTCACTCTTTAGTACCACCCAGGGGACACGTGCAGGGTTGTGGTAGGTAGCTCCTGCGGACGCGAGTGACAGTTGTCCCCCCTTTGTCAAGTGAGTGGGCAACTCGACTGTTAGAGGTTCTTAAGCCGCCCGAAGGCCTCTAACTCGGCTTAACGACTACTGTCATAGACAGCAACCGGGATCAACTGCTTAGCGTGCCTTCCAAAGCACGGAAGCGCTCATTTATAGTAACCACTCAAACAGGCGGTCAATTATCCTTGAGTATTAGGAGTCTTGGAGTCTGGTATAACGAGCGAGAATATTACTTAAGTATGTAAGGATTGTTAGAAAAATCGTCTCCAATTGGCAAGAGCCAGCGCAGAACCGAGGAAATCGTCCCACTCTCGTGTCGGAGCGGAGGCCAAGATTTTGGGTTGCTGAGCCAAAATGAATCTAGAATCTAGACATTATCAAATCGCGATTAGAATTGGATTGGCGACAGTTTTGCCATATAAATATGTGAAAAAATTAAAATATGAAAATATATTTATTTCCAAGAGAGAATTTCAATAACAACATAGTGGCTAAGGTTCCACACTAGGCTGGGCCTGTCCCGTGGAAACCAAACATTGCAGTGTCAAAGTTTATTTGAAATTACAGCTATTCCAAATATTCCAATCCCAAATTCATCGTGGTTGAGTAATAAGTACGTAAGTATACCTACGCTTCACATAAGTTTTCGTCTCTGAAGTTAGCCTCATGTCACCTACACCCGTCGAACCCCTCTGACACGACAAGTTTGCGACGCTACAAACACTGGTACTAACTAACATAGACGCCAACTTATGTGGCGCTGAACTGACAGCTGTTCCGATCCCAAACGCGACGAGTTGAGTAAAAGTAGACAGTTGTTTGGAGCAAAATGTCATACTACAGCGGTCGGTGCCGACCAAGGTTGCTCGGTCGGAGTGGCGTGTTGGCGACCGTCTAGCAGGGGTTTTATAAGTACTTAAGGCGAGGCAGGTCCATGGTCTTCTCTCCCTCTCACTGAGCATAAGCGTAAGCGAGATGGAAGTGTTTTAATATTAATGGATTTTTGGAATACTGGATAATTTATTAAAAATCTGTCCCGGTTATTAAACTAGAATTATAAAAAAGCTATCCTTTTGATAAAAAAACAACATAGATTGTCGTTGAAAATTACGAGATCTCGAACATTTAAGTTTATTTTATGGTGATATTCAAACATTTTTTACGGAGTTATCAAGCCATTTTTTTATATTATGTTCGGTTATAAAACTTTTTTGTTTCTTGTTTAGTCTACAGTAATTCTTCTGTAGTAGAATTCTTCATTATTTCTTCACACTGGAAGCTCAAATCTTTTCGTCAGATCGTGAACCGGTCTCGCCTTAATTTAAGGATTATTGGTTTTTTTTGCGCCTGGAAGCCGGGAGCCGATGGCGCGCGAACTTGACCCAGATCGGCGTGTGCGCACGCGACACGCACGCGGAATGCGCGCGCGCATACATGCGTATAATCGCGCGCATAAAGCTTACACAGTCACGTACGTTTTTAACACCGAAGTATTTGATAGATACGTCATATCATCCGACTTTTCCTTTTTATACTAGAGGGTAAATGATGTAATCTGCTGAGGGGATCCTGTTTAACGACCTGACGTCGTACGTATTGAAGTAATTTCTTTTGCTTGTTCTTTTTTTAATTGTGTAATTTTTTGTCGTTAAATCAATGTATTTTCTTTCTTTCTTTCTTTATTTGTAATCAAATACTCATTAAGGAACCATCCAAGGTGCGGCCAGTGTGATGGGAACCTTTGCACCTGGAGTGGCTCAGGGAGGGTAGGTAGGCCCATTGTTTGTATTATTTTCACTGTGTTTTTCATTAAAAATTAAATCTATATATCATAAAGGAATACTTGAAACCGTTATAAAGTGATTATATTAAATAAGTGCGTAATAGGTTACTGTACCTACTCGGTAAATATGAAAACCCAATAAAAAATCGGTACTTACTATCAAATTATTCAAGGCAATGAATATAATAAGAATACTTTATAGCACTCATGTCAGGTCTTAAATATCTTACAGTCTATAGTAGGTACAACATGACACCCTGTAAGGGTATTACAAATCCTTCGTCTTAAAACGTAGGTACACATTACAAATTAAAAATTATAGTACTTAAACTAAGATTTACATGTAGGTAGGTATCAATATCTAGGATAACATTTGCGAAGATTATCTATGGTAATGTGGTGATTATGAAGAAATGCATTGTCACTGTCATTCTATCTATCAATATGATGTCTGTACTACGTGTGCATTTTTGCTAAATAAAACCTAGTCAGTATCAGGTTTACATCATTTCAATTTATTTAGCAAAATAACTAAACACTATGGATAAATATTTGCGTCCAGACCGCTTCGACGCAGATCCGTCATCAAACACGAACAACGCTATTCTTTGGACACACTGGAAAAAAACATTTGAAAGTTTTCTGTCAGCAATTGAACAACATGGGAAAGTGACCGAAAACGATGCAAAATATCAATTACTGGTAAATCATATCGCTCCAAACGTATATAATTATATTAAAGATGAAAGAATATACGATGCAGCTATAAAGAAGTTAGATGCACTTTATATAAAACCACCAAACGAGATATTTTCAAGATATAAACTTACCAAACGCCATCAGCAAGCTGGAGAAACAATAGACAAGTACGTTCAAGAGCTACAGCTACTGGCAAAAGACTGTGCATTCAAAGCAGTGTCGGCGGAACTGAATGAGAGTGAGTACGTTAGAGATGCTTTCATAGCTGGCTTATCAGATGCCTCTATTCGACAAAGATTGCTTGAGAACACTTCTCTGAGCTTAGACGATGCTCATACAAAAGCACGCTCTCTCGAAATGGCTCAAGTCCATAACGAATCCTATCAGCAACCTTCACCCACTTTTATCAACACCGCTTCTACGGCGAAACAACCTTCAACAAATTATGATACGTGCTATTTTTGCGGCGCTAAACGGCACGCACGACGACTCTGCCCAGCTTTCAACGCTACTTGCTTGACTTGTGGTAAACGAGGGCATTTTGCTAAAGTCTGCAAGAGTAAACCAACACAACTTAATGCTTTTGCCACCAACGATGAACCGCCCGCTAATGAACCACCACCCAAACAAGAAAACTTGTCATGTATAACAGCTGCGACCGATAATTTAAACAAAGCAACCATACCCGTCCTTATCAACGGAAAAATTACAGCTAAAGCACTTATCGACACTGGCAGCACAGCGAGTTTCGTCAACAGGAGACTTGTTAACGATTTTAATTTAGAAACAACGCCAAGCAAACAAACAGTAACCATGGCTGCTGACCATCTCATCTCTAAAACCGACGGCCGCTGTACTCTGAACATTAATATAAAAGGGAATGAAATACAAGCAGAATGCTTAGTTCTACAAGGATTATGCGCTGACGTAATCATTGGACATGATATTTTAAAACGACACCAATACATTGAAGTGTACTTTGGTGGACCCCGAGCTCCACTTAAACTAAACGCCTTCGCTTGTGCTAATATCGAACCCGTCAGCTTATTTCCAAATCTCTTGCCGAGCTGTAAACCAGTAGCCATTAAATCGAGAAAGCACACTGCAGATGATACTGCTTTTATAACCATGGAGATCCAGAAACTATTAAAGGACGAAATAATCGAGCCTAGCCAATCACCATGGCGTGCTCAAGTTCTAGTAACTTCGAATGAGAATCACAAAAGACGTATGTGTATGGATTATTCGCAAACGATCAACAAATATACTCAACTCGACGCGTATCCCCTCCCCGCAATCGAAGACGTTGTAACGAAGGTGGCGAAGTATCGAGTATACAGTAAAATAGACCTGCGCAGTGCGTATCATCAAATTCCGATTTTAGAACGTGAAAAACTCTATACGGCATTCGAAGCTGACGGCAATCTCTACCAATTTCGCAGAATACCATTCGGGGTAACTAATGGAGTAGCTGCATTCCAGCGCTCAATCAATACTATATTACAAAAGGAAAAGCTACAGGGGGTATATGCTTACCTCGATGATATCACCGTGTGTGGACGCGATCAGCAGGATCATAACCAAAAACTTAAACAATTCCTAGACGTCGCTACGCGCTACAATTTGACTCTCAATCTTGAAAAGAGCGAATTTTCAAAGAAGGAAATAAACATACTGGGTTACAATATCTGTAATGGTATCATCAAGCCAGATCCTGAAAGACTACGCCCACTACTAGAATTACCGATTCCTGAAAATATAGCACCCCTACGTCGATCCTTAGGGTTATTTGCTCATTATTCAAAATGGATCCCAAATTTCTCAGATAAAATTCATCCCCTAGTCATACAAGAGAAATTTCCAATGACTCAAGACGCTATCAACGCTTTCAATTCATTAAAAGAAGAAATAGCCCAATCAGCTTTACATGCTATTGAAGACAACGTACCTTTTACTGTTGAGACGGATGCTTCAGACTTCGCCATAGCTGGAACCTTGTCACAAGAAGGTAGACCGATCGCATTCTTTGCAAGAACACTTTCTGGCAGCGAGCGCAATCATCCTGCTATAGAAAAAGAAGCTGCCGCTATAGTCGAATCACTAAAGAAATGGCGCCAGTTTCTTGCAGGCAGAACGTTTCGACTGGTCACCGATCAGAAGTCGGTCTCATACATGTTTGACCAAACGCATTCTTCAAAAATTAAGAACGATAAAATTCTACGCTGGAGATTAGAACTAGCCATTTTTAGCTTCGACATCGTCTATCGTCCAGGCAAAGACAATCAAGTTGCAGACGCGCTCTCTCGAGCCCACAGTCTAAATTCGACTACAGCGACGAGCGGCCTGCTAGAACTTCACAATAATCTCTGTCATCCGGGAGTTACAAGAATGGTACACTGGGTACGAACTAAGAATCTTCCGTATTCAATTCAAGATATTAAACAAATGACATCTAGTTGCCCGATCTGTGCCGAAATAAAGCCAAAGTTCTATCCATTTGAGGGAAAACTTATTAAAGCGACGTCACCATTGGAAAGAATTTCGATCGATTTTAAAGGACCCCTGCCAACAGAAGGGTCTAGTAGCAATCGTTACATTTTAACTATAATTGACGAATACTCTCGTTTTCCCTTTGCTTATGCGTGCCCAGATATAAGCACTGACACAGTAATAGCGAAACTGACAGACCTTTTCGCCACTTTTGGCATGCCAACTTATGTCCACAGCGATCGTGGAACATCATTTTTATCTAACGAACTGAAACAGTTTTTACATGACAGAGGAATCGCTACCAGCTATACGACGCCTTATAATCCTCAAGGGAATGGGCAGACAGAGAGATACAACGGTATTATATGGAAAACCGTACAATTAGCATTGAAGACACGTAATCTTCCAATTACTAAGTGGCAGCTCGCACTGACAGCGTCTCTCCATGCCATCCGATCGCTTTTATGCACGGCTATCAACTGTACGCCGCACGAACGCATGTTCTCCCATCCTAGACGCTCCGCCAACGGCCAATCGATGCCATCGTGGCTGACCTGCCCAGGGCGAGTTCTAATGCGAAACCACCAACGTACCAGCAAATATGAACCCATCGTCCAAGAAGTAGAACTGCTGGAAGCCAACCCACATCATTCTAGAATTCGATTAGAGAATGGACGAGAATCCATTGTTTCCAATCGCCATCTAGCACCAGGAGGAGACAGAACATCCGATGAGGAGGAGGATGATGATGTGTATGAGGACGCTGAGTTAACAGAGGGGGAGCAGAGTGAGCCCACCGACAGCCCTACAGTCCGCCGCTCTTCCCGGCCACGCCGTCATCCGGCACATCTCGACGACTACATTACTACCACCAGTCCTTGAATGAGGCTAGGGAGAATGTGGTGATTATGAAGAAATGCATTGTCACTGTCATTCTATCTATCAATATGATGTCTGTACTACGTGTGCATTTTTGCTAAATAAAACCTAGTCAGTATCAGGTTTACATCATTTCAGGTAACTATTTACATTGAAGAAGTCTTTCAGTGAATAAAAACTGTTTTCTATTAAATATGATTTTAACTTTTGAACAAATTTAGTATATTTGACCTCATCAGCTATTTCTTTAGGTAGGCTGTTGTAAATGCGTATTGTTGTCATATGGGGGCTTTTATTTCTCATTTGTAAGTTACTTGTTGGGAGGGCTATTTTATCTCTATGTCTTCAATGTCAGACGGTTTGAGGTTATCATCGTTCTCAGAAATGTACGCCGAAATTGAAACAGAAGTAGGTAATTAGGAGCCAGATAACTTACTGCCATGTGGAGAACATATCTAGAGGCATGATCGAAATAGTTTATAATTATAAGTATGTAGAGACCGATAGACTAAGTACCTAACCTAAGTATATCTCATCTCTAACAAATAAAACTAACCAAAGCCGAAGTAGACAAATATTTGCGTATATACATGTACCTATGTCGTCGTGTCTGACAACCTGAGGCCCTAGCACGATAGGTTTTATCGTCACGTTTTATTACGGCGAAAATGTCCTGAAACGTGACGTGACGTTTCAGTACATTTTCGCCGATACAGTCAGTCTTTCCTTGATACTTACCTAATACTTGGAAAGCATAATACCTACCAGTACCTAGCCTACCTACTCGTATTGTGTAAAAATCCTTCACATTGATTGTTTTACAACAATTATTTTTAACGACCGTGATTTCGATAAGAGAAATAATAAATCGTAAAACGTAATAAAGTTAGGTAACGTGTTAGGTTAAATAACAGAAGTATTATGTAGATGTACCTTTAAGTAAGTATATATGTAATTATTGAATGTGGTGTGCTCCGTTCTTTTATTTGTACGTTCCAAGTGTTCCAACACATCAAATTCAAAGCGTTCAGTTCAGACTTATGCCTTTCGTACAAGACTGTACGCGATGCGTTAACAAAAAGAGTAATAAGAAAGTAATTACAGTAATGAGTTATGCGTAGCTCTCTCGTATTTATCGACTTTATCGTGGCATTGTTTAGTTAATGTACCTAACATTCCTATTAGAACACGCAATTTTCTTGCTACTTTGTATCGAGAGTTATCGTGTTTTATGATGACGAATATCTGTCCCTTGCCTAAAATGACTTATTTTGCGCATCGCTTTCAATTCATTTTGCCACTAAACGAAAAATGTTGTTAAATACTTCTTCTTCTTCGTTTTCACTCTTGGCAGAGTGGTCGTGATGATCATCAGTACTTTTAGCGTGGGATTGACGTGAGTTGCGTTTACTACAGGCGCTAGCGCCTATCGTCAAGATTTAGTATGAAAAGTCTATACACCGCCCCTGGTGGTCACTCATAGAACTAAAAATCCAAACTGTAACGTGAGGCACTTATACATTACTTGATTCGCCATCGACTTCACGTTCGTTCACGATTTTCCAATATTCAACCTTATATCACTAGCATTTATCGTTTTAATTTAAATGTTTGTCGGTTATGACATTACAGAATACGCGCATCGCGACGTCGACAGTGTCCACTGTCGATACAATATGGCGGCGCGGGGGCCATTTATTTGCATTTTTAAATACAAAATACGCGACAATCCGAATTTTGCGGATATATGTTGTCAATTCAAAACCCTTATTTTTATAAGTTCTTTAATTTGAGATAAATTTCGATCGGATCTACGGTAACTCTTGACGGAATAATACGATATCACGGGCCATTTTGCAAGTGAAATAGTAAACTACAGTCGCGACGGTATTCTTCGATTCGAAATGTCTCACACTACCGATTGGTAGTACGAATCGAACGTTAAATTACGCATCGAAAACTAAACGCAAAGTGCCTAACGTTTTGCAGTTGGTTTCGAAGTCCAACGGCAATGTGAGTTACAAGTTTGACGGGTCGAATCGAAGAATACCGTAGCGAGATCGAAATCTATTCGAAGCGCGTTTATTCGATCTCGTATTAGTTACGTAACGTTAGGTTACGATTGTATCTCACAATAAGGGTACAGGTGCTGTACCCTTTGCGTGGGATTGAAGTGAGTTGCGTTTACGCAGACGCTAGCGCCTAATGTTAAAGATAGTATGAAAAGTCTATACACCGCCCCTGGCGGTCACTGATAGAACTGAAAATCCAAACCGTAGCGTGAGTCTTCACGATCGTTCGTATAGTTTAATCGATTTTCCAATATTCAACCTTATATCGCATGCATTTATCGTTTTAATTTAAACGTTTGTCTGTTATGACATTACAGAATACGCGCATCGCGACGTCGACAGTGTTGAAACAATATGGCGGCGCGTGTGCCATTTATTTGCATTTTTAAATACAAAATACGTGACAATCCGAATTTTGCGGATATATGTTGTCAATTCAAAACCCTTATTTTTATAAGTTCTTTAATTTGGGATAAATTTCGATCGGATCTACGGTAACTCTTGACGGAATAATAAGATATCACGCGCCATTTTGCAAGTGAAATAGTAAACTACAGTCGCGACGGTATTCTTCGATTCGAAATGTCTCACACTACCGATTGGTAGTACGAATCGACCGTTAAATTACGCATCGAAAACTAAACGCTAGCGTCTAACGTTTTGCAGTTGGTTTCGTAGTCCAACGGCAGTGTGAGTTACAAAATTGACGGGTCGAATCGAAATCTATTCGAAGCGCGTTTATTCACTCAGAGGCTCTAGTATAAGTTTTCGAATGCGTTTGCGTTTAGTTTCAATTTGTACGGCAACGCGAATAGCGCCTCTGGTGGTAACTATTAGGAACTACGCGTTGCCATACAAATTGAACGCAAACGCGTTTGAAAACGTATATGTAACGATAAAACTTATACTAGAGCTACTGGTCTGTAGTTACGTAACGTATGGTTACGATTGTAACTCACAATAAGGGTACTGAGAGCTTCATAACAGGCCGTCTCTGACCTGACAGTCGCCTTGCGTGTAGTGATGCATCTACTGCTGTAGCCCTAGTAGTTATAAGTTTCATCGATACATTATACGTTTTATTTGTTTTAGTTCCTAATAGTTACCACTAGAGGCGCTATTCGCGTTGCCATACAAATTGTTTTTTTTATACAACGACTGTGGCAAACAAGCTTACGGCCTGCCTGATGTTAAGCTGGTACCGTCGCCTATGGACACTAGTGACTCCAGAAGAATCACAAGCTCGTTGCCGACCCTTTATTCACTTGAGGATTCGCTGTGTTGGCAGATAGAGACATGCATGAAACTAAACGCAAACGCGTTCGTAAACGTATAAGTATCGATAAAACTTATACTATTAGAGCTACAGCTTTAATCAGTACCCTTATTGTGAGATAACAATCGTAACCTAACGTTACGTAACTAATACGAGATCGAATAAACGCGCTTCGAATAGATTTCGATCTCGCTACGGTATTCTTCGATTCGACCCGTCAAACTTGTAACTCACAATGCCGTTGTCCTACGAAACCAACTGCAAAACGTTAGGCTCTAGCGTTTAGTTTTCGATGCGTAATTTAACGTTCGATTCGTACTACCAATCGGCAGTGTGAGACCCAAATTTGACATTTCGTATCGAAGAATACCGTAGCGACTGTAGTTTACTATTTCACTTGCAAAATGGCCCGTGATATCGTATTATTCCGTCAAGAGTTACCGTAGATCCGATCGAAATTTATCTCAAATTAAAGAACTTATAAAAATAAGGGTTTTGAATTGACAACATATATCCGCAAAATTCGGATTGTCGCGTATTTTGTATTTAAAAATGCAAATAAATGGCCCCCGCGCCGCCATATTGTATCGACAGTGGACACTGTCGACGTCGCGATGCGCGTATTCTGTAATGTCATAACCGACAAACATTTAAATTAAAACGATAAATGCTAGTGATATAAGGTTGAATATTGGAAAATCGTGAACGAACGTGAAGTCGATGGCGAATTAAGTAATGTATAAGTGCCTCACGTTACAGTTTGGATTTTTAGTTCTATGAGTGACCACCAGGGGCGGTGTATAGACTTTTCATACTAAATCTTGACGATAGGCGCTAGCGCCTGTAGTAAACGCAACTCACGTCAATCCCACGCTAAAAGTACTGGGCTGTTCATCTCATTGGTTAGTTAGGTAGGTAAAGTAAACTGTATAAATGTGATGCACGTAAAATAAGACGAACTCCAAACTGTAGGTATTTGAACGGAACAGGAAAGGAATATTTTTCTTATGTACATTGACCTGACCATTTTTTAACAAGTGTAATTAAATATATTTTTATTGGGTTCAATCGCGATTTATCGGTTGTAGAGTGTAGTACCTATAGAGTCATGCAAGAAGTCACATGTTCTGATTCATTTGATTTTGCCTTTGTGGTCCTTGGCTGTAAAAATGTTGTAATTTACTATCACACTCAATATATTAACACTCAACACCAAATATTGAATATATTTAAATAACAAAGAGTTGGCGTGAAAATATTTTTGAAGAGTGAAGAGTCTTCACTAACAATGCGCTAAATATAGGTATATTCACTGAAGACACTTTTGCAACAGACTGTACCATGACGCCTAATTAAAAGCTCATCCAAATCTCAACAAATAAAAAGACTGATGATTCTACCCAAAGCCAAAAGGGCTTATATTATGGCAGTATTAGTATGGAAATAAACCTTTTTCATTTAGCAGGGAAATAGACTTATTCAAAACGCTTACCGAGCGGACAACCACGCGCAGCTGCATACCAACCAGTATAAGCAGTGCCCAAGTGTACTCGTAGTACTACGAGCCTTGAGGTAAGCTTATACTAGTTATTGCTCATAGAAAAGACAAACTGTTTAGTGAATGTTTCGTGGCTAATAAGCGGCGCGCGCTAATCAAATCTACCGTTGCTAACGGACGGCGAAAACCGCTGCTCAAACGCGCCGCAGAATGGCCGATGGATTACGAAACAAATTACTAGGTACGAAACTAAAGACGGGATCACCCCTGCGATCTGTGTGTCCCTCTGGCTCTGGACACAGCCAGGCTGCGGTCGGTGTAGGTATATTTACAATTTCATTGCGCCACACACTAGGTACACTACACAGTAGGTACCTACTCTTTGACTTTTAAGTTTAAATGTTCTGTGTTAGTTTCATATGAACATCATCATCATATCAGCCGAAAGACGTCCACTGCTGGACATATGCCTCTCCCAAAGAGTGCCAAAATGACCGGTCCTGCGCCACCCGCATCCAGCGGACTCCCGCCAGTCGCCACCTTTACCAGGCCATCAGTCTACCCACGCTGTTCCTGCCGGTACGTGGTCGCCACTCGAGAACCTTTCCGCCCCAACGTGCAATGTGCCCCGCCCACTGCTTCTTAAGGGCGTGAGCTCAAAAAACGGATTTTTAAAAATCGTAGCTCTTGTTTGGATTATAATACGGCTGCCTTAAATTTAATTAGCAATCTTGAGGCCTTTCTCGAGGGAAATCAGCTATTCGAATCCTGAGTTTTTGACTTTCGCTCGATAGAAAAAAATCACGTACATAGGTCTAAAATACACTAAAAAAATCATAACAAATTATGCACAACAGCCAAACATATTAAAATTGGTTTTAAAAATCGGCAATGTCATGTTTGAGGTAAATCAGTTACTTTTTTTATTTATTAAAACGCACAAAATAATAAAATTTAAAAACATGATATCCGCGCTTCCAAACACGCACTTCCATCTCGCTCACGCTTATGCTCAGTGAGAGGGAGAGAAGACCGAGCCTACGTCGTATTAAGTTTAGCGATTCGGAGGGCTATATCGGTTACTTTGATTCTGCTGCGGATAGCCTCATTTCTGAAGCGATCACGCAGAAGTAGTTTCATATATTGAAGAGCAATAATAGTACATTGTTTAACGAGGGGCGTAAGTGGAATATTGCAAACAAGAGTCGGAGGGCTTTTGATGACTCGAGTTTGCAATATTCTTACGCCCGTGTTATACACAATGTTTTTCATCACATTTGTGAGGAAATAAATAACTACAAGACAGAAAAATCTGTTTCATACAAGCGCACCAATCAAAAATTCACGAAATTGACAAGTTCACTTCCAGATCAGTGCGAGTGGAGCGCGCAGCTTCAATATTTCAACCAATCACAGAACAGAATTCTTGCAGCGCGCGGCCACCTAGATTTGCTTTAACCAATCAGATCACACACAAGCTCATAACTCCCTAGGGAGTTATACAAATCCATAACTCCCGCGGGAGGTAAATCAGCTGTAGCTGGTCTATATACCTGTCTATAATACACCCTTTACGAGTATTTGTATTATATTGTGGCTATGCACGGATTCGATCAATTTTTCAGATTAAATTGTAGAGCGGTTTGGCCTAGTGGATAGTAACCCAGGCTGTGAAACAGTCGATTTTTGAATGCGCGGGTGGTTCTGGGCTTGTTCGTATACACCAGTAACTTCAAATAACCCCATCCATACCATTATCCAGTTGGGTTGAACACCACCGTCTATCGAAGGAGGATCAACGCTGCTTCAAATACAGAAACTTGTGAACGAAATGGTCATGGAAAATTTCTACATAAGAGTTACCTATACGTCCCAGAAAAACCGCGGAGGCGATTTACCCCACATTCTACATCTACAACAACGTTGGGTTACGTATGGCGTAGAATCTACAATCATACATAACCCTATACCACCCTGTACTATGTTGTGATTCAATATCAAAACAGAAAAGTTCAAAAAAAAAACAAAAAAAAATAAGTAGGTATCTTTATTGTGACAACAGGTGCATGAAAAGGTGTTAAGCTGGGTACTGACCAACGTTACGAGGTGTTATGAACACGTTACGCAGCGAGCATTCATGCAGTCAGTACGTAGTGTTACGGGGAAAACTACATACTGACTGCATGAATGCTCGCTGTGTAACATGTTACATTACACCTCGTAACGTTGGTCAGTATATACCCAGCTTTACAATTCGCCTTGTGCCACAACACATTAAAACACATCTCAAATGTGTTTTAATTTTGAGTTGTGGCCGTATAACAGGCACTAGGCGGACATTTCTTTATAACTCTAATCTTGCTTGGATTTTGGAATATCCTATATAACTTCTTACAAGTCTTACAACTCGATATAGACGAAGTCTTCGAGATTTCATTTAATTGACTTACATCGTTGCCACCTTATTCAGATATTGCAATATTGCATATCGTCGGGTGACAAGCAAAACTCACTAAGTAACAAATACCTACTTAAATCAAAGGTCGTATCTCGATATCGACTACGTCCCGTGATACGAGGTTTTGAAGATCAGTGACAGTTTTGGTAGTGAATTTTGCTTGTCATCCGACGATATCGTAATTCGTAACTAGCTCGCAGCTCGTAAGTCGTACGTAACACTCGTAACGCATCTCGCTAGTCCTCTATAAATGCGATTAAAAAGCGAAAATCACAACTCGACAAAACTTGGAGGATTTATTAAAAAGTTGAAAATGTTACGTTGTTTCGGTAATAATTAATTTTCAGAAATCATTCGTCCGTTTAGGTCAACTTAAAAACAAAATTTAATTAAAATTTGATGCGTACTAAAATGAAACAGTCATGGCCTGTGTCATGGTGCATTATGAACCAAACGGATATTACCTGCTAGCCAAGGACGTAAAAAAAATGTTAATACTTTGAAATAATCCAGAAATGGATGTGAGTGGCGCAAAGGTGGCGCAGGACCGGTCATTGTGGCACTCTTTGGGGGAGGCCTATGTCCAGCATTGGACGTCTTTCGGCTGATATGATGATGATGAATCCAGTAAAGAGCCTCTATAGCCGAGCGGTAAGGCACGGTGACTTTCAACTTTCAACCTACACTCGGCGTCAAAAGTAACGCACCTTTCCTAAAATTCGTTTCAAGCGATTATTACTCCTAAGACACTTACTGTACTCTGTCGATATTAGTATCATTTGAAAGGTAATAAAACCCCCTAGGCTTTAGCTTTCAAATGATACTAATATCGACAGAGTACAGTACAGACAGGGTAACTTTTGACGCCGAGTGTAGAGGTCCTGAGTTTGAACATACAATTGGGGAAACTGATCTAATCCCAACAAGGTCTTCTTTTCTCTCTGGGTTGGAACTGGGAAGATCAGATGGCAGTCGCTTTCGTAAAACTAGTGCCTACACCAAATCTTGGGATTGAGTGTAAAGGCGGACCCGGGGCTCGTTTAGGATACAACCGGCGAGAAAAATGCTACGATGATGAATTGTAAGTAATGCATGTACCAGGTAGGTACTGGGTAGGTAGTCCTTACAGAAGACCAGAGCCATAATAGCACCACTGCTGTACAATAGCAATAAATTGTAGTAATAACTTATTATGTGCCACTGCTTTGTAGTGTTGCTGTATTATTGCATGCTATGAAGCATGTGGTGTTGTGTTCCTGCGTTCCTGGTGGTGAGTAAGGTCGCCAGAGCTCCCTAGGATGCGCTGTGTTGGGAGTGAGGGAACTGCTGTCTCTATCTGCCAACACAGCGAATCCTCGAGCGAATTCTTCTGGAGTCACAAGTGTCCATAGGCTACGGTACCAGCTTAACATCAGGCAGGCCGTAATCTTGTACGCCACCGTCATTGTATAAAATAAAATAAAATAGTTTGTCCCAGTTTACATGACGAAAAGTACTTAAAACCAACCATTACCAACACCTATTGTGTCATCGTTATCTTCAAGTAGGGTTGTAAAACAATTACGCGTAAACAACATAACAAACAGTAGCTGCTCCAGTACACGTGCCATACTTCGGTCAGTTTTATGTACTCTCTTTATTATATAATTGTATATCCTATGTTTCCATGTTATCCCATGTACTTTTTAGGGTTCCGTAGCCAAATGGCAAAAAACGGAACCCTTATAGATTCGTCATGTCCGTCCGTCTGTCTGTCTGTCTGTCCGTCCGTATGTCACAACCACTTTTCTTCGAAACTATAAGAGCTACTGTTGAAACTTGGTAAGTAGATGAACCGCATTAAGATTTTCACACAAAAATCGAAAAAAAACATTAAGTTTTAGGGGTCCCCATACTCAGAACTGAAACTCAAAAAAATTTTTTTCATCAAACCCATACGTGTGGGGTATCTATGGATAGGTCTTCAAAAATGATATTGAGGTTTCTAACATCATTTTTTTCTTAACTGAATAGTTTGCGCGAGAGACACTTCCAAAGTGGTAAAATGTGTCCCCCCCCCCCCCCCCTGTAACTTCTAAAATAAGAGAATGATAAAACTAAAAAAAATATATGATGTACATTACCATGCAAACTTCCACCGAAAATTGGTTTGAACGAGATCTAGTAAGTAGTTTTTTTTTAATACGTCATAAATCGTAAACCGCAATTTATTTCACGGAACCCTTCATGTGCGAGTCCGACTCGCACTTGGCCGCTTTTTATCATCTAAACTACAACAAATTATATGTGCAACCATACTAAAAATGTTTTTTTTTAGAAACTTGTTATACGTCTACTAACTGTGTCTTGAGAAACTCTATCAGTTTATCAGGTTCGTGTCGGATCGGAACACACCTTAAAGACCCTTCCTAACCCAACCCTATTCATCTAACATTTATAATATACTCGTTAAACGATTTAAAAGGTCTCCTTCTCCAAATCCAAATCCCACCCTATTTCACAGCTCATAAAGTTCTAAATAACGTTATACTCTTAAATACCTACCTTTAAGAATTAATGTCATAATATTCAGGGCTCGAACTACGCTTGCGCTACAAAATTATCAAATGCTGCTCATAAAGGTGTTATTGCAAGCAACCACGAACAAAATCGTACGTGTGGACGTGATTTCAGAATTTTGCCAGCGACATTGATAACTTGGTGTTGTCTAGAATCTAGAACTTATAAATAAATAGCAGGCTTGCACCAATTATGTGCTTGGCTTTTATAAAATGCCGCCGTAGCTCATTCCGCGTTAGACATTTGTGTCAACTCAACATTGTGTGAGAATGAAACATATTTTTAACCGACTTCAAAAAAGGAGGAAGTTATAGGGTAGGCCCTGTAACAGGAACAAATATTCAAAAGGACGCTTCCTTAGAGCATTTGCATTTTGCAGTAACCCCTTGTGTCTCATTCTCAAAAATTTTGGTTTCGGAGAAATTTTCATCTAATGGTATGACCTCCAAGGGTTCCTTTCCAAGTAGGTAATGTATCTTGGCACCACGAGATCATAGCACGGCACGGCAGTCAAAGCAGATTTTGAGGTAACATCATATAATGAGTCATA
Source organism: Epinotia brunnichana (assembly GCA_963854355.1). Lineage (NCBI taxonomy): Eukaryota > Metazoa > Arthropoda > Insecta > Lepidoptera > Tortricidae > Epinotia > Epinotia brunnichana. The sequence continues at coordinate 8,942,988 of OY977946.1, forward strand.
CTTAATAGTTTTTGCATTTTTGTTTTCACAAAAGATATTTTTTTTTGTTTTTTTAAGTTAATAAAAAGTTACTCATAGCACTACAGAAGAGTATAAAAATAAAAGTAAACTTATTTTAAAGCAAATATATAGGTATATATAATTTTTTTGACGTCAACCCACTTGGAAACAGCTTTCACAAGCTTAATAATCGATTGTTTAATGTTTTGCTCCTGTAAACAGGGCCCACCCTGTACCACAGAATAAGTAATAGTACTACGTACAGAAGGTTCTCTGTTAACAAATTCCCTGTTTAGGTACGCCAAACGCGTATAAATGTGGCCATCCCGTTCTATCGCATGCAACGCGCTGCGACCCGTGCGAGCGTCCTGTACCAACACGTGGCAGCCACTGAATAGAGCCCCTACGAAGGGGCGACCGGCATTTACTTGTAGCGATAAACACAAATCGCGAGTGAGCCGCGCCTGCCTGTACCTACTGTATGTGCCATCTACCTATGTCGAAGGACTTTTTATCCCGAGGCTCACACTAACTCTATACCAAATTTTATCTAAATCGGTTCACCGGTGGGAACAGACGGACAGACATACACACTTTCGCATTTATAATATTAGTATGGATTTATCCACATTTTAGAAGTACCTACTTAGTAGAGTAGACAACATTTTGAGTTGAGGGTTCGTTTTAATTTTTTAATATGGTGTCATATTATAGTATAGAATAGTATCGAAAGTTAATCTAAAGTATTTGTTACAGTCAAAATGAAGTTGTTTACGACTTGCGACTCACGATTATACCCACAAACTGCTACTATTCATTGAAAGTGTATAAAATGATGCACTTTATTACTAGCACGACAAAGTAGATTTTACAATACTCAATTTGAGTGACATATGATTTGAAATGCCATCATGGCATTATTGTGTGTCGGTTTATTAGACAAATAGCGTTTGATCAGTCAAGTGAGGTTATGGTAAAGTTTAAACCGATCACACGATTTTACTCAATAGTCAATTTTCAACCTAACCTAAAGGGTTTTAAAGTTCAAAGTCTTTCAAATGAGTTCTAATATCAATATTTTGCTTGTTTCATAGGGGTTTAGGGTTCTTGCAAATCCTTTAGGAAATCCATTATTGTAGACTGATATTTGTGAGGAAAGAAAGGATATATATATGACAACTTTATGATTAAGCTTTGAACAGGTAAGTAAGTACTAATTTATCATTTCTTTGCTTATCAATCTTATCATTATTGGGACAACTTACAAAGAAGAATGCACGTTGGAGTACTTTTTTCTTCACAGTTATCTACTGATTACGATTGAGGAATATAGGTACCTACCTATATACGAAAGGCCATTTATGTATCTGCCTGCCTGTACAAGTCTGTTGTAACGCATGCAGTCAATAATCATCTGGATTTAGGTCATTTAGGTTAGCCTTACCCGTATCCCACATATAATTTGCGACCGATCTCATGCCAATTGTACCAATTGTGGTCGACCCCTGGGTCGTAACGTACAGCTGCGCGGGCCCAACGATCTTTGACCCCTGCCGCGTATGTGTCTCGACGTTAATACGGACCATATAACACTGGTCGTCATACCCAGTGTAGTTAGATACGTAGTTCTTAAAGTTGTAAAGTTAAGTTAGGTCAGGTTATAGGAGTTGCTCTAACCAACGTAATTAGATACGTGGTTATTCTGAAAGTGTATGTTAATAAGGGTCAAATTATTGTGGAATTGTGACCGACGTTGCGTGGTGCTTCAGTTAAGGTAGTTTGAATGGGTGGAACGACCAAGATATATTGGTAATGTCGTAATAACATTACGTTCGGCGCTATGTGGGTAATTTATAGTAGGTACCTATTGATAAATACTTCATGTACTTACATACATGTATAAATTTTCTAAGTATTTATTATTTCAATAAAATATTTGGGAATATGTATCGAGCGGAAGTCACTCCCGCAAGCTTGGCTCGGAGGCGGCCGTTGAATGCTCAGTGTGCGCCGATTCTACACTCGCGAGCAAAAAAATCGACTCACGCCACATTTCTTGGTTTAGGGTAAATTTTTCGCAACTGGGAAATGTTACAGGAAAAATGAGTATACCACGTTGTTATAAATTTATTCAGCTTTAAAAAACGCAACTATCATGAAAATCAGACGCATAACTTTCAGGATATGCTCGTTTGAACGGGAATTGAAATTTAACCGCCTTGAACTACCCACGAGTTGAGCGCCTTCAGGATGCATAAAAACAGGCGTAAACCTGTTTTTCTTATCAGTCGCTTATCACAAGTTGACCTGTGCACATCTCTCGCAATTGGACCACTGAAACCACCTGGAAAAAATGGACACCACCGAAAATGAAGCCGCCCAAGTCGTCGCCTTGCTGAATCAAGGACTTTCTCAGCGTTCAGTTGCCGAACAGCTGAATTTAAGTCAGTCTGCTGTCTCCAGGGTTTATCGTCGATTTGCTGAGACCGGAACCCTTACTCGGAGACCGGGATCCGGCCGTCGAAGATGCACATCCGAGAGAGAGGACCATTTCATCGTGACGACCAGTCTTCGGAATCGCCACCTGACCAGCGTTGACGTCCAGCAGCAGCTGATGCGGACCCGTGAGGAGCCCGTGAGCTCTTGGACAGTTCGCCGAAGACTTAAGCAAGCAAACCTCACCCCAAGAAGGCCAGCTACGGGGCCCAAATTGACGCAGAGACATCGGGACCTACGCAAGGATTTCGTAGCACGCTACGAAAATTGGAGCTACGAGCAATGGAGCCGGGTACTCTTCACTGATGAGTGCAGAGTTTGTCTCCATGGCAGCGACAGAAGAGGACGGATGTACCGAAGACCTGAAGAGCGGTTCGCACAATGCTGCCTCTCAGAAACAGTCGCCTACGGCGGCGGCTCCGTCATGATGTGGGCGGGCATTTCAATGGAGGCGAGGACTGAGCTGGTTTTCATCCCTGGTGGAGGCCGAGGAAGTGGATTGACCGCGGATAGGTACATCACTGACATCCTGCAGGACCATGTTGTCCCATACGCAGGTTTTTTTGACGAAGGGTTTCATTTGATGCAAGATAACGCCCCTTGTCACACCGCTGGAGTGACCAAAGCGTACCTGGCGGCGGTCGGCATCCCCATTACCTGGCCACCGCTGAGTCCGGACTTGAATCCCATCGAGCACATGTGGGATTACCTGAAGAGGAAGGTTCGAGCGTGGGATCCAGCCCCGGAGACTTTTTTTTGGCCCTTTAAGCTGCTTTGGTCGAGGAATGGGACGTTTGCCCGCAGGACACCATCAGAAAGCTGATAAGGTCCATGAGGAACCGTATCGAGTGTGTAAGAAACGCCTATGGTGGCAATACGCGGTATTAAAATGAAAAATAAACGGTTTTTCCTCCATAAAATTTGTTTTCTTTCAATGTTGTGGTTATGAAATTAACCAGTTATCCCCCACTTTGTGAAAAATCACGTTTTTTTACAGAACCTGAAAAAAATATGACTTGAATTTGATATTTTCTGAAAGCCCACATTTCCAGCTTTCAGAAAATGCTACTATGCTACGAATACCTATATTAGTTTTAGAGATATTGCACATTGAAATCCAAAAAAATGTTGAGTCGATTTTTTTGCTCGCGAGTGTACTAGGTAGGTACGTGTTTTTGACAATTTCCGTGTCTTCAAAATTTCTGTCATCGCTGTTAAGGTGGTTCGATTGCCATACAAAACGTTATTTGACATTCGCAGGCTAACGGCGTGATATTTTAAGAAACTTATGTAACAAACTTTCATAAATTGGCTTCCCATTTGCGCCAAATTCCCCCTTTCCTAGAATAAACTTGTATAAACTAGATTAATTTGAGAAATTGGTTTGGGACGTGATATTTTGGAAAAACTATTTTTCTCAAATTAATCTAGTTTATACAAGTTTATTCTAGGAAAGGGGGAATTTGGCGCAAATGGGAAGCAAATTGATGAAAGTTTGATACATAAGTTTCTTAAAATATCACGCCCGTTAGCCTGCGAATGTCAAATAACGCTTTGTATGGCAATCGAACCACCTTAAAACCTCATTTGCTCGTTGTTTCGCAGATTTCTTATAAGTACCCTAGAATCTACAACCGATTAGTCAGCTTATATAAACTTCAAGAACACTCCGTCATCGAGGCAAAGAAATTACTGTCAAATCACCTTATGCACTTTCTTCTATCTTTTATAGATACAGAATTTTTTCACGCACGCACGCACGCACGCACGCACGCACGCACGCACGCACACATACATACACACACTTATTTTAGAATAAGTTTATTTTGTTTTTAAACATTGTTAAATTAGAGTTAATAATGACTTTGTTTTTATTACGTTAGAACATAGTCTTTCTTTGTTTTTAAAATAAGCACACTGTTTACATAGTACTTAAAATTCTATTGTTTGTTTATATTGTTGCCAGTAGCCGTTAAATATAAAAAGTTAACCGTACCTAGTACTTATTTCCCCCACGGGACAGGTAATGCCTAGTATGGGGGTCAGCATAATTGTAATAGGCTATGTTTTTTAAGAAATAAATTTATTTATTTATTTATTTAATTGCAAGGCATAGTTTAGATGAAATAAAGTTAATTTCTCCAAGACCGTAGTATCTTAACTCTTACTGTTATCAAGATATTCACTGTTTAATTTAATCAGTTTTGGAGATTTAACCAGTGTAAATGGCTCTTAACTGTGACATCATAACAGCTTTTTAAATTTTGTAAGGTTCCTATACAAGTATACACTACAAGAAGGGTTACAAAGTGAGTTCGTTCGATATTACATATTTTTTATTTCATGTTGTTCAAGACCCTTGCACAATAAGACAATGACCGTGTTAATGGCTTACATCAAATTATTTTCTACAAAAATCATTTTTTTTCGGATTCTGTGAATGTACTCTGCAATATGCCGACGTTACCGGACATTCCCGGGAACACCGTGTTACAAAATGCATGGAAGAAATCGTCCGCAACGTTGCCACTAGTGAATATAGGCGGCAAAAAGTCGAAAATTTCGTTTCCGTAAGTACCTATAGGTAAAATCGTATCGCTCGGACACGGCTATAGCCAGAACCATAATTAAATTCCGTCAAATCTACCAAGAAATGACACTGCCACAATGAAACCTACATTGTCAGTATGACTTTCCAGGTGTAACCAACCTTATTATAATAATACGAAATATTGTCGTCAGAATCAATGTAAGACTGATCGGAAATATATAGATATTTCATTTACTTATAAGTATACCAAATTTTGAATAAATAAATGAACTAAGTGATACTAAAGAAAGCATCCGCCCGCTCCACACTGACGTAAGATACCGAATATGAAGTGAGGAGTAAAAATGTCATGGCCGCCACCATGTCCACAAGATACAACAGTATTTTTTATTGAAATACCAAAGATACATAATAATGTACAGTCGACTACAAAGAGATGTATCCATACGATGTTACAAAAATATGTATACATAGACTTTATTACCATATTATATATAAGATATACATAGGTACAGTCGCCATCATGCACATACATAGGTACACTTTAGGTGTTCAAAAATATCGGCACATGCACCCTAAGGCCTTGAAAATAGAGGTGAGTTCCGATGTTTGTGACGTGCTTGTTTGCTCCGATGTATGTGATGGCGACTGTACATACTATTTGTAACATTAAAAAACATACTTATCTTTGTAGTCGGCTGTACACACATCTTCAGGCGATAATATTTTTGTGCCATGAATAACATTCATCATCTATGTCTTAAAAGTCAATTGACGCCAGGATACGACAAAGGACTTTTCACCGTACTTATGTACAAACAATAATGAAACTTAATATTGCTCGAAGATATATAGTCGCAATTTAAAAGTCATCTGCCTTGCATCGTGCATTTATTTGTCATTGAAATTGCAACTCTGAAAATATAACTTTAGGTTTTATTCGAGCTCGTTTTTTAAAATTTCCTTTTAAAATTTCCTTGGCATTAGGTACCACGAGTGCATCAGCCCTTATACGATTTTTTATAACTTTTATAAAGCACCAAAAGCTGCCAAAAACCGGACACTGGAAGCTGAAAGTTCCCGCAAAAAGTTGTGCAAAAAGTACGCCTCCCCCGCCACAAAAGGGGAATATACCAAGCATTTTTAAAAAAGTTCCTCTCTTAGCGATGGCACTTTGAATATATATGGCTCACTGCTGTGTCACTCTTTTATTTACATCCAACGCTGTACTTACATAGTGTACATGTATGTTATGTAAAACAACATTAACGTTAGGTAATAAAAAAAATATTATGCAATGGCATATGCCATCTTGTACTGTAAACCTTAGACACTAGGTAGGTACTCTATACATACTTTAGACACTGACACGCTATCCTATGCCTGAGAACTAATTCAACATATAAGTTTTACTTGTATGAATGTTATTCATGTCATAAATTATTTATTTACTGGTCATTGGTGCGTGAAAATAAATGAGATTTGTTATTTTGAAAAGGCATAAGTACCACATTGTTTTTTGCGTGATAAAGATATATGATCCTCTTTCTATCAAATGGTGTCAGAAACTGACGAATGCTATAACTACAGATGTATGATACTGAAGTGACCGTCACATCAAAGTAACGCACCTGCGATTAACGCGACGAAGAATTCTCAATTCGTTGGAATTTTTCTTTTGTTCCTCGATTAAGTACTCGAAGACGCCTGGACAGATTTGTTATTTTTTTTAAAAGGTATTCTTCCCAGGCGGTCCCATGATCATCAGGTCAGGATCTGATGAGGGGAGCCTAGAGAAATCGAGAAAATTCTTAACACGTTACCTGTTTAGCTGGGAACCAGAAATCGACTCCTCACGTGCACATGTTTTTTGTCAAAATTTTCGTAGCCAGTATGTGCACGCAAATAAAAAACATCTAGCTCACACTTGTAAACTTTGGTAATGCTTAAGGTTTATAAGGCGTCGTGCATCATCCGTGGTGCATGCACATACCCTAAAATGATACACATTATGCAAAGGTAACGTGTTAAAATTTTATAGGTCAGTGGGTAGTGACTCTGCCTACGAAGCCGGAGGTCCCGGGTTCGAATCCCGGTCAGGGCATTTATTTGTGTGTTTATCACGAATATTTGTTCCTGAGTTATGGATGTTATATATGTATATAAGTATCTATATGTATTTATCTATTATATATATCATCGCCTAGTACCCACAACACAAGCCTTATTGAGCTTACCGTGGGCCTAGGTTGATTTGTGTAAGATTGTCCCGTAATATTTATTATTATTATTTATTACTAGCTTTTGCCCGCGACTTCGTACGCGTAGTGCTCGTTTATATCGTAGCTCGATATAAACTATCACCCTCCATTTCCCGTTTAGGGGTAGATTTCCGATATAAAAACTATCATATGTCCTTCTCCGAGACTCAAACTATCTTTATCATTATCATCATCATCATCATATCAGCCGAAAGACGTCCACTGCTGGACATAGGCCTCCCCCAAAGAATTCCAAAGTGGCCAATCCTGCGCCACCCGCATCCAGCGGACTCCCGCGACCTTCACCAGGTCATAGGTGTCTACCTAGTCTACCTTGTGGGGGGGTCTACTAACGCCGCGCCTACTAACTACCTCTATACAAAATTTTATCTAAATGGGTTGTATAGTAGCTCCATACAATATTCACTTACTATTTTATGCCCTTGGGGGATTTTTTTCGGGACAAAACCTATCCGTTGTTCTTCTCCGCGAGTCAAACTATCTCTATAGGTACCAAATTTCATTCTAATGGGTTCCATTCAAATTTTAACCCCCAATTTCACCCCCTTAGGGGCTGATTTCCGGAATCAAAACTACCCTATGTCCTTTCCCAAGACTCAAACCATCTCTATACCAAATTCCATCAAAATGGGTTCCATTCAAATTTTCACCCCACATTTCACCCCCTTAAGGAATGATTTCCCAGACAAAAATTATCATATGTCCTTTTCCAGCACTCAAACTATCTCCTAACTGTTAACTTAAGTTTTATAAGTTTTTATTGTTACTAACATGATAAGGACAAAGTCTGCAATAAATAATTTGAATTGAATTTAATTAACCAAATTTCGTCTAAAAAGGTCACATCACATCCAAATTTTCATCCCCCATTTCAGCCCCTTTTAGTCCAGAAATGATCTCCATTTCTGGACTAAAAATTATTTTATGTCCTTCCCCAGGACTAACTTTCTCCATACCAAATTTCATCTAAATGGGTTCTATCCAAATTTTCACCCCTCATTTCACCCCCTCAGGAGATGATTTTTCAGGATAAAAACTATGCATTTTCCTTCCCTGGGACTCTCTTTACCAAATTTTAACTAAATGGGATTTATCCACATTTTCACCCCAATTTTATCCCCTTAGGGGATGATTTTTGGGATTCAAAGTATCCGTTGTCATTTTTCGGGACTCAAAATATCTCTATACCACATTTGATCTAAACAGAGTCCATCCAAAACTTCACCCCCCATTTCATCCCTTTAGGGGTTGATTTCCGAGATAAAAACTACCCTATGTCCTTCCCCAGGACTCAAACTATCTCTATACCAAATTTCATTTAAATCGGTTCAGCCGTTTTCACGTGATGCGCGGTCACATAAACAGACAAACAGATAAACAGATAAACAGATAAACAGATAAACAGACAAACAGACAAAAATTCTAAAAGCTGTTGGAACGTGTTCTGTTATTGATTTTAAGTATCCCTAGCCAATTTTTCTTCGAATATCTTCCATGTACAGACTTTCGACCCTCTTCAGCTTTATTATATGTATAGATAGATACTTGATGCGGAGTGAATTGAAGTCGGTTGAAACTTTGTTTATAAAGGAATAATAAAGCTTGCGACACACTTTGTCAAATAATGTCGGGCAGCCATTTCGAACGGCCGAAAACTTGTTACTTGTTTCTAATACAATCGGAAGTCTCCTTCTAATGAAAGGAATTAATTAAAAAGAGCCTTCCGCTTGTTTTATAAGTTACAGGCCTTCATGAACTGGGCACACGAAGTAAAACATCTTGTTACAAATAATTCTCTTTGAGTTATAAATAAGAAAAAACTATATGGTAAATGAAATGACCAAGCGAGCTCATAACTCGACACTGTGAATCTTTATAAATTTTATCTACACACATATCATAAATCCTCTATAATGTGTTCGGAAACTATGTAATGACCACCATTATTGCAACCAGTTACGTAACATCAGGGTTTTATCTGTGCCAGTGTTATTATAATGTAAGATAAATCATAATAACATCGATATCGATGTTATTATGGAAATCTAATTGGTCGTGATTTGAAATCTAGTCGGCCATCCACGGCGGTGCAATCGTTGTTATTCTAATGGTTCCCGAACACATCATTGAGGATTTATAATATGTCGGTAGACAAAGTAGTGTATGTAACTGTACATAATTAGGCATTAAAATACTCGTGTGATCCTATTATGAAACTCGCTTGTTTCATAAACCAACACTCGTGTTTAATGCCCTTTACATAAACTACTATTAACAATAGAACTCTACAATACGTGTCAACTATTACGAATTAAGATTCAAAATGATTGTGACAAACATTGGGATGTTTGCCTTAATGTGGCGTCTCACTGACACTCTAAACTTGGGAGTTAGGTTCGGAATTTATAGGTAGAAATCAGCAAAGGAGAAAAGTCACTACCTATTATTTATTTTACGACCATTTTATGCGCCTTAAAGGCATAAAATCCTCTATAACGCTACATAGTAGCGTACATCCTGGTTCCGTTGGTACTTTGTTAGATAACGAGAGTAGGCAAGAACAGTTACAGTTGTGTTTTAAGAGGAGTAGCTAGGATATCGTTTTCAAAACACCGATGCTTTTTAGACTGTGTTTATTAAGCCCGCCGTCGTCTCGCGTTTATGTCAAATCACAAGTAAATTGACACAAACGCGCGTCGACGGCGCGCTTAATAAACGCAGTCTCCATTAAGGAGCCTGTGAATAAACTTGAAAATAAAGATATTCATTGATATTTCATGATTAATCTAAACGTTTGACTGTTTTGTAGAACATTAAATACTATCCCTATCGTCATAGCGTTTTTTCCCGATAGTGCTCATACGAGCTGGCCCCGTAGCATGGATCACGCGATAAGTGACAAGATAGACTATCCGTCCCTGGCTGACACCGTTCGATAGAACGAGACGACGCGCCTATCCTGTCACTTATCGCGTGATAACGCCATCCATGCTACGGGGCCTAAGGGTCCGCTTTGTCACCAAACGGGTCGATTTTTTTATCATGGCCGATACGATTTTTCGTCATAATTTTATAAAATTTTGTAGGTTTGAAGAGCTTGTGGTTCTGAGCAATATAACAATAAAATTTTGTATAAAAAATTCCATTAAGATACGGAAAAAAAATGTGCGGATAAAAATTGTAGGACACTATAGGAAATTGTACGGGCATTAGTACAGAATCACGAGCTCTTCCAAACATTAGTACAGAATCACGAGCTCTTCCAAACATTAGTACAGAATCACGAGCTCTTCCAAACATTAGTACAGAATCACGAGCTCTTCCAAACATTAGTACAGAATCACGAGCTCTTCCAAACATTAGTACAGAATCACGAGCTCTTCCAAACATTAGTACAGAATCACGAGCTCTTCCAAACATTAGTACAGAATCACGAGCTCTTCCAAACATTAGTACAGAATCACGAGCTCTTCCAAACATTAGTACAGAATCACGAGCTCTTCCAAACATTAGTACAGAATCACGAGCTCTTCCAAACATTAGTACAGAATCACGAGCTCTTCCAAACATTAGTACAGAATCACGAGCTCTTCCAAACATTAGTACAGAATCACGAGCTCTTCCAAACATTAGTACAGAATCACGAGCTCTTCCAAACATTAGTACAGAATCACGAGCTCTTCCAAACATTAGTACAGAATCACGAGCTCTTCCAAACATTAGTACAGAATCACGAGCTCTTCCAAACATTAGTACAGAATCACGAGCTCTTCCAAACATTAGTACAGAATCACGAGCTCTTCCAAACATTAGTACAGAATCACGAGCTCTTCCAAACATTAGTACAGAATCACGAGCTCTTCCAAACATTAGTACAGAATCACGAGCTCTTCCAAACATTAGTACAGAATCACGAGCTCTTCCAAACATTAGTACAGAATCACGAGCTCTTCCAAACATTAGTACAGAATCACGAGCTCTTCCAAACATTAGTACAGAATCACGAGCTCTTCCAAACATTAGTACAGAATCACGAGCTCTTCCAAACATTAGTACAGAATCACGAGCTCTTCCAAACATTAGTACAGAATCACGAGCTCTTCCAAACATTAGTACAGAATCACGAGCTCTTCCAAACATTAGTACAGAATCACGAGCTCTTCCAAACATTAGTACAGAATCACGAGCTCTTCCAAACATTAGTACAGAATCACGAGCTCTTCCAAACATTAGTACAGAATCACGAGCTCTTCCAAACATTAGTACAGAATCACGAGCTCTTCCAAACATTAGTACAGAATCACGAGCTCTTCCAAACATTAGTACAGAATCACGAGCTCTTCCAAACATTAGTACAGAATCACGAGCTCTTCCAAACCACCAAATTTTATCAAATTGTGACAAAAAAATCGACAAAGATTGACAATCGACAATTGACCCTAACATTAAATGCTACTTAGGTATGTCAAAAAAACTTGAAAAACGGCTGTTTACAACTTTAATTTGCTACTTATTCTAAATCACAACCGGTATTGCCACGGTTCTTTCGAAAAAACGAATAAATAAATAATAAATAAATATTTGACGACCGCTTTAGCCTAGTTGGTAGTGACCCTGCCTACGAAGCAAGAGGTCCTGGGTTCGAATCCCGGTAAGGGCATTTATTTGTGTGATGAGCACGAATATTTGTTCCTGAGTCATGGATGTTTTCTATGTATTTAAGTATTTATTTCTCTATATAAGTATATATATCGTCGTCTAGTACCCATAGTACAAGCTTTGCTTAGTTTGGGACTAGGTTGATTTGTGTAAGATTGTTCGCAAATATTTATTTATTTATTTATTTATTTATTTGCGGACAATCTTACACAAATCAACCTAGACCCATACTAAGCAAAGCTTGTACTATGCGTACTAGACGACGATATATGTAGATACTTATATAGATAAATAAATACTTAAATACATAGAAAACATACAACTCATTTCACATATCCAAAATCTGAAATTGAATGAGTATTTCGGAATAAGATCATCATCATCATCATCATTACTTAAGAGCCTTGCTCTTCTCTGTCCATTTTTCCAGTCTATTTACTTACTTCCTCATACGACCTCATACCAGATAAAGCTAATACGTTTAAATAAATAAATAAATAGATAAGACCCATAGTGTCAGTCACATCCATTTCCATTACCGACTGAGCACCGATCAGTTAAGCTGACTGCTCTAAGTGATCGATTATGAAGCTTGATTAACAATGGATGTAAATGCTGGATTATTCTGTTGTTATGATTGTGAGTGAGGCTGTCGTCTAGAGTGTGGTCTGAATTATTGGTCTTCTTGCCAGATACAGATACAGGGTGTCCTCTTAAGGCCCAAGCTCAAATTATGCCACGAGATCTAAACGCCCAATGTTCATTCTAATGTACAATATCTATACATGTACCTGCGAGCTGCGGCCCAAGACTTATTTTTTGTTTTGACGTGACATCCGCTTTGGTGGCATGGTCGAGACAAAATGGCCGATGTCTATGGATTCCTTCGTTACTAAAAATGTCATCAAGAGTCAAACGTCACTCCTGTCATCTGTCATTTAGAGTGTTTAATCAAAATGGCCGATGGAGGTAAAACTTAAATGAAATGTTATGAGAACGTTAGTGTACATCGCAATGTACACTGGGCGTTTACTTGAGGGTATAGCCCAATCTGACTGGGTCTGAGTTATAAGTGTTACTTTGTAAATTGTGATGTACAGTGGGCCTTACGAGGATACTTAAACTAGCTGCCCGCGCCGCTTTGCCCGCGTATTGCAAACAACGCAGCCTAATAAACATATAATATTTTTTTTGAAATCGGATAAGCTGTTCCGGATATTACCCATTACATACAAACTTGTAAACTTACAGAGCCACAATCTCACAGACCTTTCCTCTTTATAATAAACACACATACACATAAGTATAATAGTTTCGGGTCACCCTAAATTAAATAACCGCAATAGGTTTTTTAAATATTTTACACTAGTCTTATTTACATACTTAATATACTATTCTTCGTAATACACAAAGGTATTAGCAATTTCCGGGATCCTATCATAAAAATATCAACATCCAAAAATGTAGATTTTTGCGATATCTCGCTCCGTTAACGCTGTTTTTTTCATGGGTTTTTACGAGTCCTATTCGAACCTGGTAATGTTATTTTATGCAGTTTGGATGTAAAATTAAATAAATATCATGACAGGATTAAAAAAACTGCACAACCTGTCTATTTTAGGAAATTATGACGGTATTTCATAGACCCGAATTGTTTGCTCTTGAGTGTATTAGTATACATACATAAAGATTCGATATCGCCTGTAATACTAGGTAACGTTCGGTTGTTTTTATATTTTATTTAAATTTTTTTAGTAGATTCCTATTACATATAACTACTAAAACTAGTGAGCTGTAGAACTCCCGAGCCTATCTTTTTTCCAAAAGTTCTCGAACATGACAATATAGGCATTCTGCGACGTCTACGAGCACCCAAACCTTGTCAGGGAATCTGTACCTACCTGTCGTGTGCTTTGAGCCTTAGATTTTTTCTGTTCAACGTTCAGAGCCAGTTTACACTGCAATATATTTAACAACAGCAACGCGAAGGCACCGTTACGGTTAGTATGTGTCAACTACAACTCTCAAATTAGCGACATTTGTAGCATGACAGGCGACAGCTAATTAAATATTAGTTTTGGTTAGTTTACCTAGGAGTTAGCAAAGTATATCAATTATGGTTTTATTTTAGATGTTAAATCTACTAGGATTCCCCACTCTTTCCCATTGCGATACTACATATTACCAGGGCCTAACCAACGTAAAGTGCTTTGAAAATCTGCTAATATTTGATTTTCCAGAAAGATTCATTCTGCAAAAATGTTGTGTAGGTATTACCGAAGTATTAATTAAATTAACCTTATGCTAATTCCTAAAATCCGATAAAAAATTGTAGAAGTTAGTGGCGCGAACGAAACCGACACCGTACCGGTGGAATGGGGTTACTTTGATTCGCGGGGCGACTTTGATCAAATAGGTTTTTCTCCGAAATCATTGTTTTTACTTGTGGGTGAACTGTGGCAGTAAATATATTAGTTATCTATCTTGGTGTATACTCGATTAAATCTTCATAATTTCAAATAGTTTTGCTTTTATACTACATCCTAAATGATAGTATATACTAAAAGATAAGTAGCCCCATTTTTTTCCTAAAGTATTTCCATTATATTCCACTACTGGTGGAAACTGCTTTCCGTTTCCGGTTTTTGAAAAATCAAAATTAAACCCAAAATGTGCAATTTATGAATGCAAATGTGATGTCATGTAATAAAATATGCTAAAACTTTTTATAACATTGATTTTCAATATCATTATGGATACGTTTCAGAGCTTTTGTCCTGACATTTATTCCACCAAAAACACGATACCAATAAAAAAACGCAAAACCAAAAAGCAAACCCAAATTCTGCACACTCGGACTTAAAACAAAACGAATTCGGCAAAGGCAAAAAATCTCGGAAAAGAGTTAAAAAATGGGAGAAGTCGCACGCAGGGGGTGGTTGGGTGGGGTGGGGTGGAAACAGGGTGGGACCAGAGAGGGCCCACCCCTGACCCAGTCCCCCGATCCACCCTGTGCGTAAGCCTGGTGCACATAGTTTTTTTTGTTTTTTTTGGCGCGTTATGTAGGTAAATCGAGGGGATTTTTTTTATTACCTACCTATTTGTTTTTGGTATTTTGAACTTCGTACTCCATGGCCAATAAACTAATTATAATTACCTAGTATTCTGTTGTTGCCGTTATTGAAATTAAGTTGAAAGAAGTTATGTTAAATACTTTTTTGTTGTTATTTGACCATTGAGTACCTACGTCTACTCATAAAAATGTATAGCACATAAATATTTTTTTTCGAGACAATCGTTAGGTTAGGTTTAGGGTTATATCTTTGAAAAAATTTGCATCATAATATAAGGTCCAATAAGTATATGTTTTTTGAACTAACTTTAGTTCTAAACTTGATTCTTATTCAAGCTTCCATAGTGAATGTTTACATAGAAACACTAATAAAATACCTAACGGTTTGCATATTTTACCTATATTACAAAAGTTTTAAAAATCGCCGGCCTCCGAGGGCGCGTACAGTTTGCTTATTTTCAACAGAGTTAAAAACTATGTCCTACGCTTTTAAAATAAAGTTTATTTTTCTACGACGCAGTTAACGTTGGATATTTAAATATGGAATTGTTGAAAAAATAACGCCTATTTTTACAGGGACGCATTTTGAGTTTCGTATTTTCAGTTGGTCGGCCAGAATTCACATTTTAAACCACTTTAAAAACACAGAAAGATAACAAGGTAGCTAACTGAATACATATATATGTATGTTATGTAGTAATTTACAAAAAAATATGATGTTGCCCTGACCAATTTTTGTACGTTTACTTTCTTTCAACAGTTTATGGCGTACTAAAGACAATTGAATTTTTTGCGAATAAATTATTTAGATATTCTAATCGTCATTAATACTTCTATTGGTATTCAAACAGAGTGAATTAAGCCTTTGCCGGTTTAAAATATTCAATATACGTATAATTAATGAAATTTTGACGTAAACAACTTTGTCTCTTTTCCAAGGCATAACTAGCCTTGTTTCAATTTCCTTGACCCTACAAACAAAAGTCAAATAAAATGATTTATTATACAATTTAACTATCACCTAAGGTCGGTCGGTTTTGTTATTGTTTTTATAGGTACATAGAGTGTGCACTCTGCCTTATAACGACGTGACGTGTGACTGATAAGCGGGGATAATAAATCAACCCTTGTTACAGTACTATTGAGTGCCGTCAAATAACAACCGAGTGTAATTTGACAGGACTATTGCTTTTGGCGCTAGTTGCGTAAAACGAATACATTCAATAACAATGTCAAAAAGTTAAAATTTCAAAACATTTTACAATCTTGCTGTATCTGTTTGCGACCCTACTTAAGGGGGAACACATGAAAATTCCGTTGAGTAATTCGACCGAAAGTATTTTTATCGAAATTTCAAAACCCTTAAAGAAAATTGGACGCAGATAGAATCCTGCATAATCAAAAATTCCTTTAGCGGAACATGGTTTTGAAATAATGAAATTAGAAAGATTCGAATTGAGTAAGATTAAGGCGCTATAGGCTCAGCGAAGTGAAGCGAACATAGTTATTGAAACAATATAATGCGTCTGTTTATAATAATATGGTTTCAAAAAAATACGAATAGTAATCTTGAGGCTTTTCTGCAGGGAAATCAGTGATTCGAAACACGACTAAGCAATTTTCGCTCGATAGAAAAAAATCACGAACATAGGTCTAAAACATATTAAAATTCACTTAAAACATTCGTAGCAAATTATGCACAATAGCTAAACATATTAACATTGGTTCTAAAAATCGGCAATATCATGTTTGAAGGAACTTAGTGATTACTTTTTTATTTATTTAAACGCACAAAAATTTTAAATTAAAAAACATGATATCCGAGCTTCCAAACACGCACTTCCATCTCGCTCCCGCTTATGCTCAGCGAGAGGGAGAGAAGACCATGATACTATAGCGCCTTAAGCAATAAGCACGCTAAGGAATAACCAAGGATGTGCCATAGAGGATAGAGGTCCCAAAGCGCGTATGTATGTGTAATGTCATAACATAAGTAGTGTGTATACTTTTGTAATTCTCGTGTTTGATTTGACTCCCACGATACGGGCTGTGCCTAGTGTGGAAGTCGCTGTACCTAAGAAAATTGTTATTTTAAGTTATGATAAATAAATTATTCTTCTTCTTATTCAACTAATTTTGGCACTTGATTTAACATATTTAACTTCACCAATTTGCAAACATTCTAAATTTTTATAGGCATACCTAATTACCTAAGTAGGTACTTAAAACTTTTCCCAATGTTCTACTAATTTACTATTAAGCGTAAATATTAATTAATGTAATTTTATATGTTTATACAATAGTTTTTTTTGTTACTATTAATTTCACACATGTGTGAGCTGTGGTCACCTATAAGTGCCTAAGCAGATAAGAAAGAAGTAAGATTACTTAGATTTTTGTATTTAAGCCAAATGTATTGTTCAGACGTGTTATCCTTTGTAGTTCCTTAAATAAATAAATACTAATATGCATGTACACTGTTTTGCACAATTTATACAATGACAGAAAATACTTATGTTATCTTTTAAGACTTAGAATCATTAAGTAACAGTAATTGAGTAACATTAAGACATACCTAAGATATTTTAAGACATAAGACATTTATTTAGCAAAATCGTTTACACGTAGTATTATAAGTACCAGTCCAGTATATTGTTAAGTATTTGTATTGTATTGTATTTATACGGTGTGCACCATCCCTTATCAATGACGTCACGCGGGTGACAGCTTAGGTTTATGAGGAGGATATTAAACGTGTACATTTTACGAAGGTCGGTGTCAAAGTTATGTTTACACTTTGCACCGTATTCCTTTGTAATAAGACGATTACTGTATGCATATATTTTTGACTTCGACAGAAAGGTTGCAATGATTAGAATAAATCGTGTTTTGTTAAGTTCCGGGTTTGATTCCCAGGCAGGCATGTAATATTAGGTTGACACGAAAATAACTGTCTTTACCGTTAGCTCTATAAGGATGGGCTTGTGACCTTAAATTTGTTTACGATGCCATTCGAACCAGATTTTGTAGATGAACAAATGTTTGTATGGAAGCAACTACATTTAAAGGACATTAATATCCAAAAAATCGAGTTAAAGACGGAGCTCGCTGACAGCAGCCGAAACGCTTCATACTGATTGGCTTTAAAGTATGACGTCACACCGTGCAATTTGTACTAACCGTTGCATGGACAATGAACTAAATTGCTGTTTCGGTCGCGAAATACTGCGTTTAGGTCCATAGTTGTCATACAAATTTGTTTCTATAAAAGCGTAAGGATTCTATTGGTACCTTGACATTTACTCTTGAACAATAAATAAAAAAACTTTTTTTTCTAAACTTTCAAGGTTCATATATTTTATGATTTGAATTATATTTTGTAATTTATACTTTATTACAATCATGTGATGGTTTACTATCCATTTAGCAACACGACGTTATTAATTTTAACACCACGCAACAAGCCTATTGTGATGTGAGTTTGGTATTTAGTTAGTTTCTAATATTATAAATGCGAAAGTGTGTGTCTCTGTCTGTCTATCTGTCTGTAACCTCTATACGCTTAGACCGATTTAGATAAAAATTTGGTATAGGATAGTTTTAATCCCGGACATCATCTCCAAGGGGGTGAAAGTTTGTATTGAGCTACGATATAAACGAGTTCCACGCGGACCGAGGCGCGGGCAAAAGCTAGTTAGATAATAATAATGGATCCAGCTAGGGACGGTAGGAATTTTTCATACAATAGTTCTGATCATACCCAAAATACGACTGAGAGGCAGCTTTAACAAGATTGCTACAAATCAATGTATCCACATTACAGTAACCTCTATAAGTATGGTGATGGGTTTCGGTATAAGTAAGACTTCGGTATATGTATTACCGTAAAACCACACAACTATAGTCCAGGTCACCCAACTATGGTCCAAATCAATTTTCATATTACTTGCTCAGGTGTGATTTTTTTCGTGGATGAACTTAAAGACAGGCAATATAATAACATTAATAACACAAATCTAAATAAAAACGTATAAAATCACTATTACGAAATCGGTATTGACTAGTTAGTTTACTTTTGGACCATAGTCAGGCGCGGCTCACTCGCGATTTGTGTTTATCGCTACAAGTACATGCCGGTCGCCCCTTCGAAGGGCTCTATTTAGTTGCTGCCACGTGTTGGTACAGGACGCTCGCACGGGTCGCAGCGCGTTGCATGCGATAGAACGGGATGGCCACATTTAGGCACGTTTGGCGTACCTAAACAGGGAATTTGTTAAGAGTGCTCTTCAAAAAAGCGCTCGCTCAGAATTCGGTATTTTGACAGGCGTAGTGCTTTTGTGTGTGTAAATACTACTACCACCCACACAAACGTACCTAACCCCCACATGCACAGCTAGATCGCACCAGCCACGAGTGCCGTCCCTTTCTAGCTATATGTAAGTGCGATCGGGATAGAACTAACCGCGGAGCTTGCCGATGCAAATAGCTGTATAGCGCACCGTTGGAATTCGCTCCGTGACCGATATTGATACTTGCACTAAAAAGTGGTAAACATTACTTCGCTAACATGATGCTCTAACTTGAACAAAGTAAGTATTTGATTTTTGTGCACATGTTTTCTATTTATATTAAAATACTATGACAAAGTATATTCATTCTTTTTTACTAGCTTTATATTAACTTGCACTGTTCGTATGTATGTAAATATGTAAGTATGTAAGTTGTCCGTCAAAATTTGTAATTCATTTTTCAGTCACTTCCCGTTATCCAATTGAGCTGAAATTTTGCATGCATGTGTATATCGCATGACAATGCAATATTATGATGATTTGGAGCTGATCTAATGCTGGAGCAGTAAGTTGGCCATAGGAACTCCGCAATAAAACGACACAACCCTATCGAGTTTGGGCTCGTTATAATCGTCTCAATGAGTTGTTGATGATGGTATGCAGAAAAGTACAGTCGGCAATAAAAGCTTGTACCAAAAATGAACATTTTGACAGCAACTTATTTTTGTATAAAATAAACTAACAAGTTTTAAAGTTGTCAGTAATAAGAATAATAATTTGCTGTCTGGCACTACTACTTTCTAGCCGTGTAGTACTGTCGGGTACTACACGGCTAGAAAAACACCGATTTATGCCTGCTTCCTGGACCTCTCCAAGGCCGTCGACAGAGTGGACTACAATATTCTCTGGGCAAAACTGGAGGAAGCAGATATTCCGGGTGATTGTACAGGTTTGTTGAGGTACTGGTACCAAAACCAATTAAAACCAGGTGAGATGGGCCAGGACTTTGTCCACAGATTACAGGTTGGAATGTGGAGTACGGCAGGGGGGCCTGACGTCTCCTAAACTGTTCAACTTTGACTTATGTCAATTAGTACTGCAGTTCTTTTTAGGGTTCCGTAGCCAAATGTCGATTCGTCATGTCCGTCCGTCTGTCTGTCTGTCTGTCCGTCCGTATGTCACAGCCACTTTTTTCCGAAACTATAAGAGCTATACCTACTGTTGAAACTTGGTAAGTAGATGGGTCATTGTCAGATTTAGGTTCGCGTCTCTTTGGTGGACATTGCCAAAGTTAAGGGCTATAAAGCCTAATTTTTGGTTGATCTCTGAATCCGCATAAACGGCGTTGCCCCTTCTATAATCCTATGTGATAAAAACATATTATATGTGAGCGTAAGCCCGTAACTTTTGACCACCGGAAAGATGATTTTTGTTTTTGTGACTGACAATGACCTAGATGTATTCTGTGAACCGCATTAAGATTTTCACACAAAAATCGAAAAAAAAAGATTAAGTTTTAGGGGTCCCCATACTCAGAACTGAAACTGAAAAAAATTTTTTTATCAAACCCATACGTCTGGGGTATCTATGGATAGGTCTTCAAAAATGATATTGAGGTTTCTAACATAATTTTTTTCTAAACTGAATAGTTTGCGCGAAAGACACTTCCAAATTGGTAAAATGTGTGTCCTGTAACTTCTAAAATAAGAGAATGATAAAACTAAAAAAAATATATATGATGTACATTACCACAGATGTATGAATATATTATATAGTATTCTATGCTCTGAGTACATTACCATGTAAACTTCCACAGAAAATTGGTTTGAACGAGATCTAATAAGTAGTTTTTTTTAATACGTCATAAATCGTAAACCGCAATTTATTTCACGGAACCCTTCATGTGCGAGCCCGACTCGCACTTGGCCGCTTTTTTTTAAATGTATAATATTAATTTCTAACATAGTTTTAAGTTTATTTTGTTACTAACAGTATATGCACTATCACATGGTCTGAAATAAAACTATTGAATTGAATTGAATTAAACGAGGATTTGAAAGACGATAAGGATATTGACCGGGAGAGGAGGGCCTTATCAGTCCGCTGCAACATGCTGGCACGCAGATTTGGTAAGTGTAGCAACGAAGTCAAAGTGACATTGTTCAATGCATTTTGTCAGTGTTTCTACACTTGCCAACTGTGGTCTAAATTTATGCGAAAGTCGTACAGCACCATGAGGGTGCAATATAATGATGCATTTCGCACGCTCATGCGGCTGCCGCGCTACTGCAGCGCGTCCAGCATGTTCGCTGAGGCGCGGGTGCCAGATTTCTTCGCCGTAATGAGGGCCAGAGTTGCCGCTTTCTGGGACAGGCTGGGGCGCTCTCAGGACGAGATCCTCAAGGTCATCTACAACGACCTGGAGAGCCCTATTTTCCGATATTGGCTATCTGTGCATGATGAAATATTTAAGAACTTCACTTAGGCGTCAGATAGCTAACAATTGTGCGTGGAATTATAAATCTGGTATCTAAGAAATTTCTCTAACCTTGGTCAACCAATATGGAAAACGCAAATCCGTTGAAGAGAGCAATGGTGGAAGAAAATAAATGGCTCTTTAACGGTTTAGAAAACGGCCGAAGGGGCACAATCAATTCAATCAAATTAAAATGCCTGACTGGTAGAGAATGCCTCATGGCATTAAGTCCGCCATTTTTACTTTCCGTTGTATAGTGCAATAAAGTTTAATTAAATAAATAAATCAAGAGTTTACAGAGCAGCAATAATAAATAGCTATGCCGTACAATCATCATTGCAGCGGTTGGTATCTAAGAAATTCTTAGACTTAGCTTAGGGCCTGGAGGCAACATACCAACGAAACTAGTAATGTGCAAAGAACGAAAGTTTCTTCCTACATTACCCAGTTTTGAACGAAGACTATTTTTTCTTTGTACATTACTAGTAATGTAACTCAGTAATGTACGAAGAACAAGGGGATCATTTTTTTGATGTTTTAGTTTAACATTTTAATTTTAATTAAGTATCTTGTCAAACATGTATTTGTATTTTGGATTATGTTTCGCCTGTGAATAAATGATTTATTATTTATTATGTATGTCTTTCCCGCTCACGGGACAATGATGTCCCGGACCTTTGGGAGGCGTGCGTGGGGCTAGGTACCTACAAAGTACCAACTGAGCCAACACGTAGAGGCCCTTTTGACAATTTAATGAAATGCAAGGAGTACACCGAGCGGATGCTGTCCCTGCCCGTGTCATGGGACGCACACAGAGACAGCACCCGCTGGGGTGTATAGGGACTATTGCTGGTTGATGGAATCTAAAGAAAACGGGTTATTGGGTGAAAATGATGGACTGGATGGCTGGGCTATTGGGTGAAACATCGGACGCCTGCCTAATAAACTGTCTCATTTTTTATCTCTGGCAGACGGTGACTCGCCAACTGCTAGATGGGCCCCTATTATTAGCGACATTAAAAAATTGCCTAAGGGCAACACCAGTCAGAGAGGCTGGGGGGGTAGAGAGGTGGCACTGGACTTTAAACATATAGCCAACTCGCCACTTAGGTGTCCACATCTACCCTCGAGCAACAGCTCTTGCGACTTTACTCTGGACAGCCAGTTAAGGCAAGCCAGAGGTGGGGGGCCTGTCCAACCAACCACCCGATCGGCTCAGCCTGACCACAGGACACCCCCAGGGGCACTCAGGTACGTAGGGTCGCTACTCCCTAACAGCCCGCCACAAGCTGCCTTACGTTGACTGATTATTATTATTATTATGTCAATCACTCGTTCAAATTGAAAATGCCTCGTAAATCTACTATTGGTAAATGGTTAGAAACGTACCCGGAACTGGTTTATAAAGAACAAGATTCCGTGATACACTGTTCTGTTTGTTATGTTAATTTGAAACAGTTCAAAAAACATAATATCAAAAAACATGTATCAAGTGATTCACATCGTAAGAAAAAAACCGGCCAAGTGCGAGTTGGACTCGCGCACGAAGGGTTCCGAACCATTATCTATAAAAACGGCAAAAAAATCACGTTTGTTGTATGGGAGCTCCCCTTAAAAAAAATATTTTGTTTTCAGTATTTGTTGTTATAGCGGCAACAGAAATACATAATCTGTGAAAATTTCAACTCTCTAGCTGTCACGGTTCTTGAGATACAGCCTGGTGACAGACAGACGGACGGTCGGACGGACAGCGAAGTCTTAGTAATAGGGTGCCGTTTTACTCTTTGAGTACGGAAACCTAAAAACGTGTACCTGGTAACAAAGAAGAATTTTACTGAACTGAACTGATTAAATGTAAAATTGTTAACTATTAATTTTTCATTGATTTCATTGCAAATCTCTATTTAACATTTTCAGAAAGTCAAAAGTTATCTAAAAGATATCGGTCTTTAGCGATAAGACCGCCTGTTGTTTACCTCTACTTTTAATCTTCTTTGATATGTTGTGTTGTGCTCTATAATGTATCGACAAAATATTTGTATCAGAAGTCGATAAACGAGAAGTCCCCATGACAGCTCAAAAATGTTACGAGAATTCCGATGACTGGACTAACTAGTAAATAAATTAAATCTATCAAGTATCACGATCACTCGTACAATAATAATTGACTATAGAACGCGTAGTTTAGACAAAAGGATCCAACCCACAAGACATCACCATTGAAATGTATGACTTTTGTTTTAGGTAGAAGGTTCAATTTTAAATGTTACGTATCCGGTGGGTTTGAGCCTTTTCGCTACACTACGTCATATATGGCAGCTATGCAATTCATAACTTGTCTCGATTAGCCTCACGAATGTATCCCCAGTATAGTTTGACCCCGAGGTTGGTAACAACTATGCCTAGTCGGAGATCAAAATAATATTATTTTATCTGAAGAGTGGCCGGTTAGCTTCGTGAATAGCCACAAATAAACACACTACACGTCTGTCTCGGAGGGCTATTCAGCCGGTACTGAGATATATTCCCGCGCGACGGTAAATTTATACTAGTTTTGAATAATTATTTATAAATATAAATTTTGACAAAAGTTATATTTTTTGGACTGGATCTTGTTGGTACAAGCATGAACTTTAATTTTGTGTAAGATTCAATACAAAAATAATTCAACAATAATGAGAAAATCCTTGAGTTTTCAGTACGATTTTGTTGACAAATATGGTGTAATTGAGAACAGTTTACATATATATAAGTGCAGAATAAGGAAAATTCGAGGCGGCTAGGCGCAATTACAACATATTACGCTAGTGAAAATAGAAAAAAACAAGTAGGTTCTCATATAACATCATGGAGTATTAGGGGCTCAAACTTATGACTCTGCGCTCTCTTCAGAAAACTACTGTCGGTAATCGGGTATTTTCGGTTAAAGTATTCAGTTCTTCGTAAATTGGAGGCGGCTAGGACCAATATGAGGAGTTTACCTATGCAAATAAGTAATCAGGATCTAGAAAAAGCTCTCCGTTTCTTAGAATTACAACGTCAAAAATCCGTCATTCTCGCTTATTCCTGACCAAAAAACGAGCGCCCTCTTAACAGAGAACCTTCTGTACGTAGTACGTAGTTACTTATTCTGTGCCATAGTTGGGTTAGTAGACTATAGTTGTACTTATGGTTTTACTTATAGATAATTTACTATCGGTCTCATAAGAAGGCTCAAAGTCACCCAAAGGGCAATGGAGAGGGCTATGCTGGGAGTTTATCTGCGTGATCGCATCAGAAATGAGGCTATCCGCAGCAGAACCAAGGTAAACGATATAGCCCTCCGAATCGCTAAACTTAAGTGGCAGTGAGCGGGGCACATTGCACGTAGAACCGATGGCCGTTGGGGCGGAAAGGTTCTCGGGTGGCGAGCACGTAACGGAAGGTGCGGCGTGGGTAGGCCCCACACAAGGTGGACTGGTGACCTGGTAAAGGTCGCGGGAGTCCGTTGGATGCGGGTGGCGCAGGACCGGCCATTGTGGCACTCTTTGGGGGAGGCCTATGTCCAGCAGTGGACGTCTTTCGACTGATACAACATGTACAAAACATGTGAAATAAAAAATATACAGTCTGACAAAAAAACCATTAACGCCTCAATCCCACAGGGAAGTGTAATTGGTTGTCTCTTATTTTTAATATATATTAACGATCTCCCAAAAGTTATGAAGGAACCATGCGTATTGTTTGCTGACGACATATCCATCCTCACGACATGCCAAGACACTTACAACCTTAACGAAAAAATAACTAGCATACTACAAAAAGTATCAGACTGGTTAAGCGAACATAATCTCCAAATTAACTTCTCGAAAACAAAACTTATGTCATTCCACCCACAGCAAAAGAAACCTCTAAATATATCATATACTTATAACAATACCGAAATAGAAGTTGTTGACAATTGTACACAGCTTGGGATAGTAATAGATAAACACATTTGCTGGAAACCACACGTTAAAAATATACGAAACAAAATTTCTAAATTTGTATACGCTCTCAGAGAGATTAAAAAAACGACTGACTTAAAAACTGCACTTCAGACATATTACTCGTACGCATACAACTGGCTGAGCTACGGAGCTATTCTCTGGGCCAATAGCACAGACGCACCAAGCCTGTTCATTTTACAAAAAAAACTCATTCGAATTCTAGCTAATATTAAACAGACTGACAGTTGTAAACCTCATTTTAAACAATACAACATACTTACACTCCCATGTATCTACATTCTTGAAATTTGTAAATTTGTCCGTAAATACCCCGAATTTTATACGAAACTGGAAGATGTAATCAAAAACCGTACGATGCGATATAAAGGCAAATTATTGCTACCACCATCACGACTAAACCTACATTCGTCAGGACCCTTTGTAATGTCGATAAAAATATATAATAAATTGCCGAAAGAATTGAAAGATGAAAATAAAGAGACAGTTTTCATACGCAAATTAAAACAAATGTTACTTTCGAAAACCTACTACTCTTTAAAGGAATATTTAGATGATAAGTTTGTTAATAGAATTAAGTAAAACTAAGATATATAATTAATTAATACTATTTTTTGTATGCTGAATTATATGTACCTAAGTGTCCACCTTCTTATTTGCTGCGCCCAACAGGGTACATGATGTGATACCATACTTTATTTTAAGACCACCTGTATAACCATTATGTGCAATAAATGATTGAGTATTGATATGATGATGATGATTAGAGATAATATAACATCATCATCATCATATCAGCCGAAAGACTTCCACTGCTCATTCCACCTTGTGGGGGGCCTACCCACGCCGCGCCTTTCGGTACGTGGTCGCCACTCGAGAACCTTTCCGCCCCAACGGCCATCGGTTCTACGTGCAATGTGCCCCGCCTACTGCCACTTAAGTTAAGCAATACGGAGGGCTATATCGGTTACCTTTGTTCTGCTGCGAATAGCCTCATTTCTGATGCGATCGCGCAGAGAAACTCCCAGCATAGCCCTCTCCATTGCCCTTTGGGTGACTTTGAGCCTTCTTATTAGGCCCATAGTAAGCGACCACGTGTCCGTGTCATATGTCATCACTGGCAACACGCACTGGTTAAAGACTCTCGTCTTGAGACACTGCGGAATATTGGACAAAAAGATGTGCCGACGAAAAGACTCTGGACTGGAGAAGGTTAGGCATCAACATCTACGGCGAGTACATCACTCACCTTCGGTATGCTGATGATAGTCTTGGCTGAGACCATGGTTCAGTACTATGCTCGATGACCTCAGTGAACCAGTTATTCCTCACTACATAGTATAACACAAAGTCGCTTCCCGCTGTCTGTCTGTCCCTATGTATGCTTAGATCTTTAAAACTACGCAACAGATTTTGATGCGGGTTTTAATGGATAGAGTGATTCAAGAGGAAGGTTTATATGTATAATACATGCATATAAACCCGTGCAAAGCCTTTAAGTCATTTGTCATTTAAGTATCATTAATTTATTGTCATTATTGTCACTAACGTAGTTCATAAGTCTCCACTGTTACTAACATCATATGGATCGACTAAAGATCTGAAATAAAGATATTTTATTTTTTATTTTTAAAGCTTCCGAGCGAGTTGGTCTAAGGATGAACATGGATAAGACGAAGATCATGTCAAACGTCCATGTAGTACCAACTCCCATTTCAATCGGACATTTTACGCTCGAAGTTGTAGACGATTATGTTAACAGTTCCCCGTCGCATGGCAAGAACCCGCGTGTCATTGGGCTTACCTACTACGAGCGACTAGGGTCGTTTCGCCGGTAACGCGACCACCTTCGGTTGGCGTCGTTGGCGACCACTTGACGGACTAGGCTGCTTCAATTAAAGATATTAACATTTCTACAAATCCAACAGAAAACTAATTAGTTATTAACTATTCTTGAATAGTGTCAGAATAAGAATAAATACACTTTAAAACCCAAAGCTTAATCCAAAGCAAGAAAAAATAACCTCAATTCACACATTTCACACATTGCTTCCGAAAAGTGTTGACGTGCAGTGAATCTGTAAAAAAAATAACGCGACAGTTGGCGCGAAAACTTTAGTTACGTCACTTAATTTTATTATTATGCTGAAATTAGTTACTTGATTGCTTAAATGATTTAGCTATTGTAATAATTTCGTTGAAATTCGGCATATTATAAAAATAGATTTAAATAAAATGAGGTGGTCGCGTACCCAAAAAAATTATTACCAAAGAAGTCGGATAGCGACCACATCGTTTTTCTTTTTATTTCCTTATGGATTCTTGCGGCACCCGCGATATTTAGCTTGGCAAGCCAATTGTGTCGGTAGGTATTTAAGCCTTTCTTTAGTAGGTATATGTAATATAATAATAATATATAATTATAAAATGAATAATTCATATGATTATATGATATGGTTATATTACAAATGCGAAAGTGTGTCTGTCTGTCTGTTACCTCTTCACGCTTAAACCGATAGACCGATTTTGATGAAATTTGGTATGGAGATAGTTTGAGTCCCGGGAAAAGACGTAGGATAGTTTTTATCCCCGAAATAATCCCCTAAGAGGCTGAAATAGGGGTTGAAATTTTGTATGGAGCTACGATATAAGCGAGACACACGGACGGAGTCGTGGGCAGAAGCTAGTGTAGGTAAGTAGAATTTAATCTAAAAGTTACATAAAAGCTTGTAAAATGGTGGCATTTAGATACCTACTATGAACGACATGTGTGACTGTAATAGCAATATTTATAATAGCACTATGGTGTGAGCGAGATGGCGCGCCGTTTTCGATTCTATTTTGCATTGACAAGCAATGTAAAGTAGATTTAGAAGAGTAACAATTTGGTTTGTTGTGTTGTTTGTTTGTGTTGTATAAGGGCAGTCAGGTCAAGGTCAACTTTGAGAAAGAGGTCAATCGTCGATTCCGACTCGGCTGGGCAGCGTTCGGGAAGCTACGCTATGGCACATCTTTTCGTCTAATATTCCGCAGTGTCTGAAGACGAGAGTCTTTGACCAGTGCGTGTTGCCAGTGATCACGTGTGGCACCGAAACGTGGTCGCTTCAGAAGTCATAACAAGCATCATAAGAAGGCTCAAAGTCACCCAAAGGGCAATGGAGAGAGGGCTATGCTCGGCGTTTCTCTGCGTGATTGCATCAGAAATGAGGCTATCCGCAGCATAACCAAGGTAATCGATATAGCCCTAAGCCGCTAAAGTTAAGTGGCAGTGGGCGGGGCACATTGCACGTAGAACCGATGGCCGTTGAGGCGGAAAGGTTCTCGAGTGGCGACCACGTACCGGAAGGCGCGGCGTGGGTAGGCCCCCCACAAGTTGACTGATGGCCTGGTAACGATCGCAGGAATCCGATGGATGCGGGTGGCGCAGAACCGGTCATTATGGCACTCTTTGGGGGAGGCCTATGTCCAGCAATGGACGTCTTTCGACTGATATGATGATGATGATGATGCATCGTTTTATTAACTATTTAAACACTATTTGCAAGAGTGGTCGCCAACTAGCTAACAGGTGGTCGCAAACCGACTAAAGCGGTCGCTATCCAGCGAATTCGCTATTTTGAAACCTTTTCCATATTTTTTCCTAATCTATGGATGAAAGTGCTATATTTTATTGTAGGTTTCAAAACTTGACTATACTCAGAACCTATACGAATACCATCTATTATGTGTGTACATTGAATAGGTATACATTTACTAATCTAAAGTGTGCAACTCGGCTAAGTGGTCGCTAACCGGCGAAACGACCCTACCCGCTGATCTTAGACTGGAACCATCTGACGAAGCATTTAGACGCCGCCTGAAATACCTTTTATTGGAAAATCCATTATACTCAGTTAAAGAGTATATGGATCTTGATCTGACATGTTAAATTATTATTTTTACCTATTTACATTTGTTTTAATATGATTTGACATTAAATATAACCTATATTCTAATGCACATTACACTATATTGTAAATTGAATTGACGATACATAGTGGTTGACATATTTGTTCTTTTGATTTTGTTTGATTTTTATATTTACTCGTTATTGAGTAAATTTGTTGACATTGTATTAATTTAATATTATATCTTTATTTTTTTTTTGTTTTTGACGATCGTGATAAATAATCTTATTTTTTTGACATGAAACCAAATTTGTAATGTAATTTTTTATCATGAAATAAATAATCTAATCTAATCTATGTATACCTAGGACAGACTGTCCAGTTAGGTAGGTCCAACTTCGAGAAAGAGGTCAATCGTCGAATCCGACTCGGCTGGGCAGCATTCGGGAAGCTACGGCACATCTTTTCGTCCAATAATATAACATATAGCTATAAATCTCTACTATCTATGTATTGTAACGAATCCAGCAAGGGACGGAAGAAATTCTTCATACAATATGTTCAGAAAATAGCTAAAATACGACTATGGCAGCTTTCTACGGTCTTTTGTCGAAGGAAAGCAACTTAATGACAATGCCCTGTAGAGCGCAGCCTGCGCGGCTCAGGGACGAACTCGAGGCTACCACAATAAAATACAAAACAATACGTACCACTGGAAGAAACTTAAATTATAATTCTTGCCCAGTAGGTACTTTGTATCTACCAATGCCGCGCCTTCCGGTACGTGGTCGCCACTCGAGAACCTTTCCGCCCCAACGGCCATCAGTTGCGGCGTTGGTAGGCCTCCCACAAGGTGGACTGATGACCTGGTAAAAATCGCGGGAGTCCGCTGGATGTGGGTGGCGCAGGACCGGTCACTTTGGAACTCTTTGGGTTTTGTTTTTTATCCAGCAGTGGAGATCTTTCGGCTGATATGATGATGATGAATTTGTATCTAACTACTCATTAGGGTTCCGTACTCAAAGAGTAAAACGGGACCCTATTACTAAGACTCCTCTGTCCGTCTGTCTGTCTGTATGTCTGTCTGTCTGTCTTTATGTCCGTCTGTCACCAGGCTGTATCTCAATAACCGTGATAGTTAGACAGTTGAAATATTGTTGCCGCTATAACAACAAATACAAAAAAACAGAATTAAATAAATATTTATAAATAATGGTACGGAATATAAATATTTATAAATACGGTTCGTGCGCGAGTCCGACTCGCACTTGGCCAGTATTTTTTATGTCGCAAAGTAAAGCAAATTAAATGTAGGTAGGCATCCTCGGAGTTTGCTCTAAGTCATGTCATTGGCCAGACTATAATCTATCATTTAAATAGGTATATAAAAATGGATTGCAAATTTTGACGGACAACTTACATACGAACAGTGCAAGTTAAGGGCCCCCTCCCACACTACCGGCGTCGTAGTGTGGGGGGCCCTAAATAAAAGCTTGTAAAAATCGAGTTGAAATTAAAACCATATACTAAGGTCTACGGTCCCTCGAAGCTGTAAAACAATCATAGTTCTAGGTTAACGTAAAAAAAAGATAAGGCCATTGATGCCGCAAAAAACGTATTGGTATTTCGACACTCTCAAGGAATCAAAATTTATAGAGTACTCTCCGTTGACCTAGAACTATGAATTTTGGTAAGTAATATCGCCTTTTACTACAAGTACAGGAAACAATCAGAAAACTAAGCATTTATAATTTATTTTTCTTCGCTCTGCTACCTAACACAACTCTGGTAGATAGTATATAGAGGTAATCAACAGGCTATGGATCAGTATCTACTAGATACTGATCCATAGCCTGTTGATTACCTCTATAATAGGTTTTACTTCTGTATTGAGGGGTGCAATAAGGAGTATTTAGTATGATACTGTATTGTATTGTAAAGTAAACAACGTTTGGAAACATCGTACGACGTTCTGTATCCAATAAGGACCAAAAAGTAGCGTTCGCACCCCCTTCGGCCGTCCAGTAAAAGCCATTAGTGCCGGAACATGAACCGTTTACTACAGCCAAATGTTAAGAATTAGCGTGAATCAGATTGCTTTGAATCCAATCACATAGTACACGATATTAAAATAAATATATTATAACATTCTTCAATAATCCTGGCTTATGCAAAATCGTAACATGAAACATTATTGACGGTTCTCTTTTAATAAAGCGTTGTGCCAGAGGGACTGAGGGCTGACAGGCGTTCGCGTCAAAGCCAGCAACAGTAGATTGAAATTCAATTTCAGTATATTGTAGATACCTGACACGTGTTTTCGTCTCATTACTAGGAAGCAATGATACTTATACAGAATTAATACATGTTCGTATACATTTGATGTGTGATGTATACGAACTTGAGTGATGCTGATGATAGCGCAAAATATTTGTATTGTATTTATACTTACTACCGAAAATAGTACCTATCTCCGTATGAGTTTCTTTTGAGGTTTTAGATTTTAAAAGACGCAGAATTTGTTTTCTTATTAAGTTATTTTCTCGCAAATAAGAAATGCATCAAGTAACAACCTTGGTTATCGTTACATTTGTCAGTTGTTTTATTTAGGTACAGTACATATACTGTTTAATTTTACACATCTTTCGCAAAAAAAACTATCATTTAACCGATTTTAATATTAATTTACGTTGGGGGTTCACTTGCGTGGAGCCCTTCTGAGATCAATTTTAAACTTACCAACTTAACCGGTATGCATTTGAGTGATGAACTTACCTGAAAGAAAAAAATAC
Organism: Epinotia brunnichana; assembly: GCA_963854355.1. Classification (NCBI taxonomy): domain Eukaryota; kingdom Metazoa; phylum Arthropoda; class Insecta; order Lepidoptera; family Tortricidae; genus Epinotia; species Epinotia brunnichana. The sequence goes on from OY977946.1 coordinate 8,975,479, forward strand.
ATTATTAGTCAATTTGGTATTGCCAAAGAATAAAATATAAATAATTACTTACGAAGATATTGCAAGAAATTAAGATAGAGAGAGATAGACTGCAATATGTAAAATTTTTACATTTTTTTTTGTTAGCGTAAGATGTAAATACTGACATCACGATGACGTAGATAGAACTTCGCTCTGGAGTTCTGGACTTGTCATTGAACATTGATTAATTTAATTACCTACAAACTTAAATTAAAAATAATGATACTATAACGGCGGGTTGCATTACGTTTACACACCGATCAACGTTAAATGGCGCCGGCAGCTGTCATTCGATAGAAACTTGTCAAACTTTTCCTACATTAAAATATCTTCTTGCGTTAACTGGTAATATCACCATTTGCCGCACACATTCACACGTTTACGCACTCACGCACGCTCGCACGCAAATATTCACACACACACACACACACACACACACACACACACACGCATGCGCCCACACGCACGCGCCCACACGCAAGTTCCCACACACACACACACACAAACACTCACACACAGGTACACCTAAACACTCGCTCAAACATGCACACACAGTCACACAGAGATGGATAGATATGTGAAGTTAAAAGTATATCTTATCTTTTTATTTTTCATATTTTTTTTTAGAAGTAAATATTTAATCCTTTATAAATGTTATTTGTACACGCATCTTCATATTGTATAAAATCCCTAACTGTTTTCTTTCGGTCCTCACGACACAGGCTAGACCTAGTGTGAGGGCCACTGATAATGTATTTATTGTTTTGCTGTTTTGGTAAATAAATAATTTTGTATTTTTTTTTTTTGCTTTCCTACATTCATATTTTAACGAACACTGCTTACGATTAGAGACAGTTTGTTGTACCCCACCCCACCCTAAGAGTAGTTCAACGTTGTTGTAAAAGAATTAACTATAGCAGGAGCAACTACCATTCGCCTTCTTATTTACGGAACCCTAAACACGAACAAAAGACTCAAAACAATGGTTCACACTCATTGTTTTGCCCGTCAAACAATACGCCCCAATAAAATTAACAAGCCCAATACAAATCCTAATTGACATAAACATTCGCCTAAGTACGTCCCTGTCGGAATTAATCCGACCTCCACTAGGTCAGACTGAGTCAGACGAAATCGGACCTACGCGTTACGAAATACGTCTCAATTTCAAGTGTCACATAGTGTACATGTATAGCTATCGTATCCGAGAGAGATCGATAAGGGCGCGAGTCTGTGTGTAGATGTGTATGTGTGTGTGTGTGTATAGAGCGGAAAAGGATGTAGCGTATATATCTTGTTGGTTTATGTCGGTTGATTTTGCAGTATTGACTGCTTGTTATCCTGGGCCGCCTGGGGCGTATCAGAGCAGGCTCAATGGGGAATGGATGAAAATGTTAGAAACGCCTGATTTTTTTTTGTTGATAGGAATAACCTTCCTTAGCACCAGAAAAAAGTTGCAGTCTTTTCAGATGCGTCAATATTTTTTTTTAAATATAAACAGTTTCCTCACTTACGTTTTGTCGTTAGGACGGCGAATGAGACAATTTCCTTGATCCGTCTCATATTACATAAAAATATCATAAAAATCAGTGGTAAACTGACACTGGCAATGATATTGACAGCTGCAGCAGCTATATTGGTCATTGCCAGGGTCAGATATTTAAAATATTTCTTTGTAATATGAGACGGATCAAGGAAAGTGTCTCATTCGCCGTCCTAACCACAAAACGTAAGTGAGGAAACTGTTTATATTTTTCAAAAATAATTGACGCAGCTGACAAGTCTGCAACTTTTTTCTGGTGCTAAGGAAGGTTATTCCTATCACCAAAAAAATAATCAGGCATTTCTAAAATTTTCATCCATTCCCCATTCAAGATGCTTCTCGAGGCGCAATTCGACTTGTGACAAATACTTAGTTCATGACATGGCGATGATATAACTTTTTGTAAAATGGGTGCGAAGGACTAAATAATGCAAGACCGCGCCGCGAACTGTCTGAAACGGTCTCTAATTAGAATATTCAGAGAAAAATCGTGATAACTCACCTATCATCGCCCCAGTATTAATTTTACTTTTTAAACTGAAGGTTTCAAATTACAGCTGAAATGTCGAATGAAGGCAAAAACCTATCAAACCTTTCTATAAGAAGTACAGTCAGCGGCAGAGAAACCTGACCCCATGGCCCATGCATATAAACAAGGTCAAGATTCCCTGCAGCTATACAATATACAGATGTAGTGCATATAATAGTTTCCCATAGTTTTTTTCACGGAAACGTACGAACGTGTCTTGCTATTTCAGTCGGTCACTGTACAAAAAGTACTGAGGTTGACTGATGTAGCATGACAAATACGAACATTTCCGAGAAAATACGATGGGAAATGATTATTCACTACATCTACGTTTCTACTGGGCATTCATGAGATAGATACCTACCTCAATATTTAAGACACTTCAATGTATGTTAATGCTGAAGATAAATAAGACTGCAATTTTTGACTCCACAGTCAAACTGAAAAATTTAGTTTTGTGGAGCAATTTATCAACGTATTAATGTAAATTTGTTAATAAATAAATAAATAAATAATGAAGCTCCAACCATTACTTCCGGTAAGTAATCCAGATATCACAAAGTCGATGTAAATAGATTTTGAATAAAACTGCGAGCACCTCTGTAGTTAATAACATATAAGTATTATAATAACTTAGATAACTTGAAAACCCCCCGACATTTTAATTTCTAAGTTCCGTTCGGCTGAAGTGGCTGAACCGATTTTGTTGAAACGTAGCTAAGAAAAGAACCATTTCGGACAAAAAACCGCATGGAAATCGGTCCATTCGTTTAGTAGCTACGATGCCACAGACAGACACACGTCAAACTTATAATACTTACCCCTCTTTTTGCGTCGGTGGTTAAAAATGATATAGGTACTTAGTACATACACAGCACAATACATTATTGTCAATCTACTTTGAAAACAGCATGCTTGTTTGTGTGTACATAACTAGATAAACATGGCCCTAAGACTCATAACAACTATATGTAATCAGAGGTCAATCGTATACTGGTTCCTCGGTGCCGATACAAAGAAAGTGGTCGACCACTTCTGAACCTTAACACAAAGAATAGAGACAAAAAGTGGTAGGTAGATCTCTTTATTGGCTAACTGTACGAACTAAAAAAACAATACTCCAATTAAATTCAAAACATTTATTCGTGATAGCAATTAATAAACAGAAAAACAAATAGAAAATTATGAACGCAGCCATGATAATATTTGCTGCTACTAGCGCCAGCAGTGGCAATAATCGGAAACTGGAAGCAAAACAACGAAAGAAAACATCACACAGGGGTCAAATATTGTGGTTGATCTGAGCTGAACCATGCGAATAGTACTTGAATAAACTATGGCTAAATAACATCACATAGTTAAATACTATTAAACTACAGACTAACAAATTAACGGCAACGTACACGGCAATTTGTTATTTAATCCCTGAGAAAATTACGGTTTTTTTGGAAATAATTCAATATCAGGCTAATTATTTGTATACGGATTTTATATGTTATTTTAAACAACTTTTACTATAGCAATGAATAATTCTATGGACCGGAAGTTAGGAAAAAAAAATCACCCGCAAGCAAAAATGCTATCAGTATTTTTGTAATGAAAACATGTTTGAGTACACAAATTTGGAGACTTACTACCTGAATCCAAAAATATATGCATCAGGAAATAACGGCATTTTAATTAAATATTTACGACCTTGAGATAATATTGAATTTCATCTGGCCTATAGAAAGGTTTATTCGTTAACAAAAATAAGTGGATTATGCGCGTATCCCAAAGAACGTATATAGACGTAGTCAATTATAAAGTAAAGAAAGTTTATACCATTTTCGCCTGATTTTTACGGAATTTATGAAGATTTACTTTTCATTATTGTTTACCGTATCGGTATTAAATTTAGGTGGATTATTAATGAATATTTAGTCAAATTACCCAACCTATTTTTTGGTGTAAAAATATGGCTGATATCGATATATTGTTGTGTGTTCATAGAGCGAAACCGTAAAGTTCTCAGGGTATACATACATTATTTGGCCTTTGAGTCTTTCACTCTTATTAAGTACTACCCAGGGGACACGTGCAGGGTTGTGGTACATGGCAATGCAAATGGGACATAAAAACGGGTGAAAAAGAGTTAAATAAAAAGGCTAAACAGATTTTCCTGCCTAAGCTGGTGATCATGCATGAGCATTTTGGGTTTGATTCTAAAGCTTAGAACGTTCTCTAGGGACCTAACTGCCGGTGGCAGATTGTTCCAGCACTTCGTGGCTGCATTGCGGAAACTAAAATAAATTAGGAAATGGAACGCAAATTCACTCACACATTGTGATCATGTTCAAATTCGAACATATACATTATACGTATGTCTATCCGTCTGACCACAAATCCCTAGGGGTCGATTTGGCCCACCCTGTTTAGGCCCTTGGCTAGAAAGCGAGGTATTACTGTTGGGTTAGGTTATACAGGAGGAGTAGAGTAATTCAAATGGGCTAGTTTAGTTAGAGAAATTTGATACTAAGTAGGTATACGTATCGCGGCGAATAGTATAACCGTAAAACCACACCACTAGGTAGTTAGGTATATCCCAACTAGCAAAAACCAGGCCTACAACAGTCTCAAGACTACTATTTTTTCGCTCTTATATTGATTCTATATCATCGTATAAGCCTGGGTTTGGGCACCAATTATAAGCGTATTTATTTTAATATCGTTCTTATATCAGTCTTATTAGATGCTGTTTGTTTTTACAGTAATCTTGCCAAAACGAATTTAAGTGCCGTAGGCTAATATCGCATTTACGTAAGTATCTTGTAAGCCTGCATGGGCTTATATTTGGTCTAACGTTAGAATATTGTGAGCCTAAACAAGCTTATTATGATATTTTATAGGATCTTGTAAACCTGCATGGGCTTATATTGATCTAACGTTAGAATATTGTGAGCATAAACAAGCTTAATATGATTTTTTGTAGGATCACTCGGTATTTGAAACAGTCTGAGAGTTGAGTCGATCAGTGTGTTCACGTGCAGCGTGAAAATAAAAAAAAGTTACAAACCTTTACACTACAAGACTGTTTATTAAGTATAAATAATATTACAATATAATAACGTGTTTGTTTTCATCTGGTCTGTGTTTGTTTTATGGTAAATAATTCGCACGGGAATAAATTATTTACTGTAAAGTAGACCCTGTTTTACGCTTTAAAATTTATGCGCCTAATCAATTATGGCATTTCGTATCCTCTTTTAATTATTTTATTTCTTTATTTGTATTGACAGTGTCGCCATTGATATAGCTGCATTTTACCAGCGTACTGTTAGACTATTGTAAGATCGTTTACACTCACATTAGCCTTCTGGATACCAATGGCACGGCCATGATGAATTATTTTGGGTTCTTTGATTTACCTACATAAAACCTTAAATCGATTTAAGATCAAACCACCTTATATTGATCTCGTCTTTTGTGTTGTAAGCATGTTGATCCAATATCACTCTAATATCTTACTAAAGCACTGCTGTTGATCTTAGTACAGCTTTAAATAAGATCAGAGAAGTAACTACTTAAAGTGCTCTTATGCTATGCTGATATTAGTCTGACATTCTTACAATAGCATTTAGCAAGTCTATTACAAAATGAAATGAGCTCAGAGAATGGGGCTATAAGAATAGGTTTTCTCAAGTGCAATGAGTCTTCGTATATGTTATTGTAGGAGCAAGAGGCTTAAAATAGTATTATAAAATGCTCTTATAGACATATATAAGACTAGGCAATAAGACTGAACGTTCTTGAGTCCGTACTCTAGTCTTAGACTAATATAAGAGCGATGACATCTTTCAAAACAATTATAAGAGCGCTATAAGCTTACCACTCTCATAAAGTGCGTATTCTGAGACTGTTATAAGCACAGGTTTTGTCAAGTCCAATGAGTCTTCGTAAATGTTATTGTAGGAGTAAGAGGCTTATAATAGTATTATAAAATGCTCTTATATACATATATAAGACTAGGCAATAAGACTGAGCGTTCTTGGGTCAGTACTCTAGTTTTAGACTAATATAAGAGCGTTGACATCTTCCAAAACAATTATAAGAGCGCTATAAGTCTACCACTCTTATGAAGTGCGTATTCTGAGACTGTTATAAGCACAGGTTTTGTCAAGTCCAATGAGTCTTCGTAAATGTCATTGTAGGAGTAAGAGGCTTATAATAGTTTTATAAAATGCTCTTATATACATTTGTAAGACTAAGTAATAAGACTGAGCATTCTTAAGTTCGTACTAGCTTATCTAAGACTAATATGAGGGCGATGAGATGTTCCAAAACAATTATAAGAGCGCTATAAAGCCTACCACTCTCATTAAGTGCGCATTCTGAGACTCTTTTGCTAGTTGGGATATTGCACTAATAATCCACTACCCCAACCTATGGTCTAAAAGTAAACTCACTCGTTTCTATCAATACCAACTTTGTATTACTTAGTCATTTTATACGTTTTTATTTTAATTGGATTATTATTATATTGCCTGTCTTTAAGTTCACCCATCACACCCTTGGAAATAGTCCCACCTGAGCAAATAATATGAGAAATAATTGATTTTATGGCACTTACTGTTTTTTTTTTATAAGGTACTTTTGGGTATATTTGTGTAAACTCGTAGTTCTTTTTAGAGGTTCCGTACTCAAAGAGTAAAACGGGACCCTATTATTGAGACTTCGCTGTCCGTCCGTCTGTCTGTCACCAGGCTGTATCTCAAGAACCGTGATAGCTAGAGAGTTGAAATTTTCACAGATTATGTATTTCTGCTGCCGCTATAACAACAAATACTGAAAACAAAATAAAATGTTTTTTTAATGGGGGCTCCCATACAAAAAACGTGATAAAACAACATAAAATATTTTTTTAAGGGGGGCTCCCAAACAACAAACGTGATTTTTTTTCCGTTTTTATAGATAATGGTACGGAACCCTTCGTGCGCGAGTCCATCTCGCACTTGGCCGGTTTTTTACACTTGCTGAGGTGCACCCACCAACACAATGGTACACTTTTGCGAAACCAAGCCGAATTTTCATCAATTTGACTCGGAGGTCGAATTGATTTGTGTTCTCTGAGCCACAACGACCAAATACCAGGAGAACGTTTACACCACTTCAGTTTAAGTTCTTAGCAATTACCATCACATTTGCGTGTACATTTTATGTACTTGGGTCATTTTAGCTCGGTAAGTTGTGACCTCGTATCGTTCGCACGTGTATAGCGCTAGGTAGGTAGTGGTTTTAGCGCATGGATTCGAAAATATTCTTTTGTATTCAAATTGCGCTGTTTTATGGGTTAATGATATGTAATACATTGCTCATATACATAAGGCAATTTCCTGATTTGACGGGCTGTATCTATTTATTTGTGGTCATCATCCTCCTAGCGTTAATAGCGTTATTCCCGGTTGTGCCCTAATGGAGCCGGGCCCGCTTTGACACCTAATCCTATAGAATAAGAATTTTTATTAATTCACACATACGTTAACAGTGTAACACCAAATCACTTATGTGGTACCTACAAAACCTGCGAAATTTAAAAAATAAGGTAACGTTATAAAACAATAAGCAAAAACTAAAATAAACTCATAGACAACTTCAACAAGAAACAAGTTTAAATCTTAACACTGTTATGCGATAAGAATGCTAAGACTTTTCTACAAAATAAATTACAAAACTATAGAAATTTACACTCACTTAATGCGAAATTTAAAACATAATAAACTCTATGATTTGGCATAGGCACTAGTTTTACGAAACTGCCATCTGTCCTTCCAAGAGGGAAAACTAGACCATATTGGGATTATACTGGTTTCCTCACGATGTTTTCCGTCACCGAAAAGCCACTGTTATTTATATCGAATTATATCTCGCACATAAGTTTTTTGAAAGCCAGTGGTACTCGTCGGGGTTCGAAGTGTTCGAACCCAACGACCCCCAGATTGAAAGTCGTGTGCTTTACCGCTCTGCTAAACAGTGGCTCCTCGGGGCTATATCTTATCTTATGTTATCTTATCTAGGTGAGGGCCCTTTCGGATGTACTTCGACCCAGTGGGATCTTTTGTGCATTTGCCCTCTCCTTTATGCCTGCTCCATAATTTCCACAAAACGGATGATGCAGTTCACCGGGAGCACCTTGAATTCCTTTGGTTGCGGATAGCCGTTACCAAAGTAGTTCATTCTTTGTCTGGCAAGGGCATGACATTCACACAATAAGTGTATCTGCTGGCAATAGGTGTAAATGCGGTAATTTGTTGAAATATTGATGGCATCCAGATCTCCTTGTCATCATTATCCTCATCATCATCAGCCATAGTCCGTCCACTGCTGAACGTAGGCCTCCCATGTTGCGCCATGGTATTCGGTTCTGCGCTTTCCTCGTCCAGCCACTGCCTGGCGGAGCGCCTCGACTGTCCACTCTCAAGATACTGGGTTCAGGTGGCTATCGGGAGGGCCAAATAAGCCTGAACCAGTTATTCCTCACTACATAGTATAACACAAAGTCGCTTCCCGCTGTCTGTCTGTCCCTAGGTATGCTTAGATCTTTAAAACTACGCAACAGATTTTGATGCGGGTTTTAATGAATAGAGTGATTCAAGAGGAAGGTTTATATGTATAATACATGCATATAAACCCGTGCAAAGCCAAGGCGTTAAGTCATTTGTCATTTAAGTATCATTAATTTATTGTCATTATTGTCACTAACGTAGTTCATAAGTCTCCACTGTTACTAACATCATATGGATCGACTAAAGATCTGAAATAAAGATATTTTATTTTATTTTTACTGCCAGCAATCCTATACTTCTCGGTATGCTGTCAGTATCCATCCATACTAATACTAATATAAATGCGAAAGTGTGTATGTCTGTCTGTCTGTCTGATACCTCTTCACGCTTAAACCGCTGAACTGCTTTAGATGAAACTTGGTATAGAGATAGTTTGAGTCCCGGGGACGGACATAGGATAGTTGCAGGAAAGACGGAAGGGGGTGAAATGGGGGGTGAAAATTTGTATGGAGCTACGATATAAACGACAGGAAAGAAGGAAGGGGGTGAAATGGGGGGTGGAAATTTGTATAAAGATATCACAATAGTTACGATATAAACGAGTTCCACGCGGACGGAGCCGCGGGCAGAAGCTAATAGTTAGTTATATCATAGACTTCTTGTTCATTCTGATACAGGCCTTATATCGAATTTAATGGATAATATTTTGCAATTTTGTTTTGTTTTCATTTTTTGACATTTAGTTAGTCAAACCGTTTATCGGTCGTTAATCTGCAATTTCGAAATTATAATTGTGTAAGATTATTATTTTTCTCAAACATGCAATGAAATATTATCTTTAAGTTACGTTCCTTATAATAGACCCGGAACTCCCGGAAGTATCTTTTTTCGGGCGCAGCATTTCGAGGCGGCCTGAAATGGGATTTCATACAACTTTTCAGGCCTAGGCCTGCAAAGTAACTTTTTAATCTTCATTCCACTATTTGTGGCACAGCATCACAGCATTCAGCCATGAAATGAGTTTGATTTGAGGATTTTTATTTATTTATTTCATTGCATGTTTGAGAAAGCACTATACAAGCCTCGGCGTGAAAACGGATTTCCGGCCAAGTAGGTATAGATAGACGGATAGAGATACGAGCCGGTTTCCCGGCCTCTGATGTAATTGTACTATTGATCGTAAATTATGGCTTGCCATGTAAAACTGTGGCATTTGCAAAATAAATAATAGATTTTAGGTGATATTGATTTGCAGCGGGGCGGTACAAGCAGTGCTGCAAGCGTACAGTCGCCATCATATACATTGGAGCAAACAAGCAGCTCACAAACATCGGAACACACCTCTATTTTCAAGGCATTAGGGTGCATGTGCCGATATTTTTGAACACCTATATTGTACCTATGTATGTGATGGCGACTGTACCACCATGCTTCCGCGCATCCCGCACTCATTAAAATCTAGATGCAGTACAAAATCGGTACTCGACTGACACTTGACACTAACAGCTCACTGATACCGTACCGCCTCCGCACCGACAGATCAGGAACTTGGACTTTTCCCACGAGGCTTCAATCTGCAAATATGCATGAATACACCGAACAACGAAGTAACTAAAAGCAGTTAAACCTCATTGAACCGTTCGTTAGCACGTGTTATCGCTGGTTTAACTACGCGGTACAGTTATTGCAAGCTGAATACAGTTACTGAGCTAGTACGTACTTGCGTACATTTAACTACGTCCATATGAAAGACCCGCATGGCTTCGCCCGCATTTTTTATTTTTTTTATACAACCAAGGTGGCAAACAAGCTTACGGCCTGTCTGATGTTAAGCTGGTACCGTAGCCTATGGACACTTGTGACTCCAGAAGAATCACAAGCGCGTTGCTGACCCTTTATTCACATGAGGATTCGCTGGAAAGAACGCAGGCAAACCCGCGGGATAAAATATAGCTAACTAGCTTCTGCCCGCGACTCCGTTCGCGTGGAACTGGTTTATAACATAGCTTCATACAAATTTTCACTCCCCATTTCAGCCCCTTAGGGTATGATTTCCGGGATAAAAACTACCCTATGTCCTTCCCGGGACTCAAACTATCTCTATACCAAATTTCATTAAAATCGGTTCAGCGGTTTAAGCGTGAAGGGGTAGGTAAAAGACAGACACACTTTCGCATTTACAATATTATAGTATAGATGGATGTCCATCCGGAGAGTCCATTCTATACTTTCTGAAATCGGATAAGATAAGACGTTCCGGAGATTACCTCCTACATATAAACTTGCAGACACTTTTTTTGTGGTATGTAGTTTATGTTAACGCCTTTGCTCGTAATTTTTTTTAGCCCCATCGAGCCACGCCATAGCCCCCGCTGAGAAACAACCTGATAAGGCCTGATACGTATCAAAACGGCACGTTAATGTTTTTAAGACTTTTGCCACACCAAATAGCCATTGTAGGCACGCCACACTTCATTTAAACGTGTAAACCACAGATGTATGAATATAAGGAGATCGGACATGGCGGCCGATTTGTATAGAGTGAGCCTGTCGCAAGTACATTAACCCACACAACGCCCAAGTAATTGACAAGACAAAGCACGCACACATCTAAAACACACACACTTGTATACCTACACGCTTATTTGACAATAAACGCGCATCATATCAGGCATTTTGGGAAAAAACGTAATATTCTCTGCGATCAGCACGCGTGCACAGTATGGCAGTGTATGCCCATTGAGCATACAGCTGCGACACGGCCGCCGGCGGCTTGTCCTCTCTCTAGTATTCTATGCTCTGAGGTGTAAACATTTTACGTAGGTAATCCACTCCTATAATATTCCTTATAGCTAGAGTAGCTAACATAATCGCTTTTATGTCGAACGTAAAACGTGAATACAGTTTTCCGTGCCCATTTCACGGACTTGCAGAGTAACAATTTTCTAGTCTAAACTGGCAAGACTAGACTTTCAAACTTCAGAGGCTAGAAAAGAAACCAATGAATAAGTTTCTGTCAAAATTTAATTTTTGGTACAAGCTGCCGACTATACTTTTCTGTATACCGTCATCACTACTCATTGAGATGATTCTAACGAGCCCAAACTCAACGGGGCTACGTCGGTGAACTACTGAATTCCCATGGCCACATTCTGTCTCCATCATGAGATCAGCTCGATGGTACCATAATATTGAATTGTCATCCAAACTATACCTTTACCCAACATTTCAGCTCAATCGCTACCTTGAGTTGCAAGATTCCACCCGAAAAAACATAGTTATATATTTAGTTACATTCATAGTTAGGAGGCACTTTGACATTTAGTTAAATAAACTTTGTGAATTTGTCATATTTCCACTTATGAGATTTTAAATGAGGTAAAGTACCATAATTTTACATCCACTGTGTCGTTTGATAAAGTATTGTTTGAGTAGGCTGAGGGAAAAAGGAAAATTATGACATTTTTTTAAAGGAGATTTTAAGTGTTTGACGACCGCTTTAGCCTAGTTGGTAGTGACCCTGCCTACGAAGCAAGGCGTCCCGGGTTCGAATCCCGGTAAGGGCATTTATTTGTGTGATGAGCACGAATATTTGTTCCTGAGTCATGGATGTTTTCTATGTATTTAAGTATTTATTTCTTTATATAAGTATGTTTATCGTCTTCTAGTACCCATAGTACAAGCTCTGCTTAGTTTGGGACTGGGTAGATTTGTGTAAGATTGTCCGCAAATATTTATTTATTTATTTATTTAATGTTTCAGCTATAATCAGCCAAACAATCATATAGTCACGCAAGAATCGTATCTGAAAATCAGTCCTATTTGTTTCCTAATCTGGTCAGAAAGACATTTCAAAGAACGCGATGTTTTTCAACTCACGCCTTAAGGCCTCCACACACCGGTCGCGGGCGCGGGTCGGGCGCGGGTCGGGCGCGGGCTCGCGCAAGTTGTAATACATTGAAACTACACTTCAAACACACATCGGCGGGCCCGCGTTCGATGTGTGTTTGAAGTGTAGTTTCAATGTATTACAACTTGCGCGAGCCCGCGCCCGACCCGCGCCCGCGACCGGTGTGTGGAGGCCTTTAAGCCCCTGCTAGATGGTCGCCAACACGCCACTCCGACCGAGCGACCTTGGTCGGCACCGACCGCTGTAGTATGAAATTTAGCTGCAAACAACTGTGTACACGGTCGGTGCGGACCAAGGTCGCCCGGTTGGAGGGGCGTGTTGGCGACCGTCTAGCAGGGGCTTTACTGACATACTCGTAGCATACATTCACTGTCAATAATCGCTACGCGCTTCGCTCGTAGCCAATCCCGTGGTTTTCCCCGTATGTAGCGTAAAGCGCCTGCGGCGTAGAAGTGCGGTTAGTGAAGTCTACACGGCTAGTATACTTAAGGCGACGTGAGCTCCAAAAACTGATTTAAAAAAAATCGTAGCTCTTGTTTTGGTTATAATACGGCTGCCTTAAATTTAATTAGCAATCTTGAGGCCTTTCTCGAGGGAAATCAGCTATTTGAATCCTGAGTTTTTGACTTTCGCTCGATAGAAAAAAATCACGAACATAGGTCTAAAATACACTTAAAAAAATCGTAACAAATTATGCACAATAGCTAAACATATTAAAATTGGTTCTAAAAATTGGCAATGTCATATTTGAGGGAAATCAGCTATTACTTTTTTATTTATTAAAACGCACAAAAAATTAAAATTAAAAAACATGATATCCGCGCTACCAAACACGCACTTCCATCTCGCTCACGCTTATGCTCAGTGAGAGGGAGAGAAGACCACGAACCTACGTCCCCTTAAGTACGAGTAAGTATAGCCACACAATGGGGAACTTGCATGGGACTTCAATTTCGAATAAATTGCACTCAATCGATGCGGATATACGTAGAGATATATTATCATACAAAAGAAAAAAAAATAAAAAAAAACGATTTTATTAGTTTAACCTAACGTTAAAATGACGAAAATTTATTTTTTATTTTTTCGATAAAATAACGTAACAGCTACGTAGAATATTAAATTAGAAATGATATTTTGTGTGACAAGTATAGTCTTAAACGTAAATTTTGTGGAGATAATCGCAATCTAATGACTTACTCCATAGTAAAGGCTATGCTGTGACGTCATAGCATAAGCCCGTTTAGTATAAGAGCGTTTTCGGGGGGTGCCGGCGCGCGCAGATTTCAAATGCATATAACATCAGAAAAATAAATCATAACAAAGTTTTAATGCTACAGTTGTTTTAATGCTGGATTATACTTTTGTTTTTCGTAATAAAATATTAAGATGCAAGTTCCCTATAAGTAATAGTACTACTAGTAATATAGCAAAGATTCTCCAACGCTGGCAATCACAATTGGAACACGTATAACTTTTTCAGTTACCGGAGTGGGCGAAAAAATACCTCTGAAAAGGTCGGGAAAATATCGTCGGGTAACAACCAAAACTTAGTTATTATAATTACACGAAATAGTTAAAGGAAAACTCTACTTCAATATTACTTTAACACAGTTTATATTTCTTAAATATTTTTCTGCGTTCAGAAAAATTGTCATCACTTCATCAGCAGTGGTTGTGATCCGACGATATGCAAAGGGAGAATTGCTAAAAATATTAAAATTTAATGATTCCCAACAAATACATCATCATCATCATATCAGCCGAAAGACGTCCACTGCTGGACATAGGCCTCCCCCAAAGAATTCCAAAGTGACCGGTCCATACAACAAATACATAATGATTGAAAAATCTGGGCTGGTATTGGACTATAAATATGAGACGTGTCCCCTTCATGTCCCCTGTTTCATGTCTCAGACAGAGACATGAAGACAGGTACCTATATCCAATGCCATGCTGGGGATATACCACATTTCGAAAGTCAAATCGCGCTACTGTCAAAATTTGTAATTGCAGAAAGTGCATAAAATCATTTAGAGAAATGAAATAGAGATAGATTCATACAAATATTGGTTATAGCTTATGACTTAAAACACTAGCGATTCCAGAGGGGGGTTTAAGGGGCTTTGAATGAATGAATGAATATATTTTATTTCAGGTCTTCACCGACCCATATAAGAGGTGTTAGTTACATTTTAATTATAAGGTTAGATTACAAAGCTTACATACAATTTAACATACAACATAAACTGACATACACAGAACATACACTTACTTACTATATTGCAAGGTAGATTTGACCTGCCCAATCCAATACAGAAGTATTGGACAGTCAAACCTACCAGCCATCATTTTCAGGATGCTGTTGGTACTTTTCCTCACTCGAGCCATCAGGGATGAAATTTTATTTCGCATAATCGCATGGAAGTCATTTGTGCGTGCCTCTGCGAACATCCCCGAGGCACTACACCATTTGGGCATTCCTAACAGCATCCTGAAAATATTATTATACGTTTATTATTAGTAGTATTATTTTGCTTTACCCCCCACCGCCAAAAACATCTGAGCCCTTACTAAAATCTAGGTTAAGCCTCCCTCCAATATCCTGGATTCCACTGGGTCGAGCTTATAGAACAAATTGGATTGAGCCCCTGCTGGCATTATGTCTTATTAAGTAACTCTTCATAAAAACACGTCTAAAAACCGTGTTATTACATACTTTGTCGCCTAGCTGCAAGATAAAAGCCGAACTAAAATTAACTCCAAGGCTGGGCTTCGCTTGGCAAAGAAGGGCGTAAGTGCCATACATCTCCTTACAAGATACGTCGTTCTTTACGACAGTTAATTGTCGTGGCAGACATTTTTTTGCTGCCATTAAACCGGCTAAGTGCGTAAGTACTTCCCATTTGTTCCATTGAACTCTAGGTCTTAGAGAATAGGGTTCAATTTTGAACAAAAGTCGGAACTAATGGTACGTAGTACGTAAGTACCTCCTAGTCTACGGGTGCAGTTAAAATATTGGAACCAGTACGGCGCCCGTTTATGGAGTAATTAAGTACAAGTAGTGCTTAGTGGTTTTGGGACACCACACAATGACTTCCTGAAACATCAGAGGCTTGGAACAGCGTTTGTACTTCGCTGGAGACCAACGAAATAGGTGGCACTTTGTGGCAGACCGCCACAAAGTGCCACTGGCAGTAGATAAGTACTCGACACTGTCAACTATTATCCTATAGGTACGGTCGGCCAAGAAAGTTTCTGTGAGATCTGATTGTCGTTAAGGTTACTGTCATAATATTATTGCAAGTGGAAACCGACCTTGTTGTTTGATGACGTTCTAAATGAACCTCGACCAACCGTAGGGTGGTAGACCACATTTTTGGCCGCGTGTACCTATTACTAAGGGTGGGCCAACCAAACCATCTCTAATCGTAAGCGGTGTTCGTTAAAATCTGAATGTATGGAAAGTTTGACAAGTTTATTATAAGTGTAGATGACAGCTGCCGGCGCCATATTTAACGTTGATCGGTCAGTAATCGTAAGTTAGTTGAGTGCAACCTGCCCTAACGAGCTATATTACTAAGTATGTATATATATTTGTAATCACGTTCTCAGAAACGGATCTAACGATTTCGATGGTATTTGCAATATAGGGGCTTACAGGGGGCGTTAAATCGATCTAGCTAGGTGTCATATAGGGGAATAATTGTTCTGTCCACATTGTTTACCCGAGCTTAGCTCGGTCGCCCAGTTACTTATTTATTTAATCGTATGTCAATGTCATAGGTACATTATTTTGGCCTTTGAGTTTGTCACTCTTTAGTACCACCCAGGGGACACGTGCAGGGTTGTGGTAGGTAGTAGCTCCTGCGGACGCAAGTGACAGTTGACGCTTTGTCAAGGGCATCTCGACTGTTACAGGCCCAGTTACTATGATTATGTTAAATATTTGGACGTTTACCAAGGCCTCCACACATTGGCCGCGGACTGCCCGCGGTTGCGGCGCGAACGCGGGTCGACCGCGGGCCCGCGCAAGTTGTATTGAAATTACACTTCAAACACACATCGAACGCGGTCCTAAACTCCTAAGTCGAGTCCTAACGCGGGCCCGCGCTCGCGCCGTGTTAGCGGCGCTAAATTACAACTCGGGTAGCGCGGCCGCGGGTCGGACGCAGCGCGGGTCCGCGCAATTTGTAAAGCATTGAAATTACACTTTAAGTCTCTCACAGACTGGCGCGGCCTGGCCGCGGCGGTCAATAGTAAACTTGTCATTAGCTTTCAAATTAACTATTATTGATCCGCACCGCAGGCCGCGCCAGTGTGATTCAGGCCTTAAACACACACCGAACGCGGTCCGAACGCGGGCCCGCGTTGCTATTTGCTATTGCTACCGCTCCGGCGCCGCCCACCTGCGGTGTTGAGTTACTTAGTTGATGTCCTGTTTTTGTTCTAACCGTGTCTGGGACCGATTCCAGCCATACCTTTTAAGTATAATTTTATTGCTGTTACGACAGACGACTTTAGACATCCAACTTGACTCAAGACTGATTGGCAATAAGGGACCTAGATCTAGAAGCCTATAAGTGACAATCTGAAGAATCATTTCCAGACGCACTGTACACGTATATAGGTAATACCTATTACATATATATAATATTATATTATTATGTGTATATATAAATTTAATAAAATATATTAGTGGCTCTGTGAGCTGCAGAACTCACGAGACTATTTATTAGTAGTTTAGTTAATTCTTTTAGTTATGTTTATTATTTTAAAATTCAAAATTTACTTTGTTATCATTTTTGCTTTTATGTATGTAACCCACCTATGTGTAATACCTATGGATGAATGTCTGAAATAAATTGCTCTTAAATTTAATTTAATTTAATAATAAAAAAAAAAAACAAAAACATCGAACCTGCTCACAACATTTCACGAGAATAATTAAATAAATAAATATTTGGGAACAATCTTACACAAATCGACCCAGTCCCAAACTAAGCAAAACTTGTTACTATGGGCACTAGACGACGATATAGATACTTATATATAGATATATAAATACTTAAATACATAGAAAACAACCATGACTCAGGAACAAATATTCGTGCTCATCACACAAATACATGCCCTTACCGGGATTCGAACCCGGGACCTCCGACTTCGTAGGCAGCAACTAAGGCTACAGAGGTCGTCAATCGAATCGTTTGAGAAATGCGACCTGTAGAGGAGAACAGCCGGACAGCCCGACAGCGGGACAGTGGGATATCCGGACATACGAAAGAATTTTGGTCCAAGCTGAAACGGAGAACTGCATTCGCTTCGCTCGCTCGTTTAAAATCCACAAAGAGGTAGCTTCTGCCCGCGACTCCGTCCGCGTGGAACTAGTTTATTTATATGTATATCGTAGCTCCATACAAACTTTCAACGCCCATTTCACCTCCTTAGGAGATAATTTTCGCCGGGATAAACACTATCCTATTTCCTTCCCCGGGCGGGACTCTAACTGTCTCTATACCAAATTTCATCTGAAATCGGTTCAGCCATTTAAGCATGTACATTACGTACCTCACCAGCTAACACCCAGACAGACAGGCAGACAAACAAAAAAATCACTCAAAATCAATTATTTATTCTGCAAATAGGCCACAAGGGCACTTTTACATGTCAAAAAGTAATTTACGATAAAATAATAATAATCTTACACAATAATCATATGTTCATATGATAGGAATTAGTTTTTAGGGTTCCGTACTGAGAAGAATGCGGAGAATTTAGCACTTGGAGACCAAAAAACCAACTTCCTGAACCACAATTTATTTTAGAGTGACATATATCAATTACAAAGAATATTCGATATATCAAGATTTAAATGCACGTCAGTGCCGCGCACCATAGAGTTTACAACACGTACCGTACCCAAAGGGTAAAACGGGACCCTATTACTAAGACTCCGCTGTCCGTCTGTCCGTCTGTCTGTCTGTCTGTCAAGTAGAACAAATATTTGTGCTCATCACACAAATAAATGCCCTTACCGGGATTCGAACGGGGGAACGTGTTTCTTTTGCCGTTTTTATAGTAATGGTACGGAACCCTTCGTGCGCGAGTCCGACTCGCACTTGGCCGGTTTTTTTACATGTTTCTAAATGAAATGGAGGCCCTGGGATTTTTATACCTACTACATACCGATTTTCACAACACAACACACAAACACCCTCACTTTCCCAAGAATTCGTCCCTTATTTCGTCTTTCCTCGTAATATTAAAACTCAATAGAATTCCGCGACGCACGGGGTCATCGACCCCGGCGCGGAGACAGCGCGTCTCCACTCGCACACGTCAAACCAACTTACACGACCTAGTGGCCAAAATATGAACTAAAATACCCACACTAATTTCCTACGTAACTATCGATACTAGCGCCACATATTACCGGCAAAGCCAATTTGCAGTGTTTTGTTTACGGAAATAAATTTTGTGTGCTCGGAATATGAATTATGATCTCAATTTGAATTCGGTATGCGTTTCTCTGGTTGTGTTGTGACTTGTGATAGTTGTGATTGTGGCGTGACATTTGGTTAGAAATATAGGTTTATGGGACAATTTCAGGGCAACGTTTACGTCGATCGATGGGTTAAACTTGGGCGACTAATACCTTTAATTTATATTTTATTGATAGTAATGATAGTCTGATAAATTCAGCCCACAAAACTTCAAGCAATGAAACAGCTATTTTTGTATAAGTAGGTAAAGCTTTTGCCAACATACCTATCCACTAAGGGAATACCTAAAATAAAAATGTGTACCGAAGTTTATTCATGCATATTATTTATGTATAAAAAAGCAGTCTATAACAGAAATCTCATCAGATGTGATGTAGCAGTGTCATAGTAGGTAAGTAAGGTACCTATATATTATTTTGCGTGGGTTACAAGTCATATACTGTCAGCAGCTGTTCTGTGAGCTGTAGAACTCGAAAGCATTTTTTTTTCGAAGAAGTGAATCGACAATTTTTTAAATATAATTAACGAAACTGATTACAAATGTTCACGAAAATTGGTGGAGGAAATCCAAACATACAAACGATTTTCGGCCCAAAATTAAGCATTCGTTCGCTTCGCTCGCTCGTTCGATAATATCTTGGTTGTTGAGTAGGTAGTACGAACTACGAAGATATGTTTGTTATCCTACCTATATGTTTTACAAAATCTAGTTTTCAATGTGGTTTAAATTTTCAAATACAAACGTTGTTTTTTGCGCTTGATTGTAATATTTGTAATAAATATAGGCGCACCAAAGTGGGCATAGCAGTCCACAGCGTGGAAGCTATAACTGCTATAAGCACAGACTACTAAGAGATACTAACGTATCAGACGCACAACTGTCATACAGCCATTTTAGCCAATAGGGTTCCACTGAAATTGACGAGACCTTTTTTTGTTTTTTAATTTTGATGCATGTTTTGGCATGAGAACTGAAACGAACAGCCAGTGTATGGCACAGTGGCACAGAGTACCTATTTTTAATGTATTGTAATAGAGATCTATGTCGGCGGCCCAAATGGGCAGGAAGCAGTGTCGCCCTCCTGCAGAAAGGTTTGGAACTATTACGATGTGTATATATTTATGATCAGCAATGCCTCATTTATGTACAGTAGGCACAGCTCGGCCGAAAAAACTACGGAACAGCCGTAGTTTTTATTGCCGACCTGTACCTACCTATACGGGGCAAGTAGATATCCTGCAGGGTGCACCAGTTTTCTAAATAGTCATATACATTTTCTAAGTTACAGAACAATTCTAAAAAAAAACTTCAATTAAAAGGTAGGTATGTATTTTTATTTTAAAATTATGCAATAAGGATACGAATTCACTCAAAGACTTGGCAAGCTTGCCCGCGAGTCCCGTGACAATAAATTATTTTTACAAAATATGCAGGTATATCGCTCAAGCACTTTAATTATAAACTAAAACTATAAAAAGTAAATGACCCCCAGGTCGCCGTCGTTGGCTATGGTGCCCAGAAGGCTGGCAGCGTTACCTCTTTGGATTGCTAGGCTAATCCTTTGGCCAAAATAGCTGCCAGCCCTCTCCGGATGTTTGGATGAGCCGCTCCGAAAGTTCTTTATACAGGGCCTTCACGCCCGGTCCCCACGGCCCCAGGGTTTCCACTCCAAACAGCACTTTAGTTTAACTAAGTATAAAAGCTTAGGATTTATTCGTTCACACTATCCTAACTCGTTCACATAAGTATATACCTTAGGTAGGTAGGTACCTAAGGCGTCAACTTCCTGCATGGGGACAAATACATATAATATATGAATTATCCCTATTATGAGATCTGATATGGCAGGCTATACTTGCTTGATAAGGCCAACGTTGCTTTTAAATACTCTATTGCACTCTAGGATCACGAGTTGGCCAAAGAATCCTGGTCTGTGTCTTTTTCTTACACCACAAATTTTATCCTACTATTTCCACCCATAATGAGTCTCTATCTCTGGAATATTCTAACTCAACACGTTCACGAGTAGGTACACGAAGAGATCAAATACATTAATTAAATCGAAAAAGCTGCGAAACATATCGACATAGCAAGATAAATCCGTATTTTTTCTGACTTTTCAATCAAACTTCAAACATTTGAATTCAAATTTCAACTTGACATTTGCATATTTTTAATTTATTTTTTTATGTCAAAACATATATTGGTTAAAACGCTCAAACAAATTCAAAAACAAGCGGCAAGAGTGACAGCTCGGACAGCTTGAAGATGGCAGTAGGCGCGGGGGTGAGGGAAGCGCGGTAAATAATTAGTCAATTGCATTAGCCAATCACGTGCAATCACGTGACCACAATACTAACGCCCGGATATTTTGTTCAAAGATTGCAGGCCGTGGCTATAAGCAACTATAAGGTAGAGTGAAATAGGGACAAGAATTATCTCGGTTTTCTCGCTTTAAATTACAATTTGCAGGGTTGCACTGCAGGACCTTTGCATTTGGACTTTTGATGCGTATGCGAAACGAAAAATAATTAATTTATGATCAAAAAGATTTGTACGATAGGATAAAACATTTCCATTGCAGGAATTAACATTTGAGCAGTCCATCGGTGACCGCGACCGCGTTTATTTCGTATTGTGCGGCGACCACAGCTGTGCGGTTGCGTTCCACTGTGTTGCGATGTTTATGGACATGGTTGAACTCTGCAGCTTCTTTACTAATCGATTTTCAACCATTAATGGTTTCGGTAGGCTTCCTAGGGGTTACGAAATCG
This sequence comes from Epinotia brunnichana, assembly GCA_963854355.1. NCBI lineage: Eukaryota > Metazoa > Arthropoda > Insecta > Lepidoptera > Tortricidae > Epinotia > Epinotia brunnichana. The sequence continues at coordinate 8,997,305 of OY977946.1, forward strand.
TTGTCGGGTACCTATTAACGAAATGTTGTATGAAAAATATTGTAAGTATTCTGTGGAAAAACTGATATTTAAACAAGTGTTTTATTGATGACAACATTGACAACCCTAGTAGACTAAGTAACCATTTTGCACCTTCTGGAGAAGTCGATACCTACTGTCTCATTTTCTTACTCATGTGGTGCCATCAACGAGTAAGCAATTTGTTAACAGAATTCGGCACTATTGCCACTGCCGGGTTACGATTTTGAGATTCGATATATTCGTTTACCAACGTATATTAGGTGCAGCATTTTGTTTGCATTCATTACGGAACTTTATAGGGCCAAGGTTTATTGAAATATATATACAAAAGGAAATTATTTAATGAACGAATTACACCCTGTTTTTGGCAAAAGTCGAAACTGACCATAGATAACTTCATAAAATATTCTTTGTATTTGGATATTTGTTATTTAGCGAGTTTTCCTTAGCCTAATTAGGGACCGATGTTGGGAGCAAAATAATGAAAAATATCACAATGCTAATTATTTTATCAAAACATTTTCTTCATAATCCTCTATGACCTCTGTAGCCTAGTTGGTAGTGACCACAGATGTATGAATATAAGGAGATTGGACATGGCGGCCGATTTGTATAGAGTGAGCCTGTCGCAAGTACATTAACCCACACAACGCCCAAGTAATTGACAAGACAAAGCACGCACACATCTAAAACACACACACTTGTATACCTACACGCTTATTTGACAATAAACGCGCATCATATCAGGCATTTTGGGAAAAAACATAATATTCTCTGCGATCAGCACGCGTGCACAGTATGGCAGTGTATGCCCATTGAGCATACAGCTGCGACACGGCCGCCGGCGGCTTGTCCTCTCTCTAGTATTCTATGCTCTGAGGTAGTGACCCTGCCAACGAAGCCGGAGGTCCCGGGTTCGAATCCCAGTAAGGGCATTTATTTGAATGATATTTACATGATTTATTTACATGAATATTTTGTCTCCGAGTCATGGTTGTTTTCTATGTATTTAAGTATTTATTTATCTATATAAGTATATATATTGTCGTCTAGTATCCATAGTGTAAGCTTTGCTTAAATTGGGACTAGGTCGATTTGTGTAAGATTGTCCCCAAATATTTTTATTTTTATTATTAATAGTCGAAAGGTGATTGAATAATTAGGGTGAGGGGGATAATTGAGATGAAGGGCTTCCCGTCCCTTGGGTCACTTTATTGCCTTGGTACAGATTCCGTCCTGGACACCCTAGCTGCCACCGCCGAGAGCTCCGCCGTGGAACCGCCCCCGCCGTCAGCCTGTCACCCACCCACGCCCTGGATGGATGATGAGTTCTTTAGGGCCACCACCTAGTGAACACGCTGCCTCCCAGCACCCGTATCATTCGGAATGATGATTTGAAGTGATGAAATGAGTTGAGGTCTTGATTTAAATTAAACCATCTAGCACTGTTATTTCTTTATATTAACACACGGGAGTAGTTTACATGATATTTGAACTTTCTTGACCCTAGGACTTAATTATAGGCTTTTCCTAACCTCAAACCATGCGATTACATCTCGTGACCGGATCGTAATGAACGAGACATGACGAAGAATCTCTAAAGTTACAGCTTTCTCTGCCCGGCGTCGTGTCGCTAGTGTAGCACTAGAATTGAATGAGAGTACTAGAATCGACTTTGATAGCAATGTGAACCAGACTTATGATTATTTGATACTGAATACTAGATTCCACCAAAACATGTCCAATTTGCTTGAACAAAAGGATTAGTTCAGCACTTAGGATACCACGGTCCTTGTTTATTTTTCGGTTTACTTCCTGCTGAGTATGCTAATTATTTAGTTTTATTCAATTTATACCTACGAGAATATAAAAGAGTTTGAATATGTTCACGGGCAGTTTTTAGCTAAATCTGCCTTTTTTCTATTTATCTGACTATCGAAGAAGACAGAGTATTATTTACGAGTGAGTTTAAACTCTATTCATTTAGCATGTTCTACAGCCTATGCCTTTTCACAGATTACTTGAGCATGCTGGTAGTTTATCTTATTTCTAAAGGGAAGGCTTGCTTGCTTTAATATCTTGAAAGTATTGTTAGAAATTCCGGAAACCATTCTTACATTTTCGAAAATTTCCGCAAATATTAGAGTGCATCCACGTTAACTTTGAAATAAATAATCTGACAACAACACTCATTAAAAGTAATATTTCTATGACAATTTGGAGCTTGCCAAATCATTCCAATGCAGACTTAGCGTGGACGGACTCTAGCTAATATGATTAATCTAGTTATAGATAGAACTAGGGACTCTTATGAATACTATTCTCTAAATATAGATTCTAATAGGATCAGACATATTTGGATCTGAATTTACAAAAATATTAGTTGATAGAGAATACTTAGTGGTAGTTTCTAAATAAAATACTTTATCAAAATGAACGTGTGTACATTTCACGCTATTTCGATGCGTATAGAGATTTATATGATAGTCACACTCCATACTATTAGCATAAATTGAATTTTATTGTCATTTCAATCGCCCGAATTGGTATTTTATGGGTCTCTGGCGGGTGCACTATTTAAACAAAATCAATAACGTTACAACAGTAAAATGGAATGACATATAGCTTCGTGTCTGTAATTTGTATTTATAACATGAGAAAATTGATAAATTACGTTTATCTGGGGGCACGGCAGTGCCTCCGCCAAGTCGAGCAAAACAAAGAGGCACGGCTGTACCATCCTTTTCTAGAAGCCATTCAGGCCATTTTCAACATTCTGTAATTTTGTGTTTTCTAAAGCTCTGAACCTTGATTGAATTTACTGTGTTGAGGAAACTGCAAGTTGTGTATTGTATACTTTATTTTGTACTAGCGACCCGCCCCGGCTTCGCACGGGTTTATATGTATAATACATGCATGTATGGTTTGTATTATACAAATAAACCTTCATCTTGAATCACTCTATCTATTAAAAAAAGCGGCCAAGTGCGAGTCGGACTCTAATTTGCGGTTTACGATTTATGGCGTATTAAAAAAAACTACTTACTAGATCTCGTTCAAACCAATTTTCGGTGGAAGTTTGCATGGTAATGTACATCTCATATTTTTTTTTGTTTTATCATTCTCTTATTTTAGAAGTTACAGGGGGGGGGGGGGACACATTTTACCACTTTGGAAGTGTCTCTCGCGCAAACTGTTCAGTTTAGAAAAAAATTATGTTAGAAACCTCAATGTCATTTTTAAAGACCTATCTATAGATACCCCACCCCACACGTATGGGTTTGATGAAAAAAAAAAATTGAGTTTCAGTACTAAAAAGTATGGGGAACCCCAAAATTTTTTTGTTTTTTTTCTATTTTTGTTTGAAATCTTAATGCGGTTTACAAAATACATCTATTTACCAAGTTTCAACAGTATAGCTCTTATAGTTTCGGAAAAAAGTGGCTGTGACATACGGACGGACAGACAGACAGACAGACATGACGAATCTATAAGGTTTCCGTTTTTTGCCATTTGGCTACGGAACCCTAAAAACCGCATCAAAATCCGTTGCGTAGTTTCAAAGATCTAAGCATACATAGGGACAGACAGACAGACAGACAGCTGGAAGCGACTTTGTTTTATACTATGTATTGATACAACCAGTAGTAGTATTGATTAAGTGCCTTAAATATCGCATACGCTCCTTTATACATCTCATTACGTAGGTGCGCTTCGCAGGGGCAAGTCTGTTTTGAATTTATAACGTTAGCCGAAAAAAATGATGGAGTACAGAAGTCAAGAGGATTGTGACTATGGAATAAATAAGCAAACCGAAGCGTCAAAACATCACCTATGTAAAAATTCAAAGTAGTGTGAGAAGATGTTTGACAAGTAGGTAACATAATAACATTGCATACAGGGTAGGTGCACGCAGACCACCTATTTTTTCATTCATTCTAGTTATTGAAAGAGTATAATAGAGGAAATGTAACGTGTTTTCTCCTCTTTGCTTCGTTTTATTTAATTGAGACAAGTAACATTGCATACAGGTCCTTCGCAGACCACCTTTTTTTTCATTCCTTCTAGTTATTGAAAGAGTATAATAGAGGAAATGTAACGTGTTTTCTCCCCTTTGCTTCGTTTTATTTAATTGAGACAAGTAACATTGCATACAGGTCCTTCGCAGACCACCTGTTTTTTCATTCCTTCTAGTTATTGAAAGAGTATAATAGAGGAAATGTAACGTGTTTTCTCCCCTTTGCTTCGTTTTATTTAATTGAGACAAGTAACATTGCATACAGGTCCTTCGCAGACCACCTATTTTTTCATTCCTTCTAGTTATTGAAAGAGTATAATAGAGGAAATGTAACGTGTTTTCTCCCCTTTGCTTCGTTTTATTTAATTGAGACAAGTAACATTGCATACAGGTCCTTCGCAGACCACCTATTTTTTCATTCCTTCTAGTTATTGAAAGAGTATAATAGAGGAAATTTAACGTGTTTTCTCCCCTTTGCTTCGTTTTATTTAATTGAGACAAGTAACATTGCATACAGGTGCTTCGCAGACCACCTATTTCTTCATTCTTTCTATTTATTGAGAGAGTATAATATACCTTTAACAAAATTAAGGAAATTTTATTTAAATTTAAATGACCGCCAACTGATCAACTCTTCACAGAAGAGTTGATCAGTTATAAGTATGCTAGTTACGACTGAATAGTCTTCATTCGTAACTAGGATACTTATAATAAATAGACAAAAAATACACATTCAGCATTTCAGCATGCCGACACACAACACAAGTTATGAAATAAGCGAACGTCTGTTCTAATCCGCATTTTTCCGACAGCTTTTTTTGAACCGATTTAAAACTTTTTATCGAGGTATGCCATCTTGCGATTAGATTGATTCAGTATGTCATGACTAATGACATACTGAATCAATCTAATCGCAAGATGACTAATGACTAATGACATATTTACCTATATGTATGACTATATTGAGAGGGGGGGGGGGGGGGGGGGGAGTTTAGTGCACTTCAGCTCGTTTGTGGTGCGCGTGCCGCGGCCGCTACATGGCGACCATCGCGTGGCTGACTTCTGCTGGGCGAAACGGTTTCGTGTTTCGGCGGTTCCGGCTTAAACCGCTAAACCGATCGAGATGCAATTTGGTATGGAGATAGTTGGAACCTTGGAACTCGTTTATATCGGTGGCTCCATACAAACTCTTAACCCCTATTTCACCCCCTTAGGGGATGATTTCCGGGATAAACACTATCCTATGTCCTTCCCCGGGACTCAAACTATCTTTATACCAAATTTCATCTAAATCGGTTAAGCGGTTTAAGCGTGAAGAGGTAACAGACGGACACATTTTAGCATTTATAATATTAGTACGGATTCGTTGCCATAAATTAAGGTAATATTTAACTTCTACGTCTAATCCAAAAAACTCCGTAACTCCATAATTTAAAGTTAACGAGCGGGTCGAAAAAGGCCATTACTGCAATTCGCCATCAGGTTAAAGCTAGACTTACTACGCGCAGTTAGTGCTAGGTAACCTTGGCTCGTAGCGTTGAACCGGGGGGGAGTATTCTTAACATAGTAGACATTTAATCGGGGCACGGTTATCACCAATGACGTAATATAAAAAAACCAGCCAAGTGCGAGTCGGACTCGCGCACGAAGGGTTCCGTACCATTTACTATAAAAACGGCAAAAAATCACGTTTAATGTATGGGAGCCCCCCTTAAAAAAAAAATTGTTTTAAGTATTTGTTGTTATAGCGGCAACAGAAATACATAATCTGTAAAAATTTCAACTCTCTAGCTATCACGGTTCTTGAGATACAGCCTGGTGACAGGGTATCTATAAAAACGGCAAAAAATCACGTTTCTTGTATTGGAGCCCCCTTAAAAAAATATTTTATTTTGTTTTTAGTATTTGTTGTTATAGCGGCAGCAGAATTACATAATCTGTGAAAATTTCAATTCTCTAGCTATCACGGACGGACGGACGGACAGCGAAGTCTTAGTAATAGGGTCCCGTTTTACTATTTGAGTACGGAACCCTAAAAAGAGATAGATATGTTGTCTATACGAAATTCCCTGTTTAAAAATGGCCAGGCACATCTGACAGATGAGACATGTTTACGTTTCCATTGACGACGCGAAACTGAGGCAAGTTTGTGCAATAGGCATGATGCCTCATGTTAAAATTGATAACGTAGTTGCTAAATGGATAGTTAGTAAACCATCAAATTATTGTAATTAAGTATAAATTATAAAATATAATTAAAAGCATAAAAAGATATGGACCTTGAAAGTTTAGAAAAAATATGCATTTTTAGGGTTCCGTAGCCAAATGGCAAAAAACGGAACCCTTATAGATTCGTCATGTCCGTCCGTCTGTCTGTCTGTCTGTCCGTCCGTATGTCACAGCCTTTTTTTTCCGAAACCATAAGAGCTATACTGTTGAAACTTGGTATGTAGATGTATTTTGTGAACCGCATTAAGATTTTTACACAAAAATCGAAACATTAAGTTTTAGGGGTAAAAAAAAAAAAAAAAATTTTCAAAAATGTTTTTTTTCATCAAACCCATACGTGTGGAGTATCATTGGATAGGTCTTTAAAAATGATATTAAGGTCTCTAAGGTCATTTTTTTCTAAACTGAATAGTTTGCTCGAGAGACACTCCCAAAGTAGTAAAATGTGTGTCCCCCCCCCTGTAACTTCTAAAATAAGAGAATGATAAAACTCAAAAAAATATATGATGTACATTACCATGCAAACTTCCACCGAAAATTGGTTTGAACGAGATCTGGTAAGTAGTTTTTTTTTAATACGTCATAAATCGTAAACGGCAATTTATTTAACGGAACCCTTCATGTGCACTTGGCCGCTTTTTTTTATTATCCAAGAGCAAATTAAGCTACCAATAGAATCCGTACGCTTTTATAAAAACAGCAATTTACTTGATTTTCCATACAACGATGAGTCGTACAAATAGATAACAGGTGTGATGTCATACCTGTATGTCAATACTGTCAATTAGTATGAAGCGTTTATGGCTGCCGCCAGCGAGGTCGATCTTTGTCTCAATTGTTGGGTATTTATGTTCTCTAATTGTAGTTGCTCCCATACAAACATTTCTTCCTCTCCAAAAACTGGTTCGAATGGCATCGTAAAAAAATCTTAGTCGTCATCCCTATTGACTCAATTTTAGTGTGCCATTTGTGCAGCGCTTATAACCTATCTACCTATTTTTTGCATTACATCATTGGTTATCACTGGACGGCCCGCGACTTGTGTCGTGGCGACGTATTAGACTATTCGTCTCTTTCTAAGCGTTCTAACTAGAAAGAGACGTACATATATTCTATCTCGCCGCGACGGTTCGCGGGCCTTCCTGTGGTATCCGTGCAGGCTAGTACGCAGAGCAGATTTTTTTAACCGTTAAATTAGCAGCAGGGTTAAAAATAATCGCGCCCCAAAAAAAAAACTTCAAATAAATACAAAAATCCCGTGTGTCGTTACCCGTGTCGAAACGTCAGAAATAAAGGTAAATAAATATCGCGTTAGACCCGGATAAAACATTATTTTAAATATGTGTACAAAGCGCGAGAATTTAAAGTGTTAAATACAAAAAAATGCGAATAGTATAGCGCAGCGTGTGGAGTCTAGTCAGAGTATTTTCTATTTTGTATATGATGAACATCCCAATGTTCGACACCTTAACTTCAATAATTGACACCCTGTTGTTCTCCTGTGAAAGTGCCAAGTAGGTAGGCCAGGGTCGACCACCGGTACCAGGGTTACTAACTCTCTAGCAATTTCCGGATTGCTAATTTTATTTTGGGTCATAGAGCTTCACTACAGTATAAAACAAATTCGCTTCCCGCTGTCTGTCTGTCCCTATGTATGCTTAGTTCTTTGAAGCTACGCAACGGATTTTGATGCGGTTATTTGAATAGATAGAGTGATTCAAGGGGAAGGTTTATATGTATATTACATGCATGTATTAAAACCCGTGCGAAGCCGGGGCGGGTCGCTAGTACAAGTCGGATAACTCGGGGTGGCCTGTGTTTTAATTACCTTTCTGAATAAAATAAACGTACCTAGTTTGATTTATTTCTTACCAATTTGTCAATTATCAGATCATTGAAGGTCCACTTACCTGAAAGAAAAAAAAACACTGTTAGTAAAAATTTGGACAAGTGAAAATAATTATTATACCAATTTTGATTATTAGGTTTTTCCAGTCGCAATTACCATGCACGTGCAAATCAGTATAATTGTTTTATATGTATTAAGGGCGTTGAATGCAAATTACGATATGAAGCGTACAATGCGAAAGAAAGAGTTTTTCATTCCATAATTTTTTGGTGATATTTTGTCGTCCAATATCATTAGTAATATCTACCGCTTCAGAATAACCCCTTACACATGCTCGCCGCATTATTATGTAAATGCCGCTCCTAACATGCCGAGTCAAGTACGGACATACAGACATACATGGCTCTCTTGGATTAAAACTTCACAGCTCTGTGATGAATATATACATAGTTGATTGAAGTCATTTATGGAAGCAAAAAATTGGGTCAGTAATATTGATATTACCGTACCTAATATGCGATTATGCCTCTGAAAGTTTCAAATCGAGTCTGATTTGAATCAGCGAGCCTCTGGCATACCGCTCTCAACTCAACCAACTGAGCTATCGGAACCGTTTCTCGGTTCAACGAATCCTTCAATCAGTTCCCTCAAATTACGCTAAAGGGAGGCGTGTACAGACATTTACTTCTTTTGAAATAAATCAAAACTAGTAGCTCTGTGAGCTGTAGACATCGCATGTAAAAAAATCACTATTTTAATTTCTAAAAATTGAATGGAAAATATATATTCTATTTAATTATAGGAGCCGCTCACAAAATTTCACAAAAATCGGTTGAGAAATGCGACCTCTAGAGGCGAACAGCCGGACAACAGGACAAACAAAGGAATTTTGGCCCAAGCATAGAACATCGTTCGCTTCGCTCGCTGTTTCAATTAAATATCTTGACTTTTCCAGCTACCTCCGCTGTTATATGGGTTTTTAGTTTTTAATGAAATAATCATCTCTCATTTTGTACCTATTGGTAGTCAAATTTAGATAAACCTCGATGTATAGTGGAGGGTGAACGAATACGTAGTAGGTACATCATTAATTACATAAATATATGTAAACACCTTTATGACATTGACAATAGAGTCCTGCCCCCCTATTCTGTAACTTGTTTTAAGCTCACCTCAACGCTCACCCACAATTATACCTTGACACCGCGATGCGTAGTAATTAAGCGTAGGTAGAGGTCTAATTTCGCTTTCGGGTGACCGGCGGGGTGAGCCGCATTAACGCGTAGCGAATAACACCCCTGTACAGATGTTTATGTCCTTATTTATGTACGTATTCGTTCACATTCGACTGTACTTACAGAAATTCTCACATATAAAGAGTCGCGGGCAAAAGCTAGTAAAAATTTAAAGATTCCGACGAATAGAGAACCTCCTCCTTTTTTTAAGTCGGTGAAAAAGGAATTTTGTGTTCTCAGGTCAAATTGTGATTCACGTCAAGTTTAACGAAACTAGTAGCTCCGTCTGAGTGAAACGGAAACACACACACACACACACACACACACACACACACACCCACCCACTTATCAACAACATTAACCCAGTGGGCGGTCTGAATTTTGCAACAAGCCAACGACCTAGAAATAATCCTGAAATAGGTAGTTAATGAAACTGTTCACTATTCGACTGTATTTAAATCCCGTTAAGGTCCAAAAGTAACGAACTTTTTCATTATGTGACCGTCCATCAAAGACTACAATATACATACTGAGATAGACAGGCAACTCGACCAAATTGAGAAGGCATTTAATGCTTGCGTATACAGGCGCCATCTCTTCTGCGGTAGTTACAACTTTTCTTTAAATGTACAAAACATACAAAAAGTGCGTCGGTCGTAGGATTTGAACGTCGGATCATCGACTCCAAATACCACCGTCTGTACCCCTAGGCTACTGATGCCTTGTGACAGTACCGCGAATTTTGAAATACCTTGACAGCCTTGCCTAGCAATCGCTAGAGCTTCAGAGAGTTCGCCAGCTATCAAGAAGGTGGCACTGTTTTCAATAAGAAACTGGATTTGCATTAAGTTCTAAGTTCGCATAGCATGCCGTCCATAAAATAGCGACGTTTTGATGATAGCTGATATGGCCATATGGCCAGTTTGTGAAAAGTTTAGCGATTCTACTAAAGATCCTAAAACCATTTTCATTTTGTGACTGTGCATAAAACCGGGGCATAATTCAGTACGTTTTGATAATAGCTTGTGATATGGTTAGTTTGTGAAAAGTAGCGCTTCTACTAAATATCCAAAAAACATTTTCATTTTGTGACTGTCCATAAAACAGGGGCATAATTCAGTACGTTTTGATAATAGCTTGTGATATGGCCAGTTTGAAACGTGGTCGCTTACAATGGCAGACTAGACTGTCACTATATTATGCATTGTTGCAACAGGCATGTAAGGACTGGTGTAGGATAAGAGAATGTTAATTATGGTTGTGTGTTGTTTGACTTATATAATTAATGTTTTAATTATGTGTTATGTTATGAGCCTATATGTAGCTTGAAATAAATGGATTTTAATTTAATTTTTTTTTTAATGGGCCTCATAAGAAGGGAGTTTCTCTGCGTGATCGCATCAGAAATGAGGCTATCCGCAGCAGAACCAAGGTAGCCGTTATAGCCCTCCGAATCGCTAAACTTAAGTGGCAGTGGGCGGGGCACATTGCGCGTAGAACTGATGGCCGTTGGGGCGGAAAGGTTCTCGAGTGGCGACCACGTACAGGAAGGCGCGGCGTTGGTAGGCTGGTGGACTGATGACCTGGTAAGCGGGAGTCCGCTGGATGCGGGTGGCGCAGGATCGGTCTCTTTGGAACTCTTTGGGGGAGGCCTATGTCCAGCAGTGGACGTCTTTCGGCTGATGTGATGATGAAGATGATGATGGCCAGTTTGTGAAAATAGCGATTCTACTAAAGGTCCAAAAATGACAAACTTTTTCATTTTGTGACCGTCCATAAAACAGGGGCTTAATTGCACGTTTTGTGATAGCTGTCTGTTTGATATGGCCATATGGTTAGTTTGTGAAAAGTGGCGATTCTACTATGATATCAATATATTGATTTTAACTGTCACGATTTCCACAAATTATTTTTCTCCATCTGCTGCACTACCAAGGATGTTGTGATCTGACACATGCGAAACGTATAACACCTTGGCCACGACTTTGGTCTTAAGCGACCTGCGACCAGCGTTTTATCTGTTCATTGCGCGTGATCCCAACTAACCACAGTGCGTTGCGCGTCTCGACCATGCTATGCGAACTTAGAACTTAATGCAAATCCAGTTTCTTATTGAAAACAGTGCCAACCTTCTTGATAGCTGGCGAACTCTCTGAAGCTCTAGCGATTGCTAGATTTGCTATGCTGGGCGGTCAAGGTATTTCAAAATTCGCCGTATTATCACAAGGCATCAGTAGCCTAGGGGTACAGACGGTGGTATTTGGAGTCGATGATCCGGGGTTCAATCCCTACGACCGACGCACTTTTTGTATGTTTTGTACATTCAAAGAAAAATTGTAACTACCGCAGAAGAGATGGCGCCTGTATACGCAAGCATTAAATGCCTTCTCAATTTGGTCGAGTTGCCTGTCTATCTCAGTATGTAGGTATATTGTAGTCTTTGGTCTCGACCGCGCAATGAACAGATAACACGCTGGTCGGAGCACAAAAGCCTCCTATTTGCAACTTGAACAGTTTTAGTTTTCCTTTTTTGCCGTTATCAGTGCCTATCGGTAGCGGAGCGCTCATACAAGCCCATTCCCACCGGCTTGCCTAGAATTTATTTTTAGGCAAGCCTATAGATAGCTATATTATTTTTTCCATCTTTGGATCTTTTTTAGGGTTCCTTAACTCAAAAGAATAAACGTAACCCTTATAGGATCACTTTGTTGTCCGTCTGTCTGTCTGTCAAGACCCTTTATCTCGGGAACGCGTGGGGCTATCAAGTTGAAATTAAAATCATAAACTCAAGTCTACAGTCTGTTGAAGCTGTGAAAAAATCAAACTTCTAAGTTAACGTCAAAAAAAGATACGGCCGTTTATGCCCCAACGCCCGCAACAAACGAATATTTCGATACTCAAGGGAATCAAAATGTATAGGGTACCTACTTTCCGTTGACCTAGAACTATGAAATATCGTCTTATACTAAAAGTACTTACAGGGAAATGTCTGAAAACAATACATTTGTAATTTTGTACGCAACCGGAAAAGGGCGAGTCAGACTCGCCCACCAAGGGGGCGAGTCTGACTCGCTCTTTTCCGGTATTTTGTTTTAATATTTCTTGACGACACTAAAAATTTGATTTCTAGCACTCTGTATAGTCTGTATCCCTCTTTTTATACTGGAGGCGGGAGTTTTATGTATGTAAATATGTTTTTTCTGGCTAATGACGTCATCAAGTGAAGTAGCTACATATTTTCACGTTATGTTATAAATAATATCGGGAAAAGAAATTTATGAAGCCATTTGTCGAGACTAAACAACCAAGAATCCAATCAAACGTAGCCTCAACATTATTAAACAGTGAATGTAAATAATTAGCCAAGTTCGGAGTATCTTGTAAGTCTTGTAACGATATCTTAACTAAACTGATTTTCGTTCAACCAATTATTCCCTAATATGTAGACTAAGATTTTTTTACGATGCCATTCGAACCAGTTTTTGGAGACGCAAAGATGTTTGTATGGGAGCAACTACAATTAAAGAACATAAATACCCAAATTTCATTTCAATCGGTTCAGCGTTTAAAGCGTGAAAAGATAACAGACATACAGTAGAGTCTCGCATTTATAATATTAGTATGAATTCTGAAGGGCTAAGCGCACTTCCTGGTTTCTGAGCGTACAGTAATAAATGTCCTTTTCACACAAAGAGAAATATATCAAAGCTTTTTAATAAAGCGTGGGATTTTTCCTTTATAGCGTATTTTCGGCCTTATGACGGAAACTGTATATTTCTGGAGCGTTCATAATAATCATGAAATATACACATTCCGGTTGTTTTTTAAAAAACTGTGGTGCTATGGTGGTGGTGGTGGGTGGTCACGTAACTTTTGGAACGCGCGTTAGGACAACTCAACTGTCATTATCCCATACAAATAGTGACATTCAGATCTACCTGACGTTCGTACAATGCGTTAAGGTCGATCACGTAACGCATTGTACGCGCGTCAGGTAGATCTACATGACACTTTTTGTATGGAAAAATGACAGTTGGATTGTCCTAACGCGCGTTCGGAACGTTACGTGACTACCCCTCGGCTGAACATACACATTTGTAGGCAACGCCATATGTTTCTGGCTGAGTGTATACTGACGCGAGCCGTCCGCAGCAAGCTCGATTCTCCATACAAACGTAGTTACGCTCTCATTTTAAAACGACTAGCTAGTTTGCTCTGTAACTTTGTACTTAAAATACGATAAGTACCATCCAGGTATGTAATTAGTTTATGTAGCTTCAGATACCATAGTAAAAAAAATACAGCTACTTAATTTAAGTTTAACATACAAAACTTGGTTTTGCTGTATTTCGTTTATTTTATAAACTGGAACCATATATACTAATTACAGACCTAGATATAATATTTAAAATGAGAACGAAACTCCGTTTGTATGGGAATGTAAAATTCGGCCGAGCTTACTGCGGCTTATTTAAAGTTTAATTTAAATGTAATCTAATTATCATTACTTCGGAATCTCACACACGCACTTGGCTATCTAGTGGTAACGCCAGGGAGAGCTCATGAATCAAAGCGGTAATGCCATTGATATTAGGAGAGGTAAAGTTTTATCGAATTCTCAGCTTCCAGAAAACCTTCGAAGTAAAAAGTTGGAGTGGCTTGCAAGAGTTGCAAGTCATGCCTCGCAATGAAAGAGTATTATGATGGCTATACACTCGGTGAACATTTTTATTTGATTAAAACTTTAATGTTTTCACAAATTAAATATTTTGCCTTATTCTTACATGATTAGAAAAATCGTGCTTTAATCGTCAATATCGTCACGCGATTTTAAGGAAAACCAATTTGAAAGGCAAAACATATAGTATTGCTATGTTTGAAAAACACTTACTGATCGAAATAATTAAATCTAGTACAAATATGGGATTGCCACATGTCTGCGGTGCGGCGCCGCAACGCAAAATTTTGCGTTTCTCGTTACTAAGTAAACGTGGGCGCCGCACTGCAGATATGTGGCCAGGAAAGCCCTTATAGTACACATTCATTTTGCTTTTATTATGTACCATGTAGATTTAAGTCAAGAGCGTTAACTGCAATTAAATGTTTTCAGTTGTCACTATAAAAAAAAATCACTTCTCATGCTCGCAAAGTTCGCCTTTGTGCTGGATGTATGCTGCACAAAATGCCACTGTTTATGCTCTAGTGCACAAAGTAAAATTGTTTTAAAGACTAAGATAATCGGGCCTAACAGCCACACACACAATAAATTTTCGTAGAGTAAACTTGTCATTTGATCTGATTTGCTTTAATAAATTTCACATCCGTGTTTTCTATTACTATAAATTAATAAACCCAGATAAAATAAGAGTCAATTATTATTTAAAAACGAATTGTACCATTAAATAACTTGGCAGTATGAAGTACCTAAGTCTAATATCACGTGTCGAAAATTAAAAATAAAAACTTTAAAAAGTTAAGTGACAGGAATGAACTATTACTTTGTTTTATTTTGCAATTATTTGTTATTTTCTCGCAATCGAAGTGAAAAGCAGTGTGTGTAACTCGGGCATAAATTATCCATTTAACCCCTCGACTTAACTATCCACCCTCGCCGGTAGCTCAGGTGGATATAAACGTCTCAGGTTAAATGGCTCGTTATTATGCGCTTGTTGTACAATCTACTATTTCTACTTCTTTGTTACACATTCACCGCCGGGAATCGGTACGCGCTACGCTCGTAGCCGATCTCGTGGTTTCCCTCGTATGTAGCGGAAAGCGCTTACGGCGTAATAGGCACACAAGAGTTGTGTTCCCGGCACTGAACCTGTTAAATAGTTCTCCGTCATACAGGCGAAGCCAGGGGCCCTCACAATTTCCTGTAACTTTACTTTGAGTAATTTAAAAAAGGATTTTTTAATTTTTTTTTTAATGGTGAATTTTTGCCTTAATACGTTCGGCGGTGGTAACGGCTATCACCGTAAAATGTGTACCACGCTATATGACAGTATATTGATTCGCGATTGCCTAAAAGGCAGTACGGTCCTTCCAGTCCAAAATCCATACCATTGCTACGTAGCAAATTTTTACTGTCATGTAGGTTAGACCAGAGATTGAGCTACCGAACTAAATGAAGTAACAGGTATGAGTTTTGACCCTGACTCATACAGACGCGCACTCACGCACAAATAAGCAGTACGGCGACCGCCGCTGTCATTCTATAGGAGCTTGCTCAGCGCCCGCGCCAGTGCTTCGCTTGGCGGACCTCTCAATTTCTATGGAGAAATTAACTGTAATTCTAGTACATTCCATAATCTGAGTACCGCTCCCGAACGTGTTATACGGACTGGCCACGGATACGCGCGGCGGCGGCAGCGGCAGCGGTTTTTCTAATTGCGTGTGATCCTACTAACTACAGTGCGTTGCGCGTCTCGACCGCGCAATGAACAGATAAAACGCTTGCCGCGCCGCAGTTCGCGCTCTACCAGTCTGATTATAGCGCCTCTTGGGGCTATCGGGTAACAATAAAGTCGCGCTGTAGACGACGAGCGCTTGTCTATAGCCGGCATTACTCTCCTAACTGTGATTCGGTGAGCATGCATCTTTCGTGTTCGTGTTGTAAGTATAACTTTGAAATTAGTTTGTGTCGTATTGAATGAAGGCGCCAGATGTGTGAACACGATATTTATATGGATAAGGTAGGATAAACATTTTTGTACACTCTGCAAACAAAATGTCGTTTTCATTGGTTTTCAGGGCTTTTTCTAATAGCTAAAAGTAAGACACACAAATATGAAAAAGTACAATTGGCGGAATTAATGCCTTTATGCATTCTCCACCAGTCAACCATTGGGCTAAGCAGAAACTTTAGTGGCGCAGGATCCTAAATACTGAGACTCGAATGTTTACATCAACTAATAATTGCATGTCTTTATGAAATTGAAATAAGATTGAATTTGACCTGGCGTGTGGAAAAGGTTTTTTCAACACAACTTTTTTTTATTTTTTTTATTCCACGTCGGTGGCAAACAAGCTTACGGCCCACCTGATGGTAAGTGGTTACCGTAGCCTATGGACGCTTGCAACTCCAGGGGTGTTACATGCGCGTTGCCGACCCTTTAAGAATTCATACACTCCTTAAACCTGTAGTGTAAAAGCCATGTGTTATTATATCAGCTTGAAGAACCGTGGCTCGAGCAAATTGATTAAGGGGATCCCATATGCCAATGACCTTCGATATGAATCCCTTAGTTTTCTAATATTTTTTTTAACTTATCATATTAACAACAACAGCTTTAAGCAATATAGTGTCCCATATTTACTTCAAACATCACTGTCTTAAAGATATTTGGCATCAAAGTGGAACAATTTTAGACCAAAAAACAGGTTTTCTGGCCATAACTTTTGTGTTAATTAGTTTAAAATCAAAACCCTACACACGTTTATAGAGACATCAGAGACGAACCCAAATATGTAGATTTCGTAAATGTTAGATCATTCACAGCAATCTTATAACCAGAAAGGTGTTGTATTAGACAATGTTTAAAAAATTCACATAAAAATAAATATTCATTTCTTTTAAAATATGTTAAACTAAAATAGAGATTAAAGATTGAAAAATCGATAGCCGTTTGCCTTATAATTCTATCTGTAGTGCAAAAGTATTTGTATCGATTCAAAACTAGTCAAAAATCGATGGAAACCACAGGTAGGCCCTTAAAGGCCCCAGTTTTTCAGTTTAAATACATTCTTATTTATAAGTAAGGAGCAAATTATGCTTTTATTCTTTCAATTTGAATTTTAATCCAATATTAATGAATAATGAATATAATGATATTAATGCTATCATTTATTAAAAAAATACCCTACCTATGTAGGTACCTATATACCTACTTCTTCATATATTTTTAATGGTAAAAAATGGAGCACAAGTCCGATTCTGTTTATATTTAGAAAAACAAAAAAAGAAATGCTTATAAAACATTTGTGAATATATGAACTTAATCATCGTGTACCTACAACGAATAATTACTATTATGCTTAATATATTATTGAATGTAAAATTGTTCATGAAAAAGGTAGGTAGGTTAACTAGTTTAACTACTATCTATTAATTAATCAACAAAAACAGTTGATTGATACGCATTTACGATATTCCTACTAAAAAAATACACATGCATTTTTCATAAAAAAAACCCCAATTATCTCACCCCAAGTTGACAAAAACCCGTCATATCTGATAGCAATTACGAAGCGTCTAATCTAAATAGACTTAACAATATACAGCCGATGTCAAAGATAATACACAATTTTGAACTGTACTACCTTGTAATAAGGCGAAAAATTAATACTTATCACTAATTTCGACTTAAATTTTGTAAGGACTTACGTTCTTTTAAAACTACGACGTATTTAACGTCGCCCCAACAATGGACACGCGCTGCCAAGCGCAGTACAATTACAAACAAATCGCTGCTACCTCAAACACCCTTAGCACTTTGCAATTAGGCTTCAATTTCAATGGCTCAATTATGGGCTAAATTTGTACGAGTGCAACCTTAAGCTTCGCCGTCCGGATGACACCTATCACGGTATTATTAAGGTTTATTTTGGCTTGTGTGGGTTGTTGTTAAGTTTGTTAAACGTGCATTCCAGTGAGTGCATCCTTGACAAGTATTCCGCTGGGACCCACATTTAATTGATAAAAAGCGCGGAACTGGTTTCGCGACCACATTGTAGATAACCAGTACTGCCGACATAGTGGTACATATACATATAAGTAAACGCGATGTACTGATAACGGACTGGTTTTGCGTTTTTCTATTTTCTACGCTGTGGTGAAAAGGTGCATCTACGAGTATCTACAAGAGAGCCAGATAGGGCGATAGGGGAGGACCTTGAGTCCCATATCTGTCTCGCTCTCTCTTATAACTTGCAGAACAGATATGTCATCCCATAGATATTTGTCAAACTTGTTATACAGTCACATTTTAACGAACACCGCCTACGATTACAGACTGTTTGGTGCCATCCACAGAACAAGTAAATACTATAGAAACGGTAGTGGGCGGGGTGCGTGTAGCCGATGTTATGAGTGAACACTCATAAAACTGTCAAACGCAGGCAAAACGCCGATCAGTTGTCTGTTGACCGCGGGTGACGATTTTTGCCGTATTAAAAATAAAAACATGCCGCGTTCTGCAATTCTGTCGTGCCCACAGGCAAGCTAGGACCCTAAGGTTTCTCTGGGAGCGACATGGGATTTAGCACCTAATCTCAAGATTTTGCGTAGGCATTAGTGTGTATACCCTAGCTGCCGGCGCCATGTAATGGTAAGTTGGTGCAAGACGCCCTAAGTCGTTGGCACAATAGAGAAAACGTTCGAAAAAGATGATGATCCTCAGGAACAACGCACAACGCTATGTATGCAGAACCGAGGCTTCAATCTATGTTTTTTTTGCCAATTTAGGGTGGGTTGCACCCTCAGAGCATAGAATACTAGAGAGAGGACAAGCCGCCGGCGGCCGTGTCGCAGCTGTATGCTCAATGGGCATACACTGCCATACTGTGCACGCGTGCTGATCGCAGAGAATATTACGTTTTTTCCCAAAATGCCTGATATGATGCGTGTTTATTGTCAAATAAGCGTGTAGGTATACAAGTGTGTGTGTTTTAGATGTGTGCGTGCTTTGTCTTGTCAATTACTTGGGCGTTGTGTGGGTTAATGTACTTGCGACAGGCTCACTCTATACAAATCGGTCGCCATGTCCGATCTCCTTATATTCATACATCTGTGGTTGCACCAAACGGGCGGGTCTCACTTGTTAGACCTAACAACTTTAACCCTAATGTTTCATTAGACCTACTGCATTTTCCTTCGAAACAGTGAACTTTTCGGGTTTTCTTTGAATTGCATCAAATATAAGTCATTAGGTTAGGTTAGGTTTGTTTTGGAATAATCCTATAAAGTTCATTATTAAAAAAAAATGCATTAGGTCTAGTAAAATAAAGTTGTTAAATCTAACAAGGGAGAACCGCACCAATCCTTCTGTAATCGTAAGCAGTGTTCGTTAAAATCTGAATGTATGGAAAGTTTGACAAATTTCTATCGAATGACAGCGGCCGGCACCATATTTAACGTTGATCGGTTTGTAATCGTTAGTTAACCCGCCGTTTAAGGATGATTTGCACCGTAATCGGGTAAGTCGGATTTACTCGTAAAATTATGTTAGAAACAAAACGGAAATAGTAAGAATTCCCTTCCTTCAACCATACGTATGTTGTATTTGTATATGTCGGTATGTATATAGGTGCCTACATCCAGCATTATCCCATAAGGCGCAGACATCCCTTTGTCTCCTAGGCGACATACACATCATTGTATCCATTGTTCCGCTATTCTGCTCCCGCCCTTACTATCCCAACTCTATAAAGTCGTACCTCAGTACAAAACTTCAATCAGTTAAGTCACTTCTTAATGCTATAGATACATTTTAAGGGGATTTTAGTATCGTCAAGCGAAAAAGAACCCTATTATTTAAATTATACGGTCAGTTATAAATTAGTTTTGGTGACTGGCATGATTATTGGTTAATCCTTTGTTTATTAGGCACTGCGGCAGAAGTCAATAAAATCTTTAATGGGTTTGGAACACTGCGAAATCAAAACTTCATGGTAGCGCCCGTAGATAGAGGATTTAATAGATGTCGTCCTAGCGAATGCCCGAAAGGGACGATGGTAAATTAAACTTACTAAATTGAGAAGTACCTATCAGTAGACTTATACATTCTTGACGTCTAACGAGGTTAATTTAGTCGTAGGTAGTACACTCAAGAGCAAAAGTTTCGGGTCCGGAATAGGTTTCGCAATAGGTTTTTTTAAATATTTTTCACTAATCTTATTTACATAACATACTAGTCTTCGTAATACCCAAATGTATTAGCAATTTTCGGGATCCTATCATAAAGATATCAACATCCAAAAATGACGATTTTTGCGATATCTCGCTCCGTTAACGTTGTTTTTTTCATGGGTTTTTACGAGTCCGATTTAAACCTGGTGACGTGTTTATTTTTTACTGTTATTTCTGCAGTTTAGATGCACACAGCAGAGATGAAAATGCTGAGATGGGCGGGTGGCGTAACGCGACTAGACAAGGTTCGCAACGAGTATATCAGGGGATCGTTCAAAGTAACTCCAATATCAGCAAAGCTCAAAGAATGTAGGCTCCGTTGGTATGGTCATGTAATGCGCCGATAAGATGACTACTCCGTAAAGACAGTGCATTCTTAATATCAACACCCAACCCAGAGGGAGAGGCAGACCACCGGCTACGTGGTGGTCAAACATCGAGAGGGACCTAAAAGCACAGAACCTTTCACCTATGACAACCCAGGATATAATTTCCTGGCGCCGCTGCACAAGGAGGCCCGACCCCAGCTGAACTGGGACAAGGGCAGGAAGAAGAAGAAGAAGATTTCTGCAGTTTAGATGTAAGATTTAATAAAGATCATGAAAGGATTAAAAAACTATACAACATTTGGACTATTTTAGGAAATATGACGGTATTTCATCGACCCGAAACTTTTGCTCTTGAGTGTAGTTATATCGGTGAGATCGGTGACGTCAGTATCAGTACAATATGTTGACAAGTGGTGACAAACAGTATCTCGTTCCCACTTGTGGTATTCTTCTTGGTCTTGTGGTGTCTATGCTTACATCCTTGTCATTGTATTGTATTGTTGTAGTCTATAGTAAACACTGATGTACATTATGTTTTATCAATAAATTATTATTATTATTATTGTCACTCATGTGTGTCAGTGTGTGTGTGTGCGAGTCCCTCTATTATACTTATTCTTCCTCTATGGTAGGCCACTCTATTCTATCCGTGATATTTGATAGACGCGAACAGATCCGCACTTTGATGTCTACTGTATCATTTTGATTTTGAAAGACAGAATGACGCATGAAGAACAAGAAAGACACGATCGCGGATGAAACTGTCAAAAATGAATTGCGGCTTGCGGCCAAGGATCACTGTTGAATCTTGTTAAGTGATTGGTTTGCGTTTCCTTTCGCATCTCAGCGATTATGATCGCTGAATACAAAATATTAATACTTCATGTGGGGCACACAATATTGGATCCATAATAAACGTACTTACGTATACTATTATTCCAATTGACTTCCACCGAGATTGCGGAAACAATTTCCTAAGCTTGACAGCATCTATTGCCCATCATAACAATAAAACAAAGAGGGGTCATCGCCCTCCCGCCACAGACTAAGCAAAAACCGGACGTCGTTACAGGCTTTTTGTGGGTTGCCAGCACTGATGGTTTATCTGAAACTGTTCATTAACTATCTGTGGTTGCCGCGGTAGTTGATTTCTCGGAGTGAATTTGCGTGGAATTTGGTGTTTTTATCGAAAGGTGCGTTTATTGTTTTTTTGTGATCCACTTTGATTATATTTTTTGGTAGAACAAGCCAATGAGGTGCAACCAAAGAGCTGTTATTATAGGTAGGCACAACGAGCCCGCAGATTTTGTATGAAAGTAAATCATCATCATCATCATATCAGCCGAAAGACGTCCACTGCTGGACATAGGCATCCCCCACAGAGTGCCACAATGGCCGGTCCTGCGCCACCCTGCATCCAGCGGACTCCCGCGAAAGAAAATAGACATGATATTTTTTATGTCACAGCTAAATACCTACCTATATCTATTTGCTTATGGCATACCTACTTAAGGTGGCGATTACCAACCGCTACGCGTGCCGATTATCCCACTTCCTGACTATGGCTTGGCATCTGGGGGCACGGTATAACAGAAAACTGACGATTTTGACGACCGTTTTACCCTAGTTGGTAGTGACCCTGCCTACGAAGCAAGAGGTCCTGGGTTCGAATCCCGGTAAGGGCATTTATTTGTGTGATGAGCACGAATGTTTGTTCCTGAGTCATGGATGTTTTCTTTTCTATGTAGGTATTTAAGTATTTATTTATCTATATAAGTATGTTTATCTTCGTCTAGTACCCATAGTACAAGCTTTGCTTAGTTTGGGACTAGGTCGATTTGTGTAAGATTGTCCGCAAATATTTATTTATTTATTATTTATAGCCCTTTCAGACCCGGCCAATACAATTGTGCGGGTTGATTACATTTAATTGTCAATCCAAAAACATGGGTCAATATACTTCATTTTACGTTAGCTGGATCTTGTTTTTCCGGTCTGAAAGGGATAAGAACTATATTGTAGTACAGAAAAGTAATGAATCGTGATTATCGTGAATACATTTTTCACCTTACGCCCATGTGACGGTAGCGAAACGGCCAAGCCACATATTTTGGCTAAGGTGTAGGTTTGTTAAGTTAGGGCTTGTAGAGTAAGAAGCTTGGCTCTATATGAGATCTGATAACTTTTTGACAGTGCGGGCCATATGGTATCGTTTTGGCAACATTTTGCATGAAAATGTTTTTGATGGGATGTTGTATTCATCTCGGGTTTGAGCTCTTGAAGCGTACCTACTACTTATTGAGGTTGATACCTGCGATCTGAAACATTCTTTCTTTACTGTTCAAGCATATGAAACATGCATAAAATGACACTGAATTAAATTCAATTACAGGGCCACAATAATTAACTAATAAGTTTCTGTCAACATTTTCATTTATGGTACAAGCTTTTATTGCCTACTGAACTTTTCTGTATACCGTCATCAATTCACATTGAGACGAGTCTAACAAGCCCAAACTCGACGGGGTTACGTCGGTTAAATACTGAATTCCCATGGCCACCTTCAGTCTCCATCATCAGATCAACTCAATGGTACCATAATATTGAATTGTCATCGAAACTATACTAATACCCAATTTTTTTTTATATACTACTACGGTGCACGGTGGCAAACAAGCTTACGGCCTGCCTGATGTTAAGCTGGTACCGCGTCACCTATGGACACTTGTGACTCAGAAGAATCACAAGCGCGTTGCCGACCCTTTAAGCTTTGGCCAAACACACGGCGCGACGCAGCGCCGCGGTCGCGCGGCGCGACCGCGGCGCGATATTTCCATACATGACCACGCTAGCGGTTTGTACGGAGATGTCGCGCCGCGCGATCGCGGCGCTGCGTCGCGCCGTGTGTTTGGCCAAGGCTTTATTCACTTGAGAATTCGCTGTGTTGGCAGATGGAGACATGCAGGTCCCTCACTCCCAACACAGCGCACCCTAGGGAGTTCTGGCGACCTTACTCACCACCAGGAACACAACACCACATACTTCATAGCATCTTATCTTATCTTATCTAGGTGAGGGCCCTTTCGGATGCACTTCGACCCAGTGGGATCTTTTGTGCATTTGCCCTCTCCTTTATACCTGCTCCCAGGCTTGCTCCATCATTTCCACAAAGCGGATGATGCAGTTCGCCGGGAGCACCTTGAATTCCTTTGGTTGCGGGTAACCGTTACCAAAGTAGTTCATTCTTTGTCTGGCAAGGGCATGACATTCACACAATAAGTGTTCCATAGTCTCATCCTCCTCGCCACACATTCTACAGTCTAAACTATCAGATAGTCCTATCTTGGCCAAGAGATCCTTGACCCCGAAGTGACCTGTGAACACCCCAGATATAATTCTGAGTTGCTTCCTACTGGATTTCCAGAGTTTTCTGGTCCAGCCCGATGCAATATCATATCATGCAATAATATAGTAACACTACAAAGCAGTGGTGCTATTATGGCTGCGGTCTTCTGTAAGGTGGGAGGTACTTCCCCAGTTGGGCTGCTCCACATACGAGCGAGATGACATTCCGCTGTGCCCTACCTTTCTACAAAGTTTGTGTAATTTACATTTGTCCCGCACTATCAAACTGACGAACAAACGAACAGGTCAAGTTAAATAAAAGCTTGTAAAAGGAGAGGACTTTCACAAGGCTTGTTGGCAGCAGGCATATTATGAAATAGTTAAGTATAATAAAAAAAAACACTCTAAGCCATATTATAATTAACAGATAAGTACAGAAACATACCCAATACCCGTAATATATTTACTAGTTATGCCCATTATTTGGCATAGTAAAAGCTATATACCTAAAATGGATAATGAAATTAAAGATAAAAAATGTAAGCAAATGTGTTGCCACTGCAATAAAATCAATCCCAAGAAGTGGAAACTAAAAATTCGTTAAATACGCGAGAAAAAAAATAATGCGACTAATTTATACGTAAAACAATGCCTGGAAAATATTCGTAAATATTTAAATAAGCAAAATGAAATTGTACTTATTTTATATTCATAAATATGTGCAGTTTATATTTACGCCACTGGCAATGGTTAGGAATTGTAAACCTTTGGTTCGTAATTTAATTAATATACCTGGATATTCCTATTCCTTATTCTTAATGTTCGAAGAAGGTTTAAAATTGGTGACGCCTCAAAGATGGAGTGATTGTGTGGCTCATGCAATAAAAGTAGAGGATAAAATGTGCCAACTCGACCACCTAATAGACAATGTAACAGAGACATTAATAATAAATGTAACTGAGGAGGATTCGACGTCTTCCTCAGAAAGCGAGAGTGGAAGTGAATAAATAAAAATTTAAAATCTAGTGTTATTTTTCTTTGTGTTATCCTGTCCTAATAAGACATATAATAATGGCACGTCTTGCTTCCATCGCTTGGTGTGGTTCTAGTGGCTGCAGGCTTTTGCTGTATGTCGTAGCCGGACTATCGTCACCTACTAAGTACCTATTTATACCAACCTACGACAAGTGATCAAAGTAAAATATAAGATAAGATTTTAAAAGTAGTGACGATATATTCATTAGTTAAAAAAACCTGGTTGATTGCCCCTGAGACGTCACTTCGATGTTGACAGTTCTTTGTTTACATTTTTTATCTTTAATTTCATTATTCACGTTATTTTATGTCAATGCAACGACGAATAATAATCCAGCCAGGCACCTATATAATCCAAACGCGATTAATATGGGATTGGTAACTATTGGCTCGCCATTCGAGCCAACGCTTTGGGGTCTCCGGATGGTCGTTAATAGTTAAAACAATGCGTACTTTCCACACGTTTATTATGGCTTTTATGAAAGAAAGATACAAAGTTGGTTCTCTCGAATGTCTTTCGAATCTCAAACTTCTTCCCGCTTTCCACAGACTAAAAACATTGTAGCAAAAACGCGCCAAGTGCGCGTTTTAGCGGGCTTTGACATTACTGACTCTTTTCTACAAATTTTACAATATGTTAAGGTTGGTACTCTTCATATCTATTCTATTTAACAAGGAACCATATAAACTCAGTTCAGCAATTACGTTTAGTTATGTTGGTATACAATCAGTTAGTTATATATTAATAAGTTATATTATAAATGTAAAAAGATAACATTAGTGATAGTTTTATCACATAAATACTTCAAAGTTTTTATATGAACTGACAGCTATTGCAATCCCTAACTCATCGCAGTTGAGTAATTAAACATTGGTGTCCATGAATGTAAAATGAAGAAAACCCCCATAGCGTATTTAAAAAAAAATATAGATTCGCCAGATCCATACATTGTTAGTATTATAGTACCTAGTTACATGAAGTACCTAAGGAAAAACACGTTAACAAAGTCATTCTCAGCGAATTACTAACAATTAAGATAAGGATTTATAATGATAGGTTATTTACAACGATAGGTAGGCATGTGATCAAAGAACGTGTGAGTCACTATTAAGTTATAAAACAAAACACTTCATCCTTAAGGCGGGTTACCTACATCCACCGCACTTTACTGACCGGTAAACGTTAAATGCGAACAGACCAATCCATTCTGGAAGAGCAGCGCATAAACCGTCGACTACCCACAATATGCCAAGAATTCTCACATACTTCGGACCCCACACGACATTCTTCGGATAGGCTGCAGATGATTATTATGACGGGCAAAGTTGAAGGCCATGGGCAGACCACCCGCTAGAGCACACACATCACTGCACCCTTGCAACTACATCAGGCCCCGTAGCATGGATGGCTTTATCACGCGATAAGTGACAGGATAGGCGCGTCATCTCGTTCTATCGGACGGTGTCAGCCAGGGACGGATGGTCTATCTTGTCACTTATCGCGTGATAAGTGACAAGATAGACGTGATCCATGCTACGGGGCCTGCACGACGCCATACATAAAACGGGTGATAGGAGCCTATGGAGAAGTCTGGTCATCAAGAATAGGACATGACCAGGCCCCGTAGCATGGATGGCGTTATCACGCGATAAGTGACAGGATAGGCGCGTCGTCTCGCTCTATCGAACGGTGTCAGCCAGGGACGGATAGTCTATCCTGTCACTTATCGCGTGATAAGGCCATCCATGCTACGGGGCCTGATCCAATTGAGGGAACGACTGATGATGATGAAACGTTAAGAGTCCGCAGTAAGCTCAATTCTCCATACAAACATAGTTACGCTCTCATTTTGAAAACAACTAGCTAGTTTGCTCTTAAACTTTGTACTAAGAATAAGTTAGGGGATATACAGGTCTGTAATTAGTAATTAGTTTATGTAGCTTCAGATACCATAGTAAAAAAAAAACAGCAAATTTAAGTTTTTCATACAAGACTTGTTTTTGCTGTATTTCGTTTGTTTTATAAACAGGAGCCATATAAACTAATTACAGACCTAGTTATACCTCATGCCATTGTATATGCAGTTTCGTTACAATCCAACACATAGTTTTAAAATGAGAACGAAACTCCGTTTGTATGGGAAGGTGAAATTCGGCCGAGCTTACTGCGGACTCTAAAACATGGTACCGGCAGCTGGCCATACTCAGTTTTTGACAGATATATGTAACTTATGGTTACGACGGTTTCAGACAACCCCGTGTCTTAGAAATTCGGGTCTGAATCTGAGTGGAATTGACAGGGGCGCTATTTGACTTTCGAACGAGACGTTTTCCCGGAATGTCATAGGAATATTTTCATATTTATCTGCCCGTCATTCTAAATTAGAATGATTAATGAAACAGGGGGGACACGTCACATTTTTTATGACGAATACCGGCCCAGCATCCTAAAATTAATTAGATTTTTGGGCGTATTACGAGACGGCGCGGCGTCCTATTACGTCTTCACTTCACCTATCAGTTCTGTCATACACATAATACCTGTTTAAGGCCCCCGAAATGGTTTCTCCCTTGCTCGCTGATGTTAACGCGATACGCCGTGCTCAGCGCCCGCGCACATACCAACTTGCGAAAGAATAAAAAAAATCATATACCTATTAATTTCGGAGTGTCTAACGTTCAGATGTTAAATAAATGAATTACCAATATACTTTCGAAATAATTGTAAAAATACTACTCGTGGTTTTGAAGCTGTAAGGTTTTTGTTTGACATAATTGAACGAGCGAGCGAAGCGAACGAAGTTTTCCGTTTCAGCTTGGGCCAAAAATGCTTTCGTATCTTTCGGCTGTCTAAAATATTTGCAGATTTTTTTTTCAATTCAGTTTTACGATTTTTTTTAAAGACAGACTCCCGAGTTTTACAGCTCACAGAGCAACTCGAGTTATTTAATGTTCTAATACGAGAAATTAAAACGTTCCGGCGACTTAGGCCAATTTTTTTACCTTTAGGTTAAGTTTTATATTGTTGTTTTTATTAATTGCCTTGTTATACGATTAAATAAATTTAAATTATTATTGTTCACCATATTGAAAATTTGGTGTTTATAACAATAGTAGATTGTACAACTAGCGAATAAAACGTTCTGATAGTAATTAAATATCGAAGGATGACATATTTTTTACATGTCACGATATAAA
Organism: Epinotia brunnichana; assembly: GCA_963854355.1. Taxonomy (NCBI): domain Eukaryota; kingdom Metazoa; phylum Arthropoda; class Insecta; order Lepidoptera; family Tortricidae; genus Epinotia; species Epinotia brunnichana. The sequence continues at coordinate 9,025,473 of OY977946.1, forward strand.
GTAGGGTACATATCGTACGTTTTGTTACATGGCAAGGCCATTTTCATTATAAAAATTATAGATAGGTACACAATATTTCTTAAATTAATTCAGTGACATTGTAGAAGTCAGTTCAATAAAGACTAATATTTTATCCATTTCCCGATTGTTGAATCAGAAAAACTCAAGTTTATTAGGAAGGAACTATAGAAATCGTAAGAACCTAGTAGTCTTATTAATGTCATAGTATAAAAGAAGCATATTATATTTCTAAGTATCTATTTCCTCACAAAGAGCTCTAGTCCTTTGAAAATAGGTTATTAAAAAGACGTAGGAGCTTAGTAACAGCTCTATATTTTATTTATCTCAGTGAAATCTCTACTCCAGGAAATACCAAGAATTACTGACATAAAAAAACTCTCAGTCCTTTCAACAAACAACCGCCAGTCAATATTGATCCGCAACGTAATAGCACTAAAGCTCATCACGCACGTCAGCGTTCGTTACGAGCGAAACTATATAGACAACATTTTATATTCCCGTGAACTGGGTCATCGCTGTAAGGCAGTTCGTGTAATAAAATATTAGTTTTACTAGTTACCTCCTCCGAAATGTGGCTGTAAAGCGTTCTAGAAAATACTGGCAACACTAAGGCCAGCCACAGACACGGAATTTTCATTCGGTTTCCGTACGGAATGACATGTGCAAGTGAGACAGTGTACATGTGTCTATGCATGTGTAGAGCGACGTCCCGTTCCCACCTGTCATTCCGTACGGAAACCCAATGAAAATTCCGTGTGTCTATGGCCGGCCTAAGCCGACTCTACAATTTTTGCAATGATAAAAATGGTTCATTCATTTTATTATACCTACAACACAAATAGGGAATACAATACCGGGGTGCCGCCATACCAAGTATACATATGGGAAATGGTAACAGAATAGGAAAACAAACTTTGGGACTTTTTGTCCTAATAGGATCAAACGAGTTTGTGATTCTTAGTGGAAATTAACGACCAGAAATTTTAATTCCAACCAACCAAAAATTACTGCCAGAAAATTATACAATTAAAAATAGTGGCATAATTTTCGCAACCCCTCATTTTTCGAGTTTTATCCAAATAAGCCATTCCCGAAAAGTGTAACGCCCCATAAATGTGTCTCTAATAAACATATAACTAAACCACGCCACGCGTAATACTATTTCTATACCATGTAGGTTGAGAATCGAACTTATCGTGCGGGATTGGATTCCCTAGCACATCACACACACATCAGAACACAAGGTGACAAGCTACGGCGCCCTGAAAGGCAAAACAAGCTGTTGATCTTGTTGGGTCTATATAAGTTATACTCATTCCAATATAACATTATATACTACTCAAAAGAAAATAAGGGCCACTTACATATTTCTGTTTTTGAGTAAATTTTTAGATGTAAACTAATTAATAAGTGACTAATTAATAATGTCCGGCCTCCTTCAGTATCCAACCTCTTTAATGCTGGTGTTTAAGTCTTACAGCTGGCCAGAAATTGAAGCAAATAAAAAAAACGAGTTTCAGGTCAAATTCCTTTCAGATGGAATCACAATTTTATTCTGTTAAAAAACTATTTCTGTCCATTTTTTGCTTCTTTTAACATCTTTTGTTAATAATGCCACGTCAACGAAGGCATATGGATACCATTAAGTAATGCCACCAGAGCCGTTACATTGATTGCTGAAAGTCATTCACAGCGGTCTGTAGCTTTTTCGTTGGGTTTCTCTCGCCGAGCCATCCAAAATGTGTGGAATCGGTTCCAAGAGACTGGCAGTGTTGCAAGAAGGCCTGGATCGGGCAGGGTGCGAGCGACTACGGCACAAGAGGATCGCTACATCCGATTGAGTGCCCGTCGAGAGCGCTCTGTGACGGCACGTAAGTTACAAAATCGCCTACGGTTGACAACGGGGACTCGTGTTAGTGACCAAACGATACGTAATCGACTGCATGAAGACCAGCAAAGGTCCAGACGCCGAGTAGTACGAATCCCTTTATCTAGGGTTCAACGTGGAAATCGTTTAAGTTTTTGCCGCGAACATTCAGATTGGAGCATGAATCAATGGGGTATGGTGCTCTTCACAGATGAGTGTAAAGTGAAGCTTTGTAGTGATGATCGGCGGATTAGAGTATGGAGACGACAGGGTGAGATATTTTCCGATGTCTGCATCAAGGAAATTGACCGCTTTGGAGGTCCTAGTGTGATGGTTTGGGCTGGGATTAGCTTACAAGTCAAAACTGAGCTGGTTTTCTTAAATCAAGGCACAGTAACTGCACAACGGTACATCGATGAAGTCATCAGGCCTCATGTGATTCCATTCTCACAGAGAGTGGGGCCAGGGTTCTGGTTAATGCATGACAATGCCCGCCCACACACAGCTCGGGCCACTCAGACTGTACTGGATGACTCCCATATTCGTGTCCTACCATGGCCAGCGTATAGTCCGGATTTAAATCCAATAGAGCATATGTGGGACCAATTAAAACGAAGGGTTAGGGAGCATGAGCAAGAGGTTCACAACCAGCAACAGCTTATGGATGCTCTGAAACGTGCGTGGGAAGAGATACCTGATGAAAACATCAGAAACTTAATCGAGAGTATGCATTCATAGACCAATCAAATTAGCTAAACCCGGACATAATTCGATAACTGTAATTTTCTTTTTCTATGATGTAAAGTATTGTTAGTTATAGCTAAAATAAAAAGAATTAAACATTTTAGGGTTCCGCGTCGCTGTAAAAAATCCAAAAATCTAAATTTTTTACAAATTCTGATTTCATAAGTGCAGCGTAATACGTAACTTTGTAAAAGTGCCTCTATTATGATAGGACGCTTGCATTTCAGTTAAAGAAATCAAAATTAAACTAATTAATCAACCGGGACTATCATTAAGAAATAAAGTTCAGTAAATTACACATTTTCTGGCTTATCTTACCAGAAATTATAAATAACTACAATTTTACAATTTATTCTGAATAGTATTTTATGTGTGTTGATCAATTATAAAAAATTAAACAGATACTCTTTGCGGAATTGTAAAGTCACAAATATTGGTAGTTTTTGGAAAACCAAAATACATAACTACTTGTAAAGTGTTTGATTTATCCTGTCAACATATTATTAGTACTATAAGAAACAAATTAAACAAAAAATATCCACGATTATTAATTAATTCATATTTTTTCTTACTTAAGTTTTAATATGAACGTTATGTCTTGCAGAATAAGGCCGTCATTGCTTTGTGCCTCAACTACCGACCGTGCTGTGGCGAGTCGCAGGCATTCAAGGCCAAAACGCACTGACAGCGGTGGCGAAGCGGCGCGGGGCGGCGCGGAGGCGTTACTTGTAATGTTCGAGCTAATATGAAAGGATCCGAACGGTTTTTTCCCGGCCGGTATTCTGTGCGGACGGACGCTTTCGTATTAGAGAAGAACATTACAGCCGGTACCACCTCCACGCTGCGCCGTGCCGCTTCGCCACCGCTGTCAATGCGTTTCGGCCTTCATTTATTATGGGTAGGTCAATGATTGTCAAACATTTATAAACACGAACGTGGCGTGCACCACGGTTCGGCTAGGGTGGAGATTTATTGAAATATTGTGTTCATTATATCGATAATAACTAAATTGCTCAGCATGAGACATAATTGTCGTGGAATCTCGATTACCTATTTATAAGCGCTCAGTCTTCTGTACATAATTATTTAAATAGAATATGTTACTTATGTGGGTGCAGAAAGGGGCTTTATTCGAATAAAAATTTATTCGAATAATCAGTTATTCGTCACTAATTTATTCGCGTATAATTTATTCGTCTACACTTTCGAATGAAGAATGATTTATTCTCATTTCATTCGAATAAATAGATACCACGAATATATAATTAAATAAATACATAGAAAACATCTATGACTCAGGAACAAATAATTGTGATCATCACACAAATGCCCTTACCGGGATTCGAACCCGGGACCTCCGGCTACGTAGGCAGGGTCACTACGAGGGTCAAACTGAAAGTTTCGGGAATAGAAAAAAATATGCAGTTACATTGAATAAAAGTTTTTTTTTAAAGTATTCTCTTTTATATTATAATGCGTTCAAACCATTCGTTAAAACAATTATTGAACGCTGAAAAAGGGTCGACAAAATGGCCACTGAAGTGAAGGCTTTTTCACTGCTTCTGCCGGTATCTGAAACCGCTGACCACGCGATAGGTACGTTGCGTGGTCAGCGTTTCAGACACCGGTGATAACGTCATAAAGCCGAACGCTCGGCTCAGGCGGAACGGGACAATGATTCATATTTTTACGTGCATGCTGCTGGTGTTCAATTTTTCATCGGTAAGACGTTATCACGTCAATAGAAAAAACAGAGCAACTAGAACGTTTTTCATACCAAGTCTCCAATATTTTTTTTTTCTATTTGGTATTATTTATTGCAACAGAAACAAGTTTCCGACCTAGATATGGCAGATCCTATTGTATATAAAAAGTTTCATGTTATTCTAGTGTGCCGTTTTAAAATGAGAACCAAACTTCGTTTGTATGGAGAGTCGACTTGAGTCGACCATGCTGGGGACTCTTACAGTCAGCATCAAAAGTAACTACGCAATCTAAGACGTCAAAAGTTCTTATTCCCTTTTAATAATGACTTTTGACGTTGGAGCTGTGAAAAAAATCAAACTTCTAAGCCAACGCAATCATAAGATTTATGCCGCAAATTTCCGCAAGTTTTCGAAACCCGCATAATCAAAACCTACAGGGTACTTCCCGTGAACTCAGAAACTTGAAATTTGGTGCGAAGCAACGCCTTATAGAACAGATAAAGGAAAACATTGCGAAAACCGTAAATTATTAGTTACATCACTGAAAATTTAATGTGCAGTATAAACTGACACGCATTAAGTATGTGAATACATACTTAGTGAGTGTCAGTTTATAGTGGACTTGTTTCTATTGTATAGGGTGGTCTGGAACCCTCGGTGCGCGAGTCTGACTCGCACTTCACAGGTTTTTTTTGTCACCCGTGGTAAAGCCGAAATAGAAAAAATAAAAGAGGTGAAATAATTACAATTAATATCCGTTTCACCTTTGCACGGCGATGTTAATTGGTACCCTTGATTGAGCGGTCACCTCTTTCTAACAAATTTTAAAACTAGGTATCACTGTTCTGTCTGTATTAGGATATTACGTTTTTGAGATATATTTCATTAAAAAGCATTCCTACAATATTCGTTAAAAATTATATTCCCGAAAAGCATTACGAATGGTTATGCGAATAAAGAAGTTATTCGCGAATAATCCTATTTATTCTTAAACGTTATTCGTATTCGAATAAATTTTGCCCATCTCTGGGTGGGTGGCAATAAGCATATCGACTACCGTAGGCTCAAAGGGCGTAAGGGACAAAACATCGAAAATGAGCTAAAATGCAGTCATACTCAGTTTTTTTCTCTCTATCGGTTGGTATAGATAACGTCCCGATAGCTTGAAAAAATTGTCCGTTACAACCATGAAAAATATTGCGTTGATACTCAATTTTACCGAGCATTTTTGTCATATCCAATCAAATAAGAAACGTCTCTGATACATTTTGTCGTAACTCTCAGTTCATTGTAAGATACGCCATTTTGCTTTGTGAACTTTTTCACAAATGTGTCTGTTACACCAAAATACTCTTGTTTTAAATATTAAATAAGTCTGGATACGCTAATTTGTAATTTCATAAATCGAATAATTCTTAGCTTTAACTTATTAGGGTTCCGTACCTCGAAAGGAAAAAACGGAACCCTTATAGGATCACTTTGTTGTCCGTCCGTCCGTCCATCAGTCTGTCAAAACCCTTTTTCTCAGGAACGCGTGGAGGTATCCAGCTGAAATTTATATCAAATACTCAAGTCTACTGTCTCTTGGAGCTGTGAAAAAAACAAACTTCTAAGCCAACGAAATCAAAAAATACAGCCGTTTAATTTCCGCAAATTGTCAAAACCCGCAAGGGAATCAAAACCTAAAGGGTACTTCCCGTGAACTCTGAATCTTGAAATTTAGTACGAAGCATTTATAGCACATAACTAATGGAATAAGTTTTTGTCTAAAATTTCATTTTTAGTACAAGCTTTTGTTGCCGACTGTACTTTTCTGCATACCATCATCAACTACACATTAAGACTATTCTAACGAGCCTAAACTCGATGGGGTTGTGTCGTTTTATTGCGGATTTCCTATGGCCAACTTCCTGCTCCAGCATCAGATTAGCTCCAAATCATCATAATATTGTATTGTCATGCGATATACATATGCAAGCAAAATTTCAGCTCAATTGGATAACGGGAAGTGACTGAAAAATGGATTACACATTTTGACGGACAACTTACATACATACGAACAGTGCAAGTTAATATAAAGCTTGTAAAAATTGCGAAAATTGTACATTTTTAGTTACATCACTGAACATTTGATGTCCAGTATAAACTGACACGCACTAAGTATGTGAATACGTACTTAGTGAAATCCTACAATTAGGATATTCCATTATATGTATTTGTTTTATTTGTACACGGCGCGGTCGGTGCAAAACACGTAATTGAAATAAACTCGTTATGACGTGTTCGCCGTGCGCTCACCCGCTGGCGCCCCACACTCTCCCCGCCTCGCACCCGCCGCGTGCACCTGGCTTCACTACAAGGTCGCGAGTATTTTCAATAAAATTTTCAATTTCTTAAGCGTGAAATTAACATGCTTAATTTTGATGAAAACATGATTATCGTACACAAAAAGCTATTAGTAAACAAAAATTTCATAGTTACTATTTATAACTACCGAGAAATACATTATTATTAAAACGTTAAAAATAAATGATTAATTTTTGTCTTAAATGTCTAAAAACACTCAATATAGCTTAAACAGATAAAAATATCATAGTTACCATTTTGGCTTGTCTAGATAATGAGATCAGAGGAAAACTGTGAAAAAAAACGTATATGCGAATTTCATTTCAGTTTAATTTTTCTATTAAGTGATCGCATTTTAATGCACCTCAAAGTTATACTAACAAGGTATTTGGTTACCTTTTTTACTTTTAGGAAAAAGTTAGGTAGTGTACGTTAACTCGTGTTTTTTTTTAAATACGGTTACGATCGCGGATTTTTTACCTAATATATTTGATAAATATATGATACTGAATAGTAAAATCCGATAAAACAATAAAAACAACGAGTTTACGAATTATGTCCAGGGTAAGCTAATTTGATTGGTCTATCAAGGCTCCAGGAGTGAGAAAACAGGAGAGGAGGACACACCCGTTACTAAACCATTAAAAAAAACAGCTTGTGTCAGTTTTTGTTTTATTTTGCAAAGAGTTTCTGTTTAGTTTTTGCTGTTGACAATGGACTAATTTCATGTTAATTGAAATAAGTGAAACAATTGACTACACAATTAAATGGTTATTAGCTTAAGTTAAAACAAAAGCCTTGTTACATGTTATTTTAATAAATATACATTACTGTTTACTATATTTTTCACGTAGCAATCAAAATACTTAGTGGCCCCTATTTTCTTTTGAGTAGATATTTTTAACGGACAAACTCGTCTACGCTTCTCCGTTTATCTAGGATATCAAAGAAAAATATTGTGCTAGTTTTACTTATTTCGACCATTAAGTGCTTTAAAAACATAACTAGGGGAAGGTTGCTATCACTGGACCCGGCGCTTTGATTAAACCATTAAAATATTTCAAACTCTACGTAGCATGCGTAGAGTTTAAAATATTCGTAGAGTTTAAAATATATTACCTTTAAAATCGCATGACGTTTAACGCACGATTTTTCTAAAGTTATAATTGGAATAGGGTATAGATGCTTTTGAGCTGCAGTTCAGATTATGTCGACTTCGGTCAGGTTATAAAATCGCTAGCATAAAATCGTTTATCACGTACACAGGATACTGTCCTTCCACAATTGGCTAAATGAAATTATTCATTGCCTCAATTATGATGTCAATTGCCGTCGCAACGACCTTATAGTTACATAGGTCGCAGTCTTTTCGTTATAATGAACATGATACTGGAAGTCTATCTGACTAAACATATTTAAATGAAATAAAATTTAAATTGATTGCGCGCTTTTGCTTTGACACTTAGGCGGTCATCCAGCACACTGCCACCGCATGCCATATTACAGGCACCATCACAGGCCTTTGCGTCTATTCCAGACGATTTAAACATTGCCCTGGAGACATCGTTTTTGGTGACTGTAGAGGCCAATACGCGACCGGCATGATCTTTCACATTTCTGGCAGACGAAATTCGTGCCAGGGGCTCTAGTTTCAGCTTGTTGTCTACGCAACCTTCTATTGGCCAGTGTCTCGAACCAGGTTCCATCGCACAACGCTCTGCCGTCCACAACGCGTTTGCGCCATCCATCTCTATCTTCGGCAAGCTTAAGAGCGGAAAGAGTCCCGGCATCGATGGCATACTGGCGGAAGTGGTTAAACTTGAGTGCGTGACACCTGTTTTGCACAATCTACTGTGTAAATGCTGGGAAGCGGGACGCGTTCTGCAGGATATGCGCGACGCCAACATCATCACATTGTACAAAGGGAAAGGAGACCGCGGTGACTGCAACAACTACCGCGGGATTTCCCTCTTGAGTATAGTAGGCAAGCTATTTGGACGTGTGTTGCTTGGAAAACTCCAAAAACACCACCAACCTGTATAAAATCCGCACGATAACCACGCACTCCATCGCACGCACCTCCGTCCGGCGAAATTTGTACGCGGCTCCGCACTCCGTAAATAAATAATCCCACCAAAAACATAAATGTAAAAAAGGAGAGCCAAGTTCAATACAAAAATTATGTTTGGCTGTGGGCTTCGCCGCAAAAAGAATGGAGACCTAAATGAGTGCCAAAATCTATGCAAAATCGAAATATGTATTTATAGGAACAAAATAACAATATGAACAAGTATTAAACTCTATGTCTTTGCTTTATTGGATACCTATAACTGCTGTTATTTAAAAATGAGAGATCTTTAAGTAGGTTCGATTTGACTTGGCCAGTTTTCATTACATCAGTCATTTTGTAAAGTTATTCAACATATACATATACAGGGTGGAAAGATAAGTCGGGCCCTGGAGGGAAACTACCTTAAATCCTTAAGATAAGTCGGGCCCTGGAGGGAAACTACCTTAAATCCTTAAGATAAGTCGGGCCCTGGAGGGAAACTACCTTAAATCCTTAAGCTGGCTCATTTTACTTAAAGGAGACATTCCTTTATTTTTAAAAAGAAACAAAACTGCATTCAAAGATTTTCAAAAAAGCCTCACGCACGGCCGGGAATCGAACCCGGTCGAATCTGTATAAAAATTTGAGTTCGTTTTTTTGCGTAAATAAATAGTTCTGGATGTATGGAACACTTGTTGCTAAAGAACCCTGTATCTACAATCACAGGAAAATGCTGAATTTCACAGTTTAAATACGGAAATGGATCTCCTCGTACAAACAGTAGGTAGGTACTAGGTACCTAAGTATGGGAATGATGTATTATTACAGTTTTGAAAAGATTGGTGTAAATAATGAAAATAAATAAATAAAACTACGAATTTACCAATTTCGTCTAGTTTCAGATGTCACATCTCCCCATACTTACATACAGACATACTAAACGGGTTAGTATGGGGTTGGGGAGGTCCATTTCTAAATGTCACTTCCTGGGGTATCCCTTGTTAAACCTAACAACCTTAGCCCTAATGTTTCATTAGACCTAATGTTTCACTAGACCTAATGCATTTTCCTTCGAAACAGTGAACTTGTCGGGTTTTCTTTGAATATCATTAAATATAAGTCATTAGGTTAGGTTAGATTTGTTTTGCAATAATCCTATAAAGTTTACTATTTCAGAAAAAATTACATTAGGTCTAGTGAAACAGTTGGTCTAATGAAACATTAGGGCTAAAGTTGTTAGGTTTACCAAGGGAGAACCGACTTTCTATGTGGGAAAATGACATTTGAATTGTCCTAACGCTTGTTTGAAAAGTTACGCGTTTAGTCCTCTGATTTAATTTGCGCAAATGACTATCGTATCACCGTTATTGTGATAAGTATTTCGATTGTAAAACAAATGCCTATTTTTAATCATCTCTATGTACAGTCGACTACAAAGATAAGTATGTTTTTTAATGTTACAAAAATATGTATGCCTATCTGATTACTATGGTAGTAAAGCCTATGTTACTTATACATATTTTTGTAACATCGTATGGATACATCTCTTTGTAGTCGACTGTACATATATTTCAATTCTATCCTCGCCTCTCCGGTAGAAGGGTTTTATAGAGTTTGATTTCCCAATCTGATTGGTCGGGGGCCCGCCGTACTGACTCATACTACGGAAGTTATAAATCATAATTCACACATGTAGGTACCTAACAATATGATTACACACACGTACACCAGTGTTGTGCGTTCTGAAACATGAACAGAGGCGCATTTCGTATTTGTTTATGATAGAGTTTCCACTAGTGTCCGACCGAAGGTTCGCTTTCGGTTTCGGCCAGTTTCGGCCAAAAAATCATGTTTCGGCCGTAGTTTCGGTTTCGGCCAAAAAACGGCCGATCCTTTCGGCTGGCTGGGCCGAAACTTACGAAACGGTACTTCGGGTCGCGTTTGGCTAACTAATATGGCATAGCTCGCCGGCCACCGGCTCAGTGAAGTGACGCTAATGTGCTTGTTACCGGAATTATGATAACTTGTAGTAAACCTTGTTTTATTTTATACAACCTTCATGAGTTTTAGGTTAATATGTGTATAAAAGCGGTTTTATGTAATTTTTTCAACGATTTTAACAAGTCTACAAAAGGTTCGGTATCGGTTTCAGCCGAAACTAAAGCCAAAGCCGAACCTTCGGTTTCGGTTTCGGCAAAAAAACATGTTTACGGTCGGACACTAGTTTCTACATATTAATAATCAGGTACTTTGCTAATACAAAATATCTATAGACTTTTGGCTTTCGAGCGTACGACTCTTTCTCTCGAAAACTGTCAAAAACGATAAAAAAATGAGTGATATTGACCACTCGTATTCAATTCTACCGGTAGAAAGTAAGTGCCAACAATTTTGACACTACAATCGTCTTAGCTCGTTCTCTCGGGAGCTCGGGAGCTCTGGCTCCAGCGAAATTCCTCACCACCAAGAACACCACATACCTACAGGCTACAGGGCAAGTACTGGTGTTATTATGGCTACAAGATGGAGGTATTTCTCTAGTCTCTGCTCCAAATTTGAGAGAGATGACGTCCGATGTGCGCTACCTAATTCCAGTTCTCCTGTCAGTACTAATACCAATGCTGCCTGGCACAAGAGTTTGCTTCTTTGACGGTGGCAATTACTCGCCATGTCACAAAATCTTCAGCTTTTACACACTTTTTATAGAGAAGCCCCTCTTGCAGGATTTCCCACTACATCCGTATGCACTACATCATTATAACCGCGCCAAGTCAGTATATTTATGAAAATATAATGTATGTTATAAAGAATTATTTAGTAATAAAGGATGTTCCGTTCATAAGATCAATACTAGGATACATTTGAATTGATAAATAGCAGTAAGTACTAGGTTAACTAGAGTTCTAAAGTCATTTTGTTCTGTACACGCTACTACAACAAGTTATCAGATCATGTTTTAGACATGTCTGAAAATGAAGTTAAGTCCTTTGTAAGGAAAACTTTGAAAAATAGAGCGTATTACAGATTGGACTAATGTTTAACTGATAAGGATATACCGATAAATGTCAATGCCAGCATTACTTAAGTTACCTCTTGTATAAAAATAAGTAAAAACTTTTTTTTTAATCTTCTTTTATTTAACGAGGGTTTTACAAATGCCACCCTCATAGTGGCTCTCTTATTCTAATAACTTCTTAATTTTAATATATTCTTAATTAAGTCGTACACTGATTCCGCTTATTCAGAGGACGGAGTAGCTAATAAACTAGGTATTTATTCCACCGAGATCATAGTTATTTATATTTAGTAAGGCGCCGCTGTGCGTCGCCACGGCCACACTCCATTGTAACGTGGTAAGTATACATCTTCCACCACCACTTGACATTCAAAAAGTCTTAACGCGGCTTTACTGGCTAAATACAGTGCACTTGGGGGAGGAAAGATTAAACCATCTCACTCTAACCCGTGAGGGTGTAGTGCAGTTAGTGCACTGCATTTAGCCAGATCTAAAAAGCCCGCGAGTCATCACTTAATTTTTATTAAGGCGCTATAGTATCATGGTCTTCTCTCCCTCTCGCTGAGCATAAGCGTGAGCGAGATGGAAGTGCGTGTTTGGAAGCGCGGATATCATGTTTTTTAATTTTAATTTTTTGTGCGTTTTAATAAATAAAAAAGTAATCACTAAGTTCCCTCAAACATGATAATGCCGATTTTTAGAACCAATGTTAATATGTTTAGCTATTGTGCATAATTTGCTACGAATGTTTTAAGTGAATTTTAATATGTTTTAGACCTATGTTCGTGATTTTTTTCTATCGAGCGAAAATTGCTTAATCGTGTTTCGAATCACTGATTTCCCTGCAGAAAAGCCTCAAGATTACTATTCGTGTTTTTTTGAAACCATATTATTATAAACAGACGCATTATATTGTTTCAAAAACTATGTTCGTTTCAATTCGCTGAACCTATAGCGCCTTAAATAATATTGACTTTGATCCTGATAACGCTACTGCTGCATTGTCGGGGATTGCTCATTCAACATTGTAGGTAGTATAAATTATATACTGTTTGCCAAAGGAGTGCTTACCTATGATGAAGTGTCGTGGTGGTATGCATACCATCCTGATTAGCGTGTATAGGGTACTTACCTGAAACAAAAAAAAGTATTATTAATAACGTTGAATTTTTTGTCATCCTAATAAATTAACAAGACGATGGAGGTTTTCAATGATTTCTAAAGTAAGTCAATAATTTATCTTGTGATTTTTTTTTTATCCCAGCCAACTATTATATTTTTTCACATTTTCATGGTTCAAATCGATATGACGATATCGAAACTTAGCTGGTAAGTCGTTTAATTGATAAGAAGTACAAGTAAAGGTACGCAAGTACAGGTCGAACAAACCTTCCTATAAAATAAATACTTAATTAAGAAAAACAGGAAGACTTCTAAGATTTCTTTGCAAAGTAATTTTCCTTGCAGAAACTAACTTTATTCATCAAAGAATCGCATTCGACGCAAAAGAAGCTAGTCAATAGAAAGCGGCCAAGAAAGTTGCAACAATGTACCTAGGTACTTTTCTAGTGATTCTTAAGCGAGCTATTTCTAAGTAAAAGTACTAGACTTGTACGGATATGCTTTATGTTCCTAAGTGCTGTTGTAAAAGTATAGCTATTCTAGAACAGTATAGGTATTAACCTTATTGTTAGGTATAGGGAGGGAGGTAAGTTCTTATTAATAACGTACTTAATTCTGTCAATTTAAGATGGTATCATCATCATCAATATCATCATCATATCAGCCGAAAGATGTCCACTGCTGGACATAGGCCTCCCCCAAAGAGTGCCAAAATGACCGGTCCTGCGCCACCCGCATCCAGCGGACTCCCGCGACCTTTACCAGGCTTAATGGTATGTACGAGTATACATTTAGATGACGAAGAGGTGGCATTTTAATAAGCCTTTGGGCGGCTAGAGGTATACACTGGGGCAGTAATAGTACATTATTGCCGTGGCCGGGAAGGAAGCAGTTGCAGGCTCAGCCTTTTCATTTGTTTAAACGGACGAGCTTGCGAGTGCCGCTACCCATTGAAAATATATATATATACCTAATCAAAGAGGTTGCCGAAGTTTTCGTATTTTCGAGCCTTCGAGGAGTGCACAGCACGAGTCAGGTTAAGTCTTAATTTGAGAATGTAACGAGAATGAACGAATTTTATCGCTATTTTGTTTCTTTTTTCGTACCATGTCAGCGGGCTTCATCTATTGGCCTTCATTATTTTAACGCAACTGCCCAAAAAGGGATTGTAATGTTTTCATAAAAATTTGAATTGATTTCTCCTAGCGCTCTTTCGAATAGTTACGTAAATACGGGGTCATACATGAGATTTAGGTTCGTCTCTTCTGTGGACATTGCGAAACTTAAGGGCTATAAAGCCTAAAATGTTAATTTAACTAAAATGGCGATACAATTCGTTTGTCCTGTAACTTTGACATTTGTGTTCGTAAGAAAGGGACAAAGCACGTTTTATTTAGTAGAGGCATTTTAAGTTTTATGAATAAAGGACCCCTAAAGCCCTAAGGATAGAAACTTAATTTGATTTAGCTTACTTTAAACTAAACAACAGCATGTAATGGAGTAGCGGGACTTCCTGACACAGGTTTTTTACCTACTAGGAAGGCCCAACCTTGTTGTCATTTTGTGACTTGCTTTTTCTCAATTTATTTTTATTTTTAAAGGGGGTTAATCCACCACGGTGTCTCCTCTTATATGACTTCATGCAATCAAACCAATCTTATATACAAGGAAGCCCCTAAGTCATCTTTTGTTTTACCTACTCAATCTGTATGACCCGATGGCGTGCACCTAAGGGGTATAGGTTCACGCCATCACTTTTGCCGTTGGAACCCATAAACATTCGAAATTCAAACTGCAAACGAGGCAGTGACCTTGTGTTGCTGCGTTATCGACCGCCCCCTGCACTTCCTACCCCTCCCCCGCCCGGGCTCCCAGACAGTGACGTAGCTACGGATGCTGCGATACATTAGAAATCGCCTAGTTTCCTGGAGTTACCCCCTTATTTATAAAACTTAACAGAGCTCTGTTAACTAAAATATGTTTGGTCCGTTTGTCACAATCACATATGGCAAAGAGACAGATAGAGATAGAATCTTAACGGCATTTTAGCTAAAATAGGTATGTTGGACGTTTACGTATACAGCCATTAGTGTATCGTATGATTATGAACTAAGTATATGGAACCAAATGTAGCGGTATTTAAAAAAAACATGGTATACCTATGGCGGCGCGTGAAATTCTTCGATGGGCAACCCGGAAGAAAAAGGTTTTTGTTGTTGGTACCTCACCTCATTTGAAGCAGGACATTGTACCACCTCATTTTTAGAAATGAGGTACTCGTACAAACTCATTTTAATTTCATGTCCTACCCAAAGTGTTGGGTAGGACAGTGATCCTAAAGGAACCAGGTGAATCCATCGTGAGGTAACTGGTACTCCCAAAAAGGTCTAGTTTTCCCTCTAGGTTGGGAGGTCAGATGGCACGGCAGACGCATTCGAGAAACTAGTGCTTACGTCAAATGTTGGGATTAGGTGCCAGCGGACCCTGGGCTCGTTTAGGTTTAGCGCACTACCGGGAAAAAACGCTAGTAGGCTGGATGATCCTAAAGGAGCCCGAGATTCTCTTTGGCACCTAATCCCCTCCGATTCCGTGCAATAAATTACTAACAGTATAATGAATTAATGACAAGTAAAGAAATCTGGGCGGCATCAGTAAGCACTCGGTGAACTTCTATCAAAAATACTGCAAAAATAAAAATAATTAATATACGCCAAAATGGCCAGGCTTATGCTAATCTTACATCACAAGTGAAAGTAGGACGGGGTGGTAATTTTCGGGAGCGAAACAGAGACAGCATAGGTCTCAATTGACCAAGTTTTACATCTTTTGTACAACCCCTTCCACCGTATAGCATTTAAGATATTTTCAGTTACTTTTCCGTAGTCGGGATACAGTTTTGGAACTTTTGGGGAAATATCGGGGGTGTCATATATTTGACACCTAAGTACCTACTTATGCTATGTTCCATATATGAAATAGTATTTTTCACAATCGTGTTATAATTAGAGAGCTTTTTAGTCGAGTACTGTGTTTAGGCCACGAAGCTTGCTGAGTGGCCTAAGTAAGGTACGAGATTAAAAAGCTTGATTATAACACTATTGTGAACAATACTTTTTGTACGAGTTCATTAAAATTAATTTTCTACGAGTCAACTGAACTAATTAAACAAACTCGATACTGTTGAAACGAAGTGCAGCCTATCGCTCGTACGCTCGTTGATATCTTATAAGACATCAACAAGCGTACGACATTAACGAGTAAACTCAATAATCAAAGCGATTCTATTGGTCCAATTCATTACAGTTCGGTAAAGCAGCCACGTGATTGGTCGAATTTATTTTAGTTCTATTTTCAATTTTTTTTCGGTTGTCTAGAGCGTATCGAAACAGTTATTTCGGTGGTTTCGGAAGTAACAGACTATTCAACGATGAAAAGAGTGACGTTGCAGTATTCTCTATGAAGTCTTAATACACATATTTTAATCGTAGAGTACAAAAACCATTTTTTGCACATCTCTGGATGGTTTTCATATTCAGCCATAGATTCGACGCAGACTCAATTTCAGACTTCATGCTTTTCATGCATAACCCAAGTGTAGGTTTTATTTGCAAAGCTGAATAAACAGTGTATCTAGGTGTACTGTTCTGGAAATATATTATATTTTCCGGCATTGTACTGTTATTGAAATATGCGTTTTACATTTACATACGAGGTATTTATGATAAGCCGTCAGCCATTTTAAGACCAGTTCTTAATTTAGCAGCATAAGCACAGATTATATAATAGTTCTAACGCATAAGAGCCTTTCCGTTCCTTATGGTGGCAATGCAACACGTATAGCTTCTCTTTAGACATCTATACTTTCTCTGCTTACTCTGAGACATTTCACCAATCTGTAATAGAGACCTGACTGTCTTGATTCTTAAAAAGGCAGTCACCTATGTACACTACAAGGAAATTGTACCTATGCATTGTATGTTGTTGAGTGTTGTGTTGTTGTTGTGTTTTGTTGTTGGTGTGTGTTTGTTGTTGTTGTGTGTTGTTGCTGCCTTTTAAAACCTACCGTAGCACAACTCCCGAGGATGCACTGTCGGTGACGGAACGGCACTGTCTCTAACTGGCGACACTATTACAACCAATCCTCAAACCAATAAAGGGTCAACGATCTTGTGACTTCTCTGGACTCACATGCCCTCCATACGCTACGTTATCTGCTTACTAGGCAGGCCGTATACTTATTTGCCATCGTCGTGGTATAAATTGACATCGTAGTAGTAGTAGGTATAACTCTTTATTGTACAAAATAAACATCATCATCATATCAGCCGAAAGACGTCCACTGCCAGACATAGGCCTCCCCCAAAGAGTGCCAAAATGACCGGTCCTGCGTCACCCGCATCCAGCGGACTCTCGCGACCCTTACCAGGTCATCAGTCCACCTTGTGGGGGGCCTACCCACGCCTCGCCTTCCGGTACGTGGTCGCCACTCGAGAACCTTTCCGCCCCAACTGCCACTTAAGTTTAGCGATTCGGAGGGCTACCTTGGTTCTGCTGCGGATAGCCTCATTTCTGTTGCGATCACGCAGAGACCACGTTTCAGTGCCATATGTCATCACTGGCAACACACACTGGTCAAAGACTCTCGTCTTGAGACACTGCGGAATATTTGACGAAAAGATGTGCCGTAGCTTCCCGAACGCTGCCCAGAGAAAATAAACATAGTCTTAGACAATGGGATTGTGACCTTAAATTTGTTTACGATGCCATTCGAACCAGTTTTTGTAGATGAACAAATGTTTGTATTGAAGCAACTACATTTAAAGGACATTAATATCCAAAAATCGAGTTAAAGCGGACCTCGCTGACAGCAGCCGAAACGCTTCATACTGATTGGCTTTAAAGTATGACGTCACACCGTGCAATTTGTAACTAACCGTTGCATGGAAAATGAAGTAAATTGCTGTTTCGGTCGCGAAATACTGCGTTTAGGTCCATAGTTGTTATACACATTTGTTTCTATAAAAGCGTACCGTCAAACATGCCTACTTTGCCACCAGGGGGAACTTTGCCCATTAAGCAGCAAATTTTAAAATTTTCCTCTTGGGCAAAGTTCCCCCTGGTGGCAAAGTAGGCATGTTTGACGGTAAGGATTCTGTTGGTACCTTTAAATTTACTCTTGGACAATAAATAAAAAACTTTTTTTTCTAAACTTTCAAGGTTCATATCTTTTTATGATTTGAATTATATTATGTAATTTATACTTTATTACAATCATTTGATGGTTTACTATCCATTTAGCAACACGGCGTTATCAATTTTAACACCACGCAACAAGCCTATTAACAACAAGCTAAGTTATGTACAAAGGCTAACTTAGCCCTTTGAGGGATCTCTTCCAGTTAACCTTGTTTTAGTTTTCTTTGTTCTTGTGTAGGTTTTCCACTTTTCTCCTCCAATCCCTGCCCGGTGCCTTGCGAATATCATGGCCGCACCTAGCTACAGGGCTACACTACGTTTGCCGACACGCGGTCTCCACTTGTACCTAAAATGGCGTTAAAATTCATTAGATAAAGGCGTGGTATTGGTAACGCGCGTTAGAAAGGCGCATAATTACTGGGCGTGGGCGTGTTGAAGGAAGGGAGTAGAGCAAAGGCATAGCCAGGATTTTGTTAAGGGGGGGGGAGATTAAGTTTATCGTAATTTTTGTTGAGTAAGAAATAAATTAAAAAAAAAAACGCTCGTATGTATATGTACCTACTATGGGGCTTGTAATGTGTAGGTACAAGCCAAATGTTAATAAACTTCTTTCTCAATCACAAATTTTGGCCCTCATTGCTGTTTTCTTGGCGTGACATCCCTAGCGCTACACGTGCCGTGCGTGAATGAATACAAGTTATGCGATAGACAGAGAAGGAGAGAGTAGGCACGTTTCTTATGCCTAAACGCCGTTTTTGCTAGGGAGTGCAACTTCTGTACTTGTACTATTACTTATTCTGTGGTGGATTACCTGTTCTTACCCAGGAGGTGGACAGGTGTGGTCCAAAAAGTTACCGGGTCCAAACCACTCTACAAGCAACCTTTCAAAAGCCTGGAGAGCAGTGGTCAGAGTCACCCATACAAGTCACGTCCCTCAGATGGATACAACTAATAATTTACTTTCAAAACAAAGTTTTAACCGACTTCAATTCAGTACTCCGCCAAGCCACATGAACATTTCCACATTTTTTTTTGCAATTTACCACATGAACTGATTTCCGAGAGCAGATGCGTTGATTTTTAGACCAATAAACCAAATCGCTGTATGTGGGCCGATAATATTTGAGGACTTCCGTCGATTCCTCAAGGATCTCAGAATTACCTTTGGCACTTCACTGTTTGCTATTTCAACGGAATCACATCAGAATCTGTGACGTACTTATATAGTTTGAAGTACATCAGTCATCACTTCCACCATCACCAAATTTATGATTTCCGGGTGTAAATACACGAGATATAATAGAAAATACCGAAATTACTACACGCGTGCCTAATATATTTGAGGAGTTCCCTCAATTCCTCATGGTTCCCATCATCCAACTGGGGTTTTGAAAACAATGGGACCAATCTACAAAACTTCAACTTCAACTAAAAAAAGCTTCATAAATGACGGAGTTCTGAGGTAACAAACATTAAAAAAAAAAAAAAAAATACATTCGAATTGAGAACCTCCTCCTTTTTTTTAAAGTCGGTTAAAAAGAAGAAGTGTGAAACGCGCACAATCATTGGCACGCATTCCTTTGCTCTAGATTACAGCCGATGATGGTCACTCAGAGCAATATGCTCTCCACACAATCGTAAGTGCCTGTACTCGGCCTTTGTTTAGTGGAGTCATAAATGATTAAATGTCAATAATCTCGGGAGTTCCAAGTCGCGAAACATCTCAAATCGAAAGTTCTCGGTAATACTAGAACGTTTTCTGAGTGGCACTTCCTTGGAAACTTGCCTTTAGTCCTGTAGTCTCCAGAAATTTTTGGAAATGTCAACTACTTGTACAGTCAAAGTTTTGTATAATTATTGTATTACCAAGTAACAAAGTACAAAAGTATCAAACATTGATACGGGTTACCTATCTGAATCACTAAATTTCATTTCCCAGCTATATCGTTTGTCCGAATTTTCATTTGTCCGAAAAACCGTTTTTCTCTGAAGCCATGACATTTTCAGGATGATTAATGATTATAGAACAAACCTAATCTAACCTAAAGGGTTCTACGCGATAAGTATTAAAAAAAAAAGCTGTAGTATTTTCGAGATAATTGGCTTTTTGCCGAAATAAAAATTCGTACAAACGATACAGTTGAGAAATAAAATGTAGTAATTGCGATAGGTTACCATTGATACGAAGGAAAAACTTGGCACCCATTCAAATACTATAGCTTACACTTGCAAACATGGTTTACGCATCAAGGATCAACCAGTGTCGCTGGAAATACGCTGACGTCATGTTTTAATTACTCGTCCCTCAGCAGCAAGTTAGCAACTATGAAAGTGGGAGAGAGATGAATGTTTTATGTCAGATATGACCGCGATCGTACTGCAGGAATAAATTCAACATTTTTCGTCCTAAACGAGCCGAGCGAAAATATGACGTGTTATAAAACAAATTGACGGCACTCGCAAATCCTGCCACTGCGGAGTGAAAACCCCCATTTGTTCAGATATCCATCATTTCGGGAGGTTCCGTCTTATACAGGGTGTTATTTTGTAAATCGAAATATTTTTATTACTGAACTTAAGCCGATAGTTCTTTATTTTATAGAGCGAATAGATTTGTTTTTACAAGCTTTTATTTAGTTTCACCTGTCCCGTTGTCTGTCTGTCTGTCTGTAATCAAATCTTGCAAGTTAAATTTGACCCACTTTCCGGTTTCCGATTGAGCTGAAATTTTGCATGCATATGTATATCGCATGACAATGCTATATTATGATGACATGGAGCTGATCTGATGCTGGAGCTGGAAGGTGCCCATTGGAACTCCGCAATAAAACGACACAACCCCACCGAGTTTGGGTTTCGTTAGAATCGTCTCAATGAGTTCATGATGGTATACAGAAAAGTATAGTCAGCAATAATTGTACCAAAAATTAAATTTTTGTCAGAAACTTATTATTTTATCTTATCATGTTAGATCGGGTACTTTGATTAGCATGCAACAGTACGTCTTAGATGTTTTACACAGATAATATTCGTTATTTTTGCCCGACTACGACAGAGCCGAAACGGAGGGATATGATTTTAGCAGTCTATGTTTTTTATTTACGTGTGTTCCACCGTAGCGTTTAGTATACTGAACCGATTTTGATAAATGAGGTATCATCGATTCGAAATTATTCTCCGGGAGACATAACTACCTTTTGTATGAAAAAAACAGTTTTCCGTAGACGGGATACTGTTTTTTTAACTGTTTATGCTTGTTTTAGAATAATTTGTCGACTCAAAGGAGAGCTTATGCTGATTTCGTTCACGTTTCTTGCGGTGTGTATCCACTCATCGAATGGTTTAAATACTTTATATTCTAGCCTAGCTTTATAAAATTCAGACTCGTAAATGCGTTTCGTTACTTTGTTTTTAAGTAAAATATCTACTAACTCACGTTTATTGTGTAACTTATTTAATATATTTTAAGGCGTATTTACAACCTTTTTATTGCTATTCCAACCTACATGTAGCAACAGCAACATATAATTATATACCTGAGGGTCAATCTAAAAGTTACGTTTCGCATTCCAAATGGAGTCCAACGTGTTTCGCTTGCTCGCTTCCACTCGCTCCGAGATAACGTGACAAAAAAAGAGCGCGAAACACATTAAAATTGTAATAGTACCTAATGCGAAATGTTCGTCTGAAATAGACCCCGTAGTAAAGACATCTTAAAAGTACTCTGAGTGCCTGCTTTACGTTTACGCTCCAGCAACTTTCTCGCTTGCACCAATGGAGATGGATGAGATGGCGCTAAATAGCCATTGCTATAGTACAATAACGACGTAAGCGACGGTAGATTTCTACTAACATAGTACTTTTTGTGTTAGTAGCGAATCGTATCGCTGAAATTTGAGTTGTACGACTTGTAAGGATTGTTACAAAGTGAATCCTAGGTTGTAAACATTAAAGTTGCTATTTGAATGGATTATTTTGTTACACCTCGAATAATTTAAAGTACTTATATGTGCAATGAAAATAAATGGTAACCGTTTATTGCTGCTAGTATTCACATTGATGGACATCTGAAAATCGAGCAAAAATAAGTATATTCTTTAAATAAGATGCAATTTCATATTTGCAAATCTGGGAGCACCTCCGAAATGAGGCGTGATATAATAGTTTCAGGTGGGATACAATAAGCTTATAAATGAAATAAATGAACTTGTGTACGCCATAATAGCACTTTTACCAGTCTAAATGTACCTAGCTGCGTGTAAGAAACGTCGAAACAAACTCAACATTCAGCCATTTTTTCTGTAGAGACGTAGAGGAAGGTATTCATACATAAAAGTATCCTAAATTGTCAATTATGATTAATCATCGAACTGAGCAAGTCTGGGACTACATTCTGTACTTGTTAGAGAGAGAAAACGCTAGGGGATCGTGACGTCACGCCGAGCCTCATAACTCATAGTAAATGACAATCGTTTCATATGAAGGTGCGTTTTGCGGAAAAGGGACAGAATATACCCCCTCTTAAAACTTTGGACACCTATAACTTTGAGATTATTCAATCCTCTGCTTTACTTTTCGCTCCATTTGACAATATTTTTAATCCTTTTTCGAGAAAAATCATCATTATTAGTCATCTAATTTGGTGTCTACACCCCTATTTATTTATATTTAGGTAGTTGTCAGGCAGTCAGTCAGTGAGCTAAAGGAGAAACAATTTAATGGAATACCTACTAAAGCTACCTACTTACTAGTAGGTAGCTTTAGTATTCCATTAAGGTGGTTCGATTGCCATACAAAACGTTATTTGACATTCGCAGGCTAACGGCGTGATATTTTAAGAAACTTATGTAACAAACTTTCATAAATTGGCTTCCCAATTGCGCCAAATTCCCCCTTTCGTAGAATAAACTTGTATAAACTAGATTAATTTGAGAAAAATGGTTTTTCCAAAATATCACGTCCGAAATCAATTTCTCAAATTAATCTAGTTTATACAAGTCTATTCTAGGAAAGGGGGAATTTGGCGCAAATGGGAAGCCAATTTATGAAAGTTGTTACATAATTTTCTAAAAATATCACGCCGTTAGCCTGCGAATGTCAAATAACGTTTTGTATGGCAATCGAACCACCTTAAATTGTTGACTAGGTAACTTGATTACGTTACGATTCATAACATTAACTTAATAAGAACCTTCGCTTCGTTACACACTGAAAGGGGCCTTTGGTTTGTAGGTAGTTATTCGAAGTTCAAACTGATGCGCTACCTATTAGAATTGTTTTATTGGAAGACAAGTGATGATATGACGATATATTTGTCACCGTTAGATTGTGAAAACCGTCAGTTTATAATCTAACCCGTTATATTGTAAACTGACGGAATATTGTGAACTGCTAATATAATTCATAATTTTACGCATTCATTTTCGTTAGTTTATAAACTAACAATGTCATATCGTCAAATTGTAAACTGAATCAAATTTGCCTGATTTGGAACGCAACATGTGCGCTGTTTGGTTGAGCGAATTATTCTACTTGCGTCTTGCATCAGTTTCCACTTACGTCAGAACATGATTGTTTTTTTTTGTTATTCAGACATTTTCTTTCATTTATTTCGGCACCCAGCATTGTCGACGGAGCCCCACTGCGCGGGTCTCCTATTTCTGGGCGCGTTGCCCTTCGGGCAACTGAAGATACCTAACTAACCTAACCTACCTAGTCTTTGTGTACGTTCCGTAGCAAGCCGATTTGATCTCAGTTCACAATTTGACGATTCGACATTGAAAGTTTATAAACTAACGAAAAATATTGCGTTAAATTGTGAACGGTTTTGGCAGTTGACAATATTCCGTCAGTTTACAATATAACGGGTAAGATTATAAACTGACGGTGTTCACAATCTAACGGTGACATATATAACAGTGACAATTTAAAAGTGTACCAGTCACGCGGCACTTTAACGAGCTATATTTTCATAAGCTATAGCTTCATAGCTAGGCTATTCTATAGGGTCATTTCGCCGGTTGGCGACCACCTAATTTCATGTGCCGGTTAGCGACCACTTAGCTGACTTGGTGAACTGAAAGAATATTTTCTCGTTTTTTTTGTAAATTCCTATTCCATAACTACAAACAATAAGGCATACGGCTGACTGTTTCAATAGGCTCTGTAGAATTGATGTTATCTTCAATTGAAAAAACCATGTTCTTCATGTGGTCGCTAACCGAAGGTGGTCGCGTAACCGGCGAAATTACCCTAATTTTTATTTATTTATTTAACCTAACTTATCATTGCATTTCGAGTTCACAATCAATCAGCTGTTGCTCTAAATAGTGTAGTGTATACGCCTACAATGTTTACCAAACCACCAATATAAATAATGATTATCCTCAGGGGTGAGGTTGACCATAACAATACAATCACAATTTCAAATTAAAGGGAAAACAAATTTGGTGCAGGATTTGAACATGCGACTTTCAGGTAGGTACTTATTTGCAGCCAGTCACTGCAATCAACTGAGCAATCTGAACCAATTGCTCGGACGACGAAAGTTTCAATCAGTAGGTACCTATGTAGCGAGGGACATCTACTTCTTGTAGGTACCTCGAAGACTCAGTTCCTTTTAACGGCACCAACGTCACAATTCACATTGAGAAATCGCCAGTAACAACAATGCAGTATAACAGTCGTGCTTATACAATGTTTACCAATGTAAATTACCTCAAAAACTTAACCCTAAAACGTCACTGTCCTATTTCGAGTTCACACAGAATCAGCTGTTGCGCTGAGCGCGACGTTGCCAGCTCGCTGGGCGATCGACCGCGCGGCACGACGCCCATTCAACACCCGTCTTGACTTGAGGCACTAGCTGGGCCGTAGTAAAGCTTTCGAGTTGCAAATATGGAATATACGGGGCCAGTTTTGGTTAGAAATACCTCCTTGCGTTGTGTTGAGACTGTTGAGCGGGACATGCATTTATCTCTAGCTCTCAAAGCAAAAGGGTCGACTAGCTTGTGACTCTTCTCAAATCGCAAGCGTCCATGGGCTACGGTGTTTGCTTGTCATCAGGCGTAAGCTTGTTTTCCACCGCCGGAGTATAGTTGACAACAGTAAAAACAAGTTATTTTTAAATTGCCAATAAACGAACTTCACGAAAATACTCGGAAAATATCACGCTTCAACATGTTCCTATTCGTTTTTAGGGTTCCGCACCTCGAAAGGAAAAAGCGGAACTCTTATAGGATCACTTTGTTATCCGTCCGTCCGTCCGTATGTCAAGACCCTTTTTCTCAGAAACGCATGGAGGTATCAAGCTGTAATCTATATTAAATACTCAGGTCTACTGTTCCTTGGAGCTGTGAAAAAAATCAAACTCAATCAAAAGACTTTTGCAGCCGTTTATGCCGCAAATTTCCGCAAATTTTCGAAACTCGCAAGGGAATCAAAACCTACAGGGTACTTCCCGTGAACTCAGAATCTTGAAATTTGGTACGAAACAACGTCTATAGCACAGATAAAGAAAAATAGCGAAAACCGTACATTTTTAGTTACATCACTGAAAATTTACTGTCCAGTATAAACTGACACGCACTAGGTATGTGAATACAAAGGTGCTAAGGAAGGTTAGTGAGTGTCAGTTTATAGTGGACTTGTATCTATTGTACGGGGTAGCCCGGAACCCTCGATGCGCGAGTCTGACTCGCAATTGACCGGTTTTATTTTTTGATACCGTCAACATCGTATAGTTAGTAGATTTAGTAGCAGCCAGAGTTGGTTATGTTTATAAGTTTGGCACATATAAACACACACCCTTACTCTGACAGTAATAAAGACGTGTACAGTCGCCATCACATACATCGGTACCTCAGAGCATAGAATACTAGAGAGAGGACAAGCCGCCGGCGGCCGTGTCGCAGCTGTATGCTCAATGGGCATACACTGCCATACTGTGCACGCGTGCTGATCGCAGATAATATTACGTTTTTTCCCAAAATGCCTGATATGATGCGCGTTTATTGTCAAGCGTGTAGTTATACAAGAGTGTGTGTTTTAGATGTGTGCGTGCTTTGTCTTGTCAATTACTTGGGCGTTGTGTGGGTTAATGTACTTGCGACAGGCTCACTCTATACAAATCGGCCGCCATGTCCGATCTCCTTATATTCATACATCTGTGATCGGTACACTACAGGCTGTTCAAAAATATCGGAACATGCACCTTAATGCCTTGAAAATAGAGTTGTGTTCCGATTTTTGTGGTCCGATGTATGTGATGGCGACTGTACGTACCTAAAAAAATATTTGGCTACTTTTGCTGCTACTAAGTACTTATACGATACTGACTGTACATAGAGATGTCAGCATGGCCAGTCTGACATTGACAATACTTAGAAAAGTTGAAAAACCCCCGTCATTTTCATTTCAAAGCACAATATCTCAAAAACGGCTTAACCGATTTTGTTAAAACGTAGCTAAGAACCAATCTCGATCACGTCAGCTTTCGGACAAAAAACGCATTAAAATCGGTTCACTCGTTTAGGAGCTACGATGCCACAGACATATACATAAACACGTCACTTCTGTGTTTCCGTCGGGGATTACAAATCGTGACCTTACTTGTTTCTATTTCCCTACAAACTTCATATTGACGTTTTATAAAAGATGCTGGTTTGACAATTTCGGGCAACATTCCTGTTATGGCGGACGACGCTGTAGAGGTGTTAGACTTGGTATTTTGTTTGGACACTTTTAGTTAGCTTAGAATTAGAAGGTAACATACAACAAAGCAAAACCCTGAGCCACCATTGGAACCGTTTTAAATTGGCCAATTTCAATTAGTACTATTTTAAACCAACCTACATGCAAGTATTAGCCACTGTAAATGTTACGTTATGAGAAGCATGCTGCAAATGCTGTAAGGAGTTGCTTCTACAAACTTAAGGTCCTCTATAAAATCCGCCCATTTATAAATGAAAACTTGCGCATTAGGTTGGTAGAGTCCTTAGTTCTATCTAAGTTGAATTATGTGGATACAGTGTATGGACCACGTCTTCTTGCCAAAACACGAAGACTCATTCAACGTGTACAAAATGCGTGCGCCCGCTTCTGTTTTAGCATACCGTTGAGGGCCCACGTCACACCATTCTTGAACAAACACAACATTCTCAAAATGCAACATCGTCGAAAATTACACTTGGCCTGTTTGCTCTTTGGAGTGCTCAAGTACAAATCCCCCAAGTATCTTTTTGAGAAGCTGTCTAACAGGAGGTCACGTGGTAGTCGGCAGTGCGAGTTACAGCTGATGACACCTCAGCACGCATCAGCAGCTTTCCGAGGAAGTTTCCGGTATGCAGCAACCAAGTCTTGGAATATAATTCCACCGCCAGTAAGAACCCTGCAAGATGTCCATAGTTTTAGAATCAAACTTAAAAAGTATCTGCTTGAGCATCAGAAAAGCCAGGAAACTTGCCAGCTAGACACAAGTTGTATTTAAATAAAAATAAAATGCTATTGTTATATCTGTTTATGCTTACCACTGTGTTACGTCCCTTCGGCATTGCTTTAATATTGTTTTTCGTTTTGTTCAGTACCCCTTTGTTATTATGTATTTGTTGTAATGTGTTCACTTCGTTATTGTTTATTGGTCATAGTTGTGTGTAGTAATGATCACTTTTCAAATTGTAACCGGTTTTCAACCTTGCATGGTACGTGTTTTTTCTCAGTTATAAGTAAATCGAATTAATTATACTTAGCATATTGTAGATTTTCAAACATTATTGTTGATTACATGTTTAATTGAAAAGAATGACGCCTGTCTGCCAGTGCCACCTGTCACTTCTGTCACTGTCAGTGTCAATGACGCTAGTGTGCTGTTACGGATCGCGCAGGAGTGAAATGGCTGCGTTCATAGACCACTGGACAATATTATTATATTTTATGTTCTATTTTTAATTTCGTTAATTGTCCCTTCTCGTGTTTAATTAAGTTTATATCATTATTTTGTTTGTTATCCACCGTGAACTCACTCGACGGTTCTATCGGAAGACCAGCGCTGGCAGCAATGCCAGCATTATGCTGAGATAGAACCGTTTCGTGACAAACGCTGTGTGTTGTTTGTCTCGAATAAATGTTTCTTTCTTTCTTTCTTTCTTTCTTTCTTTAAATGTTCAGGAGAACTCTGCAAATCAAATTTGTCCAACCCCCTAACGGCGATATGGGCTAATTTAACTTGTTAGATTTCTATACAAACACAGATACGGTATATATGTTGTTGTATTGTAACTAGATAAAATGTAGCATAAAGGTGGTGATAATGATGATGTATTTCTGTTACCCGTCATTAGGGACATAGGGCTCGCGGAAGAGTTCTCCATTTTACACGTTCTTGCGCGACTTCTAGCTCTTTCCAGTTGAGACCAGGGCCTAAGATGGTTGCCATATCACTTATCGTTATGGATACTTTCCAGCCGAGACCATGGCCTAAGATGGTTGCCATATCACTTATCGTTATGGATACTTTCCAGCCGAGACCATGGCCTAAGATGGTTGCCATATCACTTATCGTTATGGATACTTTCCAGCCGAGACCATGGCCTAAGATGGTTGCCATATCACTTATCGTTATGGATACTTTCCAGCCGAGACTATGGCCTAAGATGGTTGCCATATCACTTATCGTTATGGATACTTTCCAGCCGAGACCATGGCCTAAGATGGTTGCCATATCACTTATCGTTATGGATACTTTCCAGCCGAGACCATGGTCTAAGTATAAGTGGTATAAGTGATATGGCAACCATCTTAGGCCATGGCCTAAGATGGTTGCCATATCACTTATCGTTATGGATACCTTCCAGCCGAGACCATGGCCTAAGATGGTTGCCATATCACTTATCGTTATGGATAACACTCTCGCACTCGCATACTTGTCAGAACGTGACAGATGTCTTATCCACAGCGATACCGTAAAATGGGCTGAGTAGGGTTCGCGGGGAGAGTTGGGTTATGAATGGGGAGAGAAGGGTTGAAAGGGGGGTGAGATGGGATTTTAAGGCTACTGCTACAAAAATAATGTAATCTAATTTAAAATAAAGCTATAGTAATACTCATAATAAAAAAAATCCATCCGACAATCTTCCAAAATCACCTTTGTATGAAAACCCATCTCACCCCAATTACGAGGGACTACGGGGTGAGGTGGGTTTTCCTGTTTATCGTCAAAGTTATGAAATGGAACTACCCAAAATAAAATAAAAACTAAAATACTAAACGTCCGGAACACTTATTATATACACCATTCATCAGTTTGCATATGTAAAGTCCAGGTTTGAATGCTAGTTTTGACCCTACTCACCCCATTTTACGGTAGGTAAGTGTTAATTTTTTTTTACTGCGGGCGTATCTGGCAACCATGCTACGCCTGCAGTTGGGCCAACCTCTTTCTCAACTGATCACCTCCATGTATGCCGAGGACTAAAAGGTGAGATGAGAAGCAAAAAGGTGTAACATTATTTTCGTTTCTCTGAAAGTATTGCTTGCCAAAGCGTAATTATTTACAGGATATTTTCCTAAAGGCTTCCTTTTCCAAGGACATTTTCTGAAGGTGCTGTTCCAAAGATTGTTTTATTGGCAAATATGTTTCCGAAGGATTATGTTAGGGCGAGAGGTTGTTTATTTGTTTGTTCTTATGTTTTACTTTTCCGCATCTTGTATGGAAGCTTGGAACTCCACATATTATAAGGTACGCCTAAGCGACACTTTAAGGGGTTGCTGTATTGTCAGTTTACCCTATGTGTATTTTGTAGCAAGTAAATCTCGTATGTACAG
The DNA here is from genome assembly GCA_963854355.1 of Epinotia brunnichana. NCBI lineage: Eukaryota > Metazoa > Arthropoda > Insecta > Lepidoptera > Tortricidae > Epinotia > Epinotia brunnichana. The sequence continues at coordinate 9,055,361 of OY977946.1, forward strand.
GAAAATTTGCTGAATTAAATGGTAAGTTACATAATACCTTGACGGATTCCATTGTTGTCGTTAAACCGGTAAAGTTTGTATGTGACTTCATCAGTTTGTATGTAAGGTGTAATATCGATACGGAAACTATTGTGATAACAAGTTTCGGTCAAAAATTTCATTTTTGGTACAAGCTTTTACTGCCGACTGTACTTTTCTGCATACCATCATCAAGTACTCATTGAGACGATTCTAACGAGCCCAAACTCGATGGGGTTGTGTCGTTTTATTGCGGAGTTCCTATGGCCACCTTCCAGCTCCAGCATCAGATCAGCTACAAGTCATCATAATATTGCATTGTCATGCAATATACATGCTTGCAAATTTTCAGCTCAATTGGATAACAGGAAGTGACTGAAAAATTGATTGCAAATTTTGACGAACAACTTACATACCTACTTACATATTTACATACTTACATACGAACAGTGCAAGGTAATATAAAGCTTGTAAAAAAAAATCGACAATTTAAAGAATGAAACTTCCAGAAGGACACTAGGCCATAATTTATGCAGCGCCTCCGCCTGCGTTCTTCGTAAAACGCGGATGGAGCTACGAGCACACCAATATATCACCAATTTATAGCATTAACGTTCCTGAAGAACACAGGCCTTATCATACTGCGGATCCCCTTGTGTTCTTCGTAAAACGCGTACTTCACCAATTTATAAAAGAAGCCTTCCAGAAGGACATATGCCTTATCATTCAGCAGATCCCCTTGTATTCGTAAAATGCGGGTGGAGCTGCGAGCACACCGCTACTTCACCAATTTATAAACCGAACCTTCCAGAAGGACATAGGCCTTATTATCCAGCGGATCCCCTTGTATTCGTAAAATGCGGGTGGAGCTGCGAGCACACCGCTACTTCACCAATTTATAAACCGAACCTTCCAGAAGGACATAGGCCTTATTATCCAGCGGATCCCCTTGTGTTCTAAAAACGCGGGTGGAGCTGCGAGGATCGCTAGTATAATATATCCATCAGTGTCCAAAGGGTTAGTAACGAGAACGAAGACGTAGCAATTTCGTAAGCCACTGGGTGAACGATCCCTTGGGAACTAGGGATGTTGACCCACGCTGAACTTAGATGACGTAATCTTGTTTGGGAAAATGGCGGCTATGTATATATGTATAATACAATTATGTAACATGTCTGCACACACAGTTACAAGACGTGGTTATATCATTTTATTCCCTATTCGACGTACGAAATTGGAATCGGTCGGGTTTTCGGGTCGGGTCGGGGGTGATTCATAGCATAGTGCACCGTTCCATGCCCGGGCTGGCGCCGGAACGTATAACCCGACTAAATGTAGTGTTCGTACATATTTCACCGTTAATGGGGAATGGATGATAATTTTAGAAGTGCCTGAAAATATTTTTGGTGATAGAAATAACCTTCCTTAGCACCAGAAAAAAGTTGCAGACTTTTTAGCTGCGTCAATTATTTTTGAAAAATATGAACACTTACGTTTTGGGTTTAGGACGGCGAATAAGACACTTTCCTTGATCCATCTCATATTAGCATATTACAAAAACTTTTTTAAATATCTGACTCTGGTAATGACAAATATAGCTGTCAATATCATTGCCAGTGTCAGTTTACCACGGATTTTTAAGATATTTTTTTTGTAATATGAGACGGATCAAGGAAAGGGTCGCATTCGCCGTCCTAAACCCAATACGTAAGTGAGGAAACTATTTATATTTTTCAAAAATAATTTACGCAGCTAAAAAGTCTGCAACTTTTTTCTGGTGCTAAGGAAGGTTATTCCTATCACCAAAAATATTTTCAGGCACTTCTAAAATTATCATCCATTCCCCAATTATTAACATTGTGTTTCGCACAATTTTGACAGTTGCCAAAGTTTGCCGGCCGGCGCTCGCAATGTAGTATGGAAAACGGTAGTTCACGGCATGAGGGGTAACTATGGATGGTCTATTCGAGAAACGTATTGATTTGGAATCGGTCGTGTATTTGTCGCGTGGTACCGACTTACACATTAGGCTGTATTAATAATTATGTACGCCATACGATTAAATAAATTAGGCTCTATTTGAAGATATTTTATGCGAGTTTCATTAGATGGTTGGGCTGCGTAATACGAGTTCGATCGATCATACCCTGTAATGTAATGAAGACATGCGAGTTCTCGTCCCGTGTATGTACATGCATGAGGCGAAGGCTTGGTGCGCGCGGAATCAAGGGCGGGCTGCAAATGTCACACCAATAATATCATACCTTACGTTGGATCAGATGGACCTCACCTCATGGACTCTATTTATATTTTATACCGTTTACAAGAGACAAAAACTTTTGAAGAGAAGATATTTCGAATCTTCTATGGCGATGGTCTCCAGTGCAGCCTTTACAGACGACGTACAGAAATACTGTAAAACACTGTGGAGACCAACGCTTAAATAAGCATTTTTCGCTTATTCTGTTGAACACCGTCACGATCAGCCTTTTGTCTTATTTAAAGTACTTTATCTTCTTATTCTAAGTAAAGGACAGAGCAATGGTCCACGCCACGAGTTGGACCGTCCCGGGAGAGGTCGTTGACCTGCGCTAAACGTTGATGTAATCCGCGCCCGGGAAAATGGCGGGATGCTGCAAATCCGACACGTCGTGTGACGTGAACGTATGTGTTACTTAGTCTAGTATACATAGCTGCTCTATGTTATGTCCATATGTTCCGTATGTGTGTTTATTTGTTCGGTTAACAGCCTATACCACCATATATAAAAGTAAAAGTAACTTAGTTAATAAGATTCTGTCAAAAAAAAATTGTTGTCACTGTACTTACTTTTTTTGCGCATTCATCAATTACTCGTTGAAAGGATTATAATGAGCCAAATACGACGAATTTATCTTGTGTAATTGAGGAGGTACTATGGCCACCTTTCATTCCCATCATCAGACCCAGCCAAGCCTTATGGTACAGTCGCCATCACATATATCGGAGCAAACAAGCAGCTCACAAACATCGGATCACACCTCTATTTTCAAGGCATTAGGGTGCATGTGCCGATATTTTTGAATACCTACGAGTATAGTGTACCTATGTATGTCATGGCGACTGTACCACGATCTTGCATTGTCATCCGACTTACATAAGTGTACCTACCCAATTTCAAATCGATTGACCCGCAATCAAGAGGTAAAGTCCGTGAAATACCAAATTTTGGTACATTACAGGAACCCAATCCAGAAAGCGCATTGCTCTTATTTAAATTACGTATTCGAATCGTCTTGATCCAAGATAATTAAAACAGTTCCATCTGTTATCTATCTGTCATAAACACTACACATGAAGGTCAACAAGCTACTCCGTCAGTAGGTATAAAATACATTTAGCTAGGTCAGTAAGATTTGCATAAAAGCATGTGAATGTGAATAACTACGACGTTCTCATGATTAAAGGTAATTTTGCACCGGATGCGGCGAAGGCGAGTTAAAGAACTAGGAAATTCCATAGGTACAGTAAATAAAACGGTACCTACAGTCCTACATGCAGAGTGTAAGTGGCAGCGTATCTAAAACTAAACCCTGGTTTCAAACCATTATTCCTAACTGAAAAAAATATAATCGCCAGGTGGACCGACGACCTAAAGAGTTCTGATGGTTGGATGAGCAGAGCTGAGGACCGGGTATAGTATTATAGCGCGAAAGGCCTATGGCCAGATTGTTCAGCAATGGAAGACTACGGTCTGAAGACGATGATGATGGTGCAAAAAAAGTACTGCAACTTTATGAAAACACGGTAGGTATTAGAGCAGATACAATACACACAGCGAATTTTTACAGAGAGACGAGGCAGGGATCGTCGATACAACGCGCGCGACTACTACGCGATTATATCGCAAGACCACGCGAATTTTACTCGCGCGAACGCGCAATCAAACATATTGGACTCGAATAGGTGTCCTAATTGACAATCACGCGATCAATCAGGACACCTATTCGTGTCACGTTGTATTAGGACGATCCCGTAGCCAAGGAAAAGGTGGATGGACTGTGTGAGAGAGGATATGAAGAGGAAAGAAGTGACGAGATGACGAATGACAGGGAGGTATGGAAGAAAAGGACATGCTGCGCCGACTCCATATAAATGGGATAAGGGCAAGAAAATTATGAAAAACGCGCATTTCACGAATGTGCTACTGCATCGCGACACTAGCCACAAAAAGGGTGGCAACACGCTTAGTTGGGTTGTTTTCAAAAAAAGTGTACCCTAGTTAAGGTAAAATTAAGAAACGTTAACTTTTTCAGGTGAGTCACGAAAATTTGCCATACATTTATACAGCTAATTTTCGTGACTCACCTGACAAAGTTAATGTTTCTTAATTTTACCTTAACTAGGGTACACTTTTTTTGAAAACAACCCAGTTAGCTCCCCTGGATTCACAAACATCCATATGCCATAGGTACAGTGTCCGGTCAACCATCTGGCAGCCTGTAGGCTAGGTTGTCCTGTTATGGTATACAACATAATGTTGTACCTATTTGTGGCGGTGTATCTCCACAATTGATGGACTGATTTGAGTCTTTTCTCATATTTGTTAATTAATACCGAAGTAAAAGTGCCAGAACAAGTATAAAGAATAGAAATTTTGAGAGCAATGTCAATATTTGACTGACACGAATAGATATGTGTGGTTTTTGGAGACCTTGAATGACTGTTTACACATAAACCAGTCGGCCGTGATCTGATGCACAGTTTTCTTAGATTGCTTAGTGTCTTCAATAATTTTAAATGTGTTGACTTTTAGCGTGAATTCGACAATGTCTACTCGATTTGAAGGTTTGTTGGAACTAATTTCATGCCGATTTTGTGGCTTATCAATAATGTTGCTCACTTCATACCTACTTAAAAGGCATAACGCACATGCAATGTTGAAGCCAACGCATTTAAGGCGATCTTTGTCATCTCAACGGCATGGTGCTATGCAAGTATAGTGCAATGTTACAAACTGTTAAAAGACAAAGTGTAAATAGGTATCGCCTTGACGTTCTCGTTTTTCTATCAGTAGGCAGTTGGTTTAATAACTACGTATAACTTTAGTGTAGGACGTAGGATGTAGGCACTGATTTTTGAAGGCGTGTACACGAATCCCCTGTAGTTACAATACGACCATGGGTTAATTAAGGTAACCGCATACTATCGGGCGAGCCGTATACGTTTGCATCCTACCCACGTGGTACAGTCAGCATCAAAAGTAGCTACGCAAACGAAGACGTCAAAAGTCTTTATTAAAAAGGAATAAGAACTTTTGACGTCTTCGATTGCGTAGTTACTTTTGATGCTGACTGTACCTACCTATTAAAACATGAACAGTAGACTGTTTCACGACCGCAATACAGAGATGCTTGACTAATAACGACTGGCCATTTGACCTGTGTCATCGACTCATCGTGAACAGGCCACAGAGCCACAACGTTTAAGGTTTTTGTCAGCATGTCCATTCTGTAGCTTCAAAGCTTATATTGCCGGATATCCGATATGACGTCCATAGAGAACCTTTCAGAGCTGTATTGTGAACAATGGCAACGTTGTCTTTGTACGGGGTACTTTCCCGTAACAAAGCGTTATACAGTTATAAAAGGATACCTATAGAGGTAGGTGATGCAAGTTATAGAGGTCGCAAAATTTTTGAAATAAAGTAATATTAGTCTTATAACTTCAAAAATGTGTCTCATGTTCATCTAAAAAAAAGTGAATTAAAAGATAAATATAATTTAAAATTCTCATTAGCTTAATAATCAACTTTATTAAGAACTAGCTGTTGCCCGCGACTTCGTCCGCGTATAACATGTTATCGTCTACTAAATGTTTGTTGAAGGAATGAATTTAAAAAAAACATTGAAATTAATTTTGTGCCTAGTCTTTTAGAAAACAATCTAAATCCGAAATTACAAATCTCTTACTTTCAAAATGTCTTGTTAAGAATGATTTACAGTATGTACACCGCGCCGAGTCCGGTCCGTGCTCCGACCCGTCACCGAGTTTTCTATACATTCGCCTGTGCCAACCGTGCCGCGTCCGAGCGCTGGCGAACAAACGGTCGCGTCAAAATTATTAGTAGGCGAAATATGTGACTGTGGGGAACACTCTAGGTATTTAGTCGGATTATATATAAGTTATTGAATTAATGAATGAATGAATACATTGATTTCAGAACAAGTTCCATATCGGTTAGTAACATTTTAACTTCATCATCATCACATAAGGCCTTATGCATCTTGATAGATGATTCAAGCAGCGTCTGTCTGTATGCGAGGGAAAACGCCTCTCGTGACTATATAGGCCAATCCGGGATCGACATTTGCGTCCACCTGGTTCCAACATTTTAACTTAACCTATTGTTAAAATAGACATTAAAAAAGATTGAAATGACTTGTGAAACGCCTTGGTTCATGCGCTCTTGCGCATGTGCTAACTGCGTGCACAGTAGACGGCAAACTTCGTGCGCAAATGACCTTGCCTGCGCAAAGGCGAATTGTGCGTGCGAGCTGCCCCCCCACTTCGTCCCGCATGTTCAAGTTGTTTGCCGGGAACTGTAAACGGGACGCAATAGTAATCAGATTGACTAGACAGTATAGTAGCAAAATGGAAGCCTTGGTACAAAAACGTATTGTGTTAGTCTCATTAATCAGATTGCAGCGAATCTGGTTAAAATTCATGTCCATTACACAAATAGGCTTTTCCCGTGAGGAACCCCCGGTGGGAACGGAACCAGCGATGTGGAACACTCTGATTTTAGACACAGAACCGTGCTAAAGCAAAAAGTCGAGTTTGTGTACGAGTTTTATAGTAAGTGAAGACTTTTTGGCTTAGCTGGGTAGTGAGGAGTCATATTTTATCCTGGCTTGACGTTTCGTCGGGGATTTTATTGACGAGGAATAATGGTTTTATCTTGAGATAGCTAGCTGTCGAAATAAAGGACCTGTAACAGTTCTACATACATGTAATGTAGTTATACCTTCTAAGAAAAGTACCTAGTTCCTTTTCAAAATAACTCGTATGTATTACTTCCGTCATATAATGTAGGTAGTACATGTGATGTCTTTTTTCAACAATGCCATTATCCAACATCGACTTTTCTGGAGCGTAATCTGAGATTGTTTTTTGATAGCTTGTGATATTGTCAATTTTATGCTCTGGCACGAGGCTCGAATTTTCTTCAATATTTTTTTACGAAATATTACAATTCAATGAACCATTTGTTTTGTAAATAATATCTCTTACCTCAAAAAGCAAAATTGGACTGTTCAACGATGTTATTACCAACTTATATCACAAACATAAATTGAATGGTTTTCGATTTCCACAAAAAATGCTATTAAGAAGTATTATTTTTATTAACTTCTGTTCTAGGTATATCGCGTTGTAGGTACAGAGCAAAATATATCGTTCACAAAAATTTTAAATACAAAAGGTACCTATCCAAAAATTGTGTGTCAAGATACACTGTTAATTCGGTAAGTATGTATGCGTTTTAATTAATAAAAATAGCTTTTATTTTAGAACTGTACCAAACTGCAAACCAAAGTTTACACATGACTCGCATAGACCTTTTAATCAACGTTACCTCAACTATTATTCGTGAACACGTAAAGGATCTACCATTAAGGGAGACCCTACCTTACTGTCAAAAGGTTGTATCTCCAATAGGTTGTATGGTTATGTATGTCTTTTGTTGTAGGATCTAACCGTTGAGCCGTGAGACACGTGTATCGATCGTGATACGTGCCGTAATGCTTTGATGGCCAGCCAGGATAAAAAAGATTTCCTCCAAGGTACGTAACACGTGTACAGTCAAGTGTAAAAATATGGGTGCATACCACTTACTCATAAATATGTGCCATCGCTCTTATATCAGCAGATTAGATTAGATTAGATTAATTTATTTCATTTTGAAAATTTATATGTCATTTTTATAAGTTAAAATAGCATGAATTCACAAAAAGATCGTCAGAGTGTATAAGAATAACAATAATATAAATAGTCAAATCAAAATACAGTGCAAAATGAAAACAAATTAAGGTTTCGGTACATATTTATGAGAGAATTAAATCTTTAGAGCATAGAATACTAGAGAGAGGACAACCCGCCGGCGGCCGTGTCGCAGCTGTATGCTCAATGGGCATACACTGCCATACTGTGCACGCGTGCTGATCGCAGAGAATATTACGTTTTTTCCCAAAATGCCTGATATGATGCGCGTTTATTGTCAAATAAGCGTGTAGGTATACAAGAGTGTGTGTTTTAGATGTGTGCGTGCTTTGTCTTGTCAATTACTTGGGCGTTGTGTGGGTTAATGTACTTGCGACAGGCTCACTCTATACAAATCGGCCGCCATGTCCGATCTCCTTATATTAATACATCTGTGGTTAAATCGATACATAATAATATCTTTGCGCTTAACTGTACACTAAGCTAACGCGCGCGCTTTTCAGGAGCTATGGATGTTCATACATTCCGACAAGCGCACACGATGTCGCAGCCTTAAGGGGCACATACACGGGCAATTTTTAGAGAAATATTTGCCCGTGTTAGTGTATCTTTAAACGTCTTCCGCAAGCGCTATGCGCTGGAGCGGCAGCAGCATTCACGTCCAGTGACTCTTTAGAATGTCAAATGAAATTAACCATTTACTTATATATCATAGTATATTTAGACTGTGCTAATAGACAAGGGTCTATCGGCGATACGAGACGCGCACTGTCAGGCGAGTGTGAAAGCGCTCACGCCTGCACAAGAATAGGTAGGTAACGCCATATTATGTTTCAATCGGCGCATGCACCGCACCGCCAATATCCCCGCTTTCCCATAAACATAGTCATAGGGAAATAGTTACCCATTTCTACAGTTATGGGACTTATGGGTTTAAAACTGAAAGATTAACGTAGGATGGATGGTAGCACTTTGCGGTCCGCTCTTTGCCCTGTGGAAAGAGGAGTGCCGCAAGGTTCTATACTGGGTCCCCTGCTTTTTATATTGTACATTGCTGACATCACTCACAATATAAGGGGCAGCAAATACCATCTTTACGCTGACGACCTCCAGTTATACCTCTCTAGCGTACCCACGGACATATCTGTTGCGGTCAATACCATCAACGCAGACCTAGCACGTATTTCTACTTGGTCGGAAAAGAACTGCCTTGTCCTTAATCCGAGCAAGTCGAAATATGTTGTTTTTGGATCAGAGCATCAAATCCGTAGTACCATCAGTAACCTCGAGACTTTGACTACCAGTGGTGTTGCTATCATGGGCGAACCAATAGACAGGGTGGTAGAAGCAAATAACCTTGGCCTCCTCATGGACGGCAAGCTGCGCTTTGAGAACCACATACAAAAAGTTGTTAGTAACTGCTTCTACCGCCTTAAATTTCTTTACAATGTTCGCGATTACTTAAGTGTTGATTTGCGTGTTAACCTTTGTGAATCAACCACGGCGTTTCGAGGTAGTTTTAGGTTCGCGGCGTCCAAGTGTTGGAATGATCTCCCTCCAACTATTCAAGGAGCGTCTAGCAAGTATACCTTTAAGCGTCAGCTTAAGGGCTATTTGTTGACGCTCCAGAAATCCCAAACCCAATCTTAACCCATCCAGCACTTTCCTATCCCAACCGTGTCGCGTTTTTTGCTTTGTGTTTTTCTTTCTATCCCATTTGGCTACTGGTACATATTTTACAAATTTATTACATTTATTATGTGTATACAATAATTATGTGTTTATCAATGGTCTTATGTTGTGTTGCGTTTCGTGGGTCACGTACGGTGCTGTCTGAAAATCAGCGCTGTAGGTGTCTGTCTGACACCTCGGCATAATGCTGAGACAGCGACCTATTCACTGCCGCGAAGACACACACAATATGTGTTAAATTGTAATGTATGCCTACTCCCTTTGTCTCTGTGTGTCTTTTGTGTAGTAAATAAATGTCTTATTTCTTTCTTTCTTTCTTTCTAATTATAGTTTTAAAAAACCTGAACCACCAGGACACCCAGGACAGCCAGGTCTACCTAATCAACCACATGGTTCTAAGCAACCAGAGACACCTCAATAAATTGAACACTCAGGACGACCAGATCAACAAAGACAAAAAGGTCACAGCGAATCCTCAAGTGAATAAAGGGTCGGCAACGCACTTGTGATTCTTCTGGAGTTACAAGTGTCCATAGGCTACGGTAGCTGCTTAACATCAGGCAGGCCGTAAGCTTGTTTGCCACCGTCGTTGTATTAAAAAAAAGGTAAACCTGGAACTCGCTATTTGAGTAGGCAATATTTGAGACAGAAATATATTTTCAAAAGAAAATTCGCAATTTTCATCATTGAGTTCCAGTGGCCATCTTCCGGCTCCATCATGAGACACTCGCCATAATGTGCAATGGTAAGTCCTGACGATAATAAAACAAACGAGCCCAAACTCGACTATCATAGCACTTTCCGTCATAGAGTTCCAGTGGCCATCTTCAGGCTCCATCATGAGACCCTCGCCATCATATGCAATGGTAAGTACTGAAGATATCAAAACAAATGAGCCCAAACTCATTTATCATAGCACTTTCCATCATAGAGTTCCGGTGGACATATTCCGGCTCCAGCATCAGATCAGCAAATTTCAGCTCAATCGGATAACGGCAAGTGACCGAAAAATGGATTGCAAATTTTGACGGACAACTTACATACGACCAGTGCAAGTTAAATAAAAGCTTGTAAGAATCTCTATGTTTCTCCATATTTTCGATGCAGACGATTTACAATTTTATACAGTATCTATAAACACAAATGTGCCTCTAAATTCTGTTTATCGAAAACATAAATCTCCGTCCCAGACGTGATCCTATCGATTTTAAATGTGTGGGAGAAGCCGGGAGCGGTAACCAATTTCCCTAAGTCGTCCAATTAAAAACCAGGCTGGTTTAAAAGGCAATCTGGCTGACCGTGTTGAGGGAAATTAGATTTTTCAAGTCGATGCAATTTATGAACAACAATTTCTAGACTGCGAATCGCTCCACTCGAGGCATCGAACGAAGCGAAACAAAATGTTGAGGGTTACGTTACGGCGGTAGCGTAGCGGAGGGGTAAGGCGGGTTAGTTAAGTAGTAGCAAAGTAACTAGTATGTTATCTTCCTTGTGTCAGAAACTAGTTCCTCCGACAATTTTTTGGGATTAGGTAGGCATCCGGTGGTGGGCTTCCGCTGACATTACAGCACCGGATGATTTTAGTCTGTATTTACAGTGCCTATCCATCAGGCTCCCTCCACTCACGGGAAAAACAGTTGACCAAAACAATAGCTAACTATACTCGTACCTATATGCCACCGGGAAGAAACTATGATAAGGAAGATTGCAAAATTTTGAAAAATCATGTTTTTTATGGCTAAAATCACGCTAAAATAATTGATAAATATATAAATAAATATTATGGGACAATTTTTACACAAATCGAACTAGTATAAATAATAAGCTCAATAAGTAAGGCTTGTGTTATGGATATTAGACGACGATATATTTAATGGGTGATAGGTATTTAATTAAACTGAAAACTAATCCTTATTACTATTAGTTGGGTGTAAACACTTCATTATCAATGAGCTCCCCGCTGAGCTCATCAGGTTTCTTAAGGCATTAAGGTACCTACTTCGATGTGAAATTTGGTATATTTGTTAGTCACTCATGCTAAAACGGTTGAATGTTTTTGTTTTTAATTTGGACAGTTTACAACTGCATTGAGAAATAGGTTGGTTTTCGTCCCGAAAATCATCACTTAGCTATATTAGGGATCGCAATTGGTATACGAGTTCTCATTGTAAGTTGATGTAAGTGTAACTATTACTATGTATTAGATACCTACACATTTTATAGGCCATGTAATTTCTAAACAAGCTGTCCAATCTGTCCATATCTCTTCAATTGAATATGACAGAAATTTATGATAAGTAAAATGTATCCAAGCCAATCAGTGCGGCCCCAGATGGACTACTTTCTAGACAACAATGGTGCTATATCTACATACAAAGCAGGTATAGTCGGTAAACTATAGTTTGTGCTAATGAGGAGGAAAGTGGGGGTTTTTTGCACGTTTCTTTGTTCCCTAGGCCATTGATTTAATGAATGGGTGCATTATAGGCTCTGATGGTGACCGATTAGAATGGCCCATTATAAAGAAGCTCTAATTTACTTTATTAAAGTGAGGAGGGTTTAAAATATATATATTTTTAGCGTAGTTATTTATTTATTTATCGTATGGCAGTTAAAATACTCTGTTTTTATAAATAAGTTAAAAGATTATTCTTACATTAACAATAAACTAGTGGCTCAATGAGCCGTAGAACTCGAAAGTCTGTCTTAAGGGCCCGGCCACCATGTCTATGGTGCGGCGCAAAGTTTTGCGGCACGGCGGCGCCGCAAAACCCGCGTTTCTCGGTAGTAACCACGAGTTTCTGCGGCACCGCGCCGTTTTTAAATTTTTCTAAAAACTGAATCGACAAAATAATCTATATAATTATCGAACCCGCTCGAAAAGTTTCACGAGAATCGAGAAATGCGTCCTGTAGAGGAGAAGAACAACCTGACAGCCGGCCATACGAAATCATTTTGGCCCAAGCTGAAACGGTGAACTTCATAAAACTCACGAAAATACACGGAAACAATCACGCTTCAACATTAATTCAGATAATTTAAACACATGGACGGGTATCTTTTTGGCATTGTTGCAACTTGCAGAGTTGCAACGCACAGTAATGTCTATTTTATTTTCGTAACAGAATTGTTCTTTTATCTTTTTTCTCTCTATTTAATTGTTTGTGTACTTTTTTATTTTGTTTGTTGGATTGCAAAATGCCAAATAAATGATTTATCTATCTATCTAAAAATGGACGCTGTTTCACTTAAGAAAATCGCGACGTGATTGTTACTATTTCAACAAAGACTTTTTTGACGTTTCATAAAAAGTAGCTGGCTTGACTATCAGTGAACATCCGGTAGACAGTCAATTGTTGTATAGATAACAATTGACTGCCTGTCGCTATCTCATTTACTGTCACATGTGATAGTATACTATCGTCCATGTTCCATAGAAATAAGTTTCTGACACACATTTCATTTTAGTGTAAACCCTTGGCCCTGGGGGGCAACATTGCCCACCCGTGAATAAACACTTTTTATTAATCCAATATTCTTACAAACAATACCGCACGCTAAAGCAACGTTTGTTTTAACGTATCATAAATAGTTAAGACAACAGTCATTAAAATAATAAGAGTTTTAAGGATGGGCAATGTTACCCCCCAGGGCCAAAGTAACCCGGGTTTTACGGTACAAGCTTTTATTGCCAACTGTACTTTTTTGTATACCGTCATCAACTACTCGTTGAGACGATTGTAACGAGCTCAAACTCAACGGAGTTATGTCGGTTAAGTACTGTCACCTTCTGTCTCCATCATCAGACCAGCTCGATAGTACCATAATATTGAATCGTCATCCAAACTATACTTAAACCCAAAATTTCGGCTCAATCGGTTGAAGATATCTTCAAAATTGAGTTGCATGATTCCACCCGAACAAACATTAGTTACATACATTGCAAGTTAAATAAAAGCTTGTAAGTAAATACAAATATTCGGTTGAATGCTAGTAGCTTATCTAATAATGCTTTTACATGCTTTAGTATGTTAAGTGCATCGCACTGATTAAAAGCTTTTACGCGAGTGTTAACCCTCTTGAACTTCGTACACTGAACTGCATCTGAACGAGTGAACTTCAAGAGGGAACGTCTTTAGAGAGAAGTCTCCAAACACGGAATGAATGTTAACAACTTAAGACTTTTTTAACTCGAGAAGTGTTAGAGAGTCGTTGATAGGATATTGGCGTTTTAAGGGCTTACAGCTGGCGCTACTCTGTAACTTGTTTTAACCTCAAACTCAATCATTTATTCGTGATAAACACACACAGATAATGAAAGAGAATTAAGTACACAAAAGATTCTGTAATTTTTTTTTAATGCCGACTGTACTTTTCTGCATACCATCATCAACTACTCATTGAGACGATTCTAACGAGCCCAAACTCGATGGGGTTGTGTTGTTTTATTGCGGAGTTCCCATGGATACCTTCCAGCTCTAGCATCAGTTCAGCTCCATGTCATCATTTTTAGCCTTTTTCGGAAAACAGTGGATTCCCACTTCAGAGCAATTCGGGACGAAACATAGTCATTTTCGCAAAAATAAATAAAAACTACTTCCCGCCATACAAATTTAGCTTTTTTAACGACCATTATTGGTGCTGTCAGTTTGACAGTTGCCTTCTCCATTGGTGGTGTCACCAAATGAAAACAGCGAGTAATTCCTAATTTAAACTAAACAAAGTTCAACGACTTCTGGACGTTGCTACTATGAATATGCAAAAGTTGACACTAGGAGCTGAATTGAGTAAATTGCATTCATGGTCAAGGAAGTTTCACTCCTATTCGTATTACATTAAAGCTGAATTTAAATTGGCATGTGCACTTTACAGTGTTTTGAGTTGTGTTTGAGTTGGCCGAATTGCATCTGTGTAGTCCATTCAAAAATCAACTCTACCGACCAAGACAGAAGGTTCCAATTTCATTGACATTTTTATAACAAGTCGGCCAAATTAAATAATATCAAACTCAACCATCCATAATATGTTTGAACCCTTATGGTCTGTCAGACTCAGTTTGTCTGTCCGTCTGTCCGTCTGTCAAAAAGTAAAATATCTCAGGAACTACTAATGCTATATCTATCGTGTATGGAAAAAAAAAATGTAAATATACATTTTTATTTTCTGTGTAAATGACGAATATGAGGGGGGGTTAAGAATTCAAAGTCTAGTTAATAGATCAAGTGGGGTGTCATATGAAAGGGCTTGTTTAGTATACCCCCTTGCAATTAACGGAAATTGTCAAAAACACGTTGTATTAGTGACGAGGTGAGGTTTGTATGTTAGAAATAATATAATATGTAGTTCCTTTATTATTTTTTGTGTTACTTAAGATAATTATATTATTGTTTGTTTAATTTTATACGTCCATCGGTCGTTGCGTTGCGTTGCCCACCGTGCTCTCACCGAATGGACCCTGCAGAAGACCATCAGCGCTGGCTGTAAGACTAGCAACATGCTGAGCTGGGTCCATTTCGTGACAAAGTCTGTTTTTACAAGCTTTTATTTAGTTTCACCTGTCAAGTTGTCTGTCTGTCTGTCTGTAATCAAATCTTGCAAGTTTTTGACCCACTTCCCGGTTTCCGATTGAGCTGAAATTTTGCATGCATATGTATATCACATGACAATGCAATATTACATGGACGGGTATCTTTTTGGCATTGTTGCAACTTGCAGAGTTGCAACGCACAGTAATGTCTATTTTATTTTCGTAACAGAATTGTTCTTTTATCTTTTTTCTCTCTATTTAATTGTTTGTGTACTTTTTTATTTTGTTTGTTGGATTGCAAAATGCCAAATAAATGATTTATCTATCTATCTAAAAATGGACGCTGTTTCACTTAAGAAAATCGCGACGTGATTGTTACTATTTCAACAAAGACTTTTTTGACGTTTCATAAAAAGTAGCTGGCTTGACTATCAGTGAACATCCGGTAGACAGTCAATTGTTGTATAGATAACAATTGACTGCCTGTCGCTATCTCATTTACTGTCACATGTGATAGTATACTATCGTCCATGTTCCATAGAAATAAGTTTCTGACACACATTTCATTTTAGTGTAAACCCTTGGCCCTGGGGGGCAACATTGCCCACCCGTGAATAAACACTTTTTATTAATCCAATATTCTTACAAACAATACCGCACGCTAAAGCAACGTTTGTTTTAACGTATCATAAATAGTTAAGACAACAGTCATTAAAATAATAAGAGTTTTAAGGATGGGCAATGTTACCCCCCAGGGCCAAAGTAACCCGGGTTTTACGGTACAAGCTTTTATTGCCAACTGTACTTTTTTGTATACCGTCATCAACTACTCGTTGAGACGATTGTAACGAGCTCAAACTCAACGGAGTTATGTCGGTTAAGTACTGTCACCTTCTGTCTCCATCATCAGACCAGCTCGATAGTACCATAATATTGAATCGTCATCCAAACTATACTTAAACCCAAAATTTCGGCTCAATCGGTTGAAGATATCTTCAAAATTGAGTTGCATGATTCCACCCGAACAAACATTAGTTACATACATTGCAAGTTAAATAAAAGCTTGTAAGTAAATACAAATATTCGGTTGAATGCTAGTAGCTTATCTAATAATGCTTTTACATGCTTTAGTATGTTAAGTGCATCGCACTGATTAAAAGCTTTTACGCGAGTGTTAACCCTCTTGAACTTCGTACACTGAACTGCATCTGAACGAGTGAACTTCAAGAGGGAACGTCTTTAGAGAGAAGTCTCCAAACACGGAATGAATGTTAACAACTTAAGACTTTTTTAACTCGAGAAGTGTTAGAGAGTCGTTGATAGGATATTGGCGTTTTAAGGGCTTACAGCTGGCGCTACTCTGTAACTTGTTTTAACCTCAAACTCAATCATTTATTCGTGATAAACACACACAGATAATGAAAGAGAATTAAGTACACAAAAGATTCTGTAATTTTTTTTTAATGCCGACTGTACTTTTCTGCATACCATCATCAACTACTCATTGAGACGATTCTAACGAGCCCAAACTCGATGGGGTTGTGTTGTTTTATTGCGGAGTTCCCATGGATACCTTCCAGCTCTAGCATCAGTTCAGCTCCATGTCATCATAATATTGCATTGTCATGTGATATACATATGCATGCAAAATTTCAGCTCAATCGGAAACCGGGAAGTGGGTCAAAAACTTGCAAGATTTGATTACAGACAGACAGACAGACAACTTGACAGGTGAAACTAAATAAAAGCTTGTAAAAACAGACTTTGTCACGAAATGGACCCAGCTCAGCATGTTGCTAGTCTTACAGCCAGCGCTGATGGTCTTCTGCAGGGTCCATTCGGTGAGAGCACGGTGGGCAACGCAACGCAACGACCGATGGACGTATAAAATTAAACAAACAATAATATAATTATCTTAAGTAACACAAAAAATAATAAAGGAACTACATATACATTTTATAACAATTTACCAGACAGCATCACGGAAGCTAACAGTCTTCCGACCTTTAAAGCTAAATTAAAAAAATGGCTTATTGAGCAATGTTACTATACTATTAAGGAATTTTTAGAATATAAAAAATGTAATAATAATATATAATATAATAACTAATAATCTTGTTAATTTAATTTAAAAATGAATGTTCTATTTTGATTGTAAACATGACTTGTAATACCTTATTACCAATAAAGGATGTCTATGTCTATGTCTATGTCTATGTCTATGTCTATGTCATATTATATTATTTCTAACATACAAACCTCACCTCGTCACTAATACAACGTGTTTTTGACAATTTCCGTTAATTGCAAGGGGGTATACTAAACAAGCCCTTTCATATGACACCCCACTTGATCTATTAACTAGACTTTGAATTCTTAACCCCCCCTCATATTCGTCATTTACACAGAAAATAAAAATGTATATTTACATTTTTTTTTCCATACACGATAGATATAGCATTAGTAGTTCCTGAGATATTTTACTTTTTGACAGACGGACAGACGGACAGACAAACTGAGTCTGACAGACCATAAGGGTTCAAACATATTATGGATGGTTGAGTTTGATATTATTTAATTTGGCCGACTTGTTATAAAAATGTCAATGAAATTGGAACCTTCTGTCTTGGTCGGTAGAGTTGATTTTTGAATGGACTACACAGATGCAATTCGGCCAACTCAAACACAACTCAAAACACTGTAAAGTGCACATGCCAATTTAAATTCAGCTTTAATGTAATACGAATAGGAGTGAAACTTCCTTGACCATGAATGCAATTTACTCAATTCAGCTCCTAGTGTCAACTTTTGCATATTCATAGTAGCAACGTCCAGAAGTCGTTGAACTTTGTTTAGTTTAAATTAGGAATTACTCGCTGTTTTCATTTGGTGACACCACCAATGGAGAAGGCAACTGTCAAACTGACAGCACCAATAATGGTCGTTAAAAAAGCTAAATTTGTATGGCGGGAAGTAGTTTTTATTTATTTTTGCGAAAATGACTATGTTTCGTCCCGAATTGCTCTGAAGTGGGAATCCACTGTTTTCCGAAAAAGGCTAAAAATAAAAGGTTGTATTGTATTAAAGCTATGGGGAATATTTTTGCCTAAGAACTGTATATGGTTTCCGTACATACTTAGTTAGGTAACATCGATCTTCTGTTTCTCTTTCTCTCATTGTATGGAATCTAGAAGAGAGCCATCTACAATTAGCTTTCACCGGCCTTCACCATTGACAGTTGCATGATGAAAGGTACCTTAGCATTACATTCCGCAGAGGCTATCCGCAGCAGAACCAAGGTAACCGATATAGCCCTCCGAATCGCTAAACTTAAGTGGCAGTGGGCGGGGCACATTGCACGTAGAACCAGTGGCCGTTGGGGCGGAAAGGTTCTCGAGTGGCGACCACGTACATATCGGAAGACAGCGTGGATAGAAAGCTGACAAGGTGGACTGATGACCTGGTAAAGGTCGCGGGGCGGGAGTCCGCTGGATGCAGGTGGCTCAGGACCGCTCACTTTGTCACTCTTTGGGGGAGGCCTATGTCCAGCAGTGGACTGATACCATGATGATCCTCCTAGCGTTTCTTCCAAAGAGTGCCAAAGTGACTGGTTCTGCGTAGTCAATATAAGGCTTGTAAAAATATGCTAAGACATTTTCGTGGAATGCAGAGATACCTATATAGGTAAATCTGATAACTTGATAAGTGATTACCTCTAGCTAACAGTATTTTCTATCCGGATTTTACGAAAATAGAGTGCAGGACGTAACCTACTAAAGTGGCTGCGTAAATTTTATTATCGGTAGCCTCAGAGCATAGAATAGGTACTAGAGAGAGGACAAGCCGCCGGCGGCCGCATCGCAGTTGTTAGCTCAATGGGCATATTCTGCCGCTAGTTCACCGTCCATTTGTTACCGAGTGTGCACGCGTGCTGATCGCAGAGAATATTACGTTTCTTCCCAAAATGCCTGATATGATGCGCGTGTATTGTCCAATAAGAGCGTAGGTATACAAAGTGTGTGTTTTAGATGTGTGTGTGCTTTGTCTTGTCAAATACTTGGGCTTGTGTGGGTTAATGAACTTGCGACAGGCGTTCTCAATACAAATAGGCCGGCATGTCCGATCTCCTTATATTCATAAATATGTGTCGGTAGCCATCTGTCAGTTACCATGTAACCGCATCAGGCAACCTAGTTCCTGGATTCCTAGTATTTTCCAAGCTTTATTCAATTTTAATATTAACGTACCTGTCAATAACTGGATATACTCGTAAAAACGCGTCTTACAGATTCATCACGACAAAACGGAGAAAGAGAGGTTGTTTGTTTGTTTGTTTGTCTCAAATACGGCTTGGCCGATTTAGATACGGTTTTCTGTAACATGGATCAGTAGTTCATCATTAAAACGGGAGTTTTTTCTTCCCTTTCTTTCGTTTCGGCAAAGTCGTACACAAAATCTACCCAGTGAAATGATATCTGCTCCTCAGTCCATTAGGCGAGTTAACTTAATTAGGTACCTAAGTTAACAGAAATGATGCCCTGACCCCGTAGCATGGATAAGTGACAAGATAACAGCGTCGTCTCGTTCTTTCGAACGGTGTCAGCCAGGGACGGATGCTCTATCATGTCACTTATCGCCTGATAAGGCCATCCATGCTACGGGGCCTGATCTGATCTGAGCTCATCGCACAAAACGAGTTAATTCGTCAGCCGGACTGAAAGGGTTAATATTACAATACATTGGATCTAAAAAAGGGAAGATACTTATTAAATTGGAAGTCAATATACGAGTAAGTACTTACCTAAATAAATATAGCCTCCAGAATGGATATTTGCAAGATTTAATTTTATTCAAACCTACATCATTTATATTATTTGTTGGTAGTTAGGTAATTATCATGGGAACTTCAATTCAGTCTTCAATAATATGTATTATTATTAATTATTTTGCACATTATAATTGGAATTGAATATGTACTATACATAGGTAAGAAGGAACTAAACGCTAATAATTTGAATGTTAAAGAACCTGCAAACTCCCGGACACCAATCATACAACATTGCCGGCGTAGGGCGTTTGTATTGTAGTTGTTTGCCGTCCCAAGATACTCCGTCCTATTACTTAATAAAGTCAAGGTAAATTCATAACCCAAATCCTGAGTTGAACGACCCGCCCGGATTGAACCCGCGACCCCGTCGGTTCGTTGAGCACGACGTAATTTGTACAGAGCTGGAATTGTATTAGTTAATTAGGTCGAAAATCACGTTTTTGTGGCGGGCGGACCGGGAGAGAAAGATTGAATAATTGTAGATTCCAAAATGGAGATTAAAATTGAAGCGATAAACATTTTGTAAAAAATCTATTTTTGTGCATGGGTTTTCGGTGTCCCCTTATTTCACCGACAAACGTATCACCGAATGCATTGTTTCGTCGAAATTTCATTTCATCGAATTTTCGTTACTCAGAAACCGTTAACTTTTTAGGTACAACTTGGTCATTCTGTAGAACCTATTAGGTTAGGTTAGGTTTGTTTTATAACGAGGCGATCCGGCCAGTCTTGTGGCAGTGGTTGGAGCGGACACACGGAGCTCTAACCTTCCGGCTCGTGCAGGTTCTCTCGGGACACAGATGTTTCGGGAGATACCTGCACAAAGTTGCCGCCAGAGAGCCGACGGAGGAGTGTCACAATTGCGGCGCGGTGGTCGACACGGCGCAGCACACGCTGGAGGAGTGTCCAGTGTGGGGGCCAGAGCGCAGCGACCTGATGGCCATAGTGGGGCCGGACCTGTCGCTCCCAGCCGTGGTTGACAGTGACAGGTCTTGGCAAGCAGTTAAGGCCTTCTGCGAAACTATAGTTCAGCAGAAGGAAATGGCGGAACGGGCCGGCGGAACATGGGGACGCCTGCCATCCCTCACGCACCAGGTCACTGAGTGGGTGCCTGTAGTGGCATAAAACGAACGAGGTCAACAAGGACCTCCGGAGGCGGTGTTCCGAAAATCGGAGCGGCGCTGGTGGTGCTGAAGAAGTAAAGCGCAAGCGTTCCTTCAGCCCACCGCTAAGGCACAAAGACGGCAGACGGAGAGGTCTTTAGTGGGTAGACTCGGGGCCTCATTAGCCCACAACGACGAGTCCCACATATCCGCCCGGGTCCGTCCCCACACCCGGGAGGAATGCGTAAAGCATTTTCCTCACCAAAAAAAAAAATGGTTTGTTTTATAACAAAAAAATGGTTTTCGATGAAATGAAAATTCTACGAAACATACATTCGATAGAACATTTGTCGGTAAAATAAGGTACAACCATGCACATTTTTCAACTAACAGGTCCATTTTGAACCCATCTAAGTGAAGTCAAAGTTCTTTATTCTTCAACTTAGGCATATAACATCGTATGAATTAATATCGATAATCTACTCTAGAACCGGTGGTACCGGCAAATGTGTAGGTAAATGGCCTTGGATTGGAGTAATGATTAGATTAGATTCATTTATTTCACGATGAAAATTACGGTTGGACTTTTGATGAAATGGACCTGTTAGTTGAAAAATGGGGACTCTTGTTAACATTCTTGTTGTGTTACAGGATGAAACGTGAACTGGAAAGTTTTTTATTAATTAATTCAACTCAATGCCTCTTTGAACGGCAGGTCTATTTTTCGTCGCTTCCAATCCCAATGCCATGTCAATATGTTCCGACGTTCCAGCCGCTTCCACGCCGAGCTAACGTGTCAGAATAAATAATAGTACAGAAGGTGTTTTGTCTAACGAAACCGATGATTGGCAGCTAAAAATCTCAAATCATGGCATCCCTTTCACTCGCATAGCACGCGCTCTCTCCTCTAGTTAAGGTCGTGGCGTGTCATGTCGTGGTTCAATGCTGGCCGCTGTACGCGGCCAATTACACGGTGATTAAATACTGATGATCCACCATAGTTGTCTCTTTCTATTACATGCAATAGAAAGAGACAGCTATGGTGGATCATCAGTATTTAATCACCATGTATTGGCCGCCTACGAGGAGTGACACTATTGATGTGTCACTCCTCGTACTGCCGCTTTGTAAATATTTAGTCATCCTCCTACCGTTATTCCCGGTTGTGCCTTAAAGGAGCCCGGGGTCCGCTTTGACACCTAATCCCAAGATTTAGCACAGGCACTAGTTTTACGAAAGCGACTGCCACCTTCCAACCCAGAGGGAAAACTAGGTAGACCTTATTGGTATTAGACCGGTTTCCTCACGATGTTTTCCTTCACCGAAAAGCTAAAGGTAAATATTCCGTACGTAAGTTCTGAAAAACTCATTGGTACGTGCCAGGATTCGAACCGACGATCGCCGCTTGACAGCCGCATGCCTGAAATACTAGCCTAAGCGTAACTTCATAGTCAATATTTCGTAAAGAAATAAAAAAAAACAGCATATATACGACCCACTGCTAGGCACTTTCTCTCTTCTGCTCGGACAAGAATAGGTCACGGCCTCCCCCGCCTGTCGTAGAAGGCGACTAAAGGGGGTCATCGGGGTCGCAGTGTTTCTGGCGGGGGCCGGGGCATTCACCTACAAACCTCAGGGAAGGCGACTATCATCCTAGGATGAGCCAAATGTGGCGAAACGTGAGGGGGGCTCCTGTGCGTTCAGAATGCAGAGCGCAGATGCCGGCCGCCGTGGAGTTTTTAGTGGATAGAAATACCACATAACCCAGTCATCCCCTGATGATCGCAGGTTTCCTCGACGAAAAAAAAAGGCACTTTCTCTCATGGTTGAGTGGGAACGGGTACTGGCCTAGTGGGGGTTGGAAACAGCGGGTGAATTACACCTCAGGGGTGCACGAAATCAGTTTGTAGCCGAAGCGGTAACAGTGATAGGCCTGCTAACGTGTCAGAACAAAATTGAAATACGATTCAGAGGGCCTACCGCGAACGGCATTCGAAGTTTTCCCTCTCTGTCGCACTTACGTACGAACTCGTAAGTATGACAGAGAGGGGAAACTTCGATTGCCTTCGAGAGAACCGAATTGGGCCCCTGTTATCGGATTTTGTTACGAGCTATTCGTAGTTTTATTGTTTAATTGGCTTGATTGTATAGCGAAGCCAAAATAGTGATTTCCGATATTCGACCTAGATTCTATTGAATCACGTTTCATGTGACGGTTAAATAAAATGTATTCGAAATATACAGGGTGCTCCACGGAAATCGAATATCGAAGTTCGTTAGTAAGTATATCTCCATCTCTGTCAATCTCTGTAATAAGTACGATAGAGACGAAGATATTCAAAGTATTCGAACTTCGATTTTTGATATCCGTGGTTATAGTCTTGGTTGACAACTTTACTTCTATCAACTTGCCCATTTATTTCAGTAGGCACTCATTGAACGAGCGAGCGAAGCGAAGGAAGAATAGCATGGGTTAAAATTCTTCCGCATGTCCGCTGTGCGGCTGTTCTCTACAGGTAGCATTTCTAAACAGATTCTCGTGAAATTTTGTGAGCAGGTTCAATCATTATGTAGAATACTTTGTCGATTAAGTTTGTCGAAAATTAAAAAAGAGACAGATTGGCAAGTTCTACAGCTCACAGGGCCCCTAGAACCTAAATCAGTGTTCGATTTTGTGATTTTGTGTTTTTTGTGTTTTTTTGCGACAGTAAATATTTTTTTATTTATTTATTTATTTTAAATATGGTGAAGAAATGTTTTCGGAAAAGGAGTCATAAGCCGCCATCAAGAGGAATAGGTACTACATGGACTTCCGGGTTCTGAAGCAAGTATTAGCTGGCCCCGTAGCATGATTAGCCTTATCACGCGATAAGTGACATGATAGAGCATCCGTCCCTGGCTGACACCGTTCGATAGAACGAGACGACGCTGTTATCTTGTCACTTATCGCGTGATCTATCGGGAAGAGTAAATGACCCTGGCTACAAGATGATCGTGCTTCGATTGTCATTAATTCAATCCTTGTAACTAAAGGCTAACTATACTGTATTCTACTCTCAATCCACAGCAGTCAGCTAATTACTCAAACTAAATAAAATCAAGCACTAACCTCAATCGCGCAACTGACATAAAACTAAACAGCCAATCACGTGCCAGTGTCGATCGATTCAAACGATAATGTAACACATCAACCAATCACGGCGCGTCTCTGCTGTGACGTCATTCTCTAATAGAAATTAATGGACAAAGACGCCGTCTAGCTGGATTTTATCTGTGATGTAATGAAAATAGAGCTTTGCATTTTTATGAACAAAGCAATTTATTTTTCAACACACCTGCTCGTAAAGTAGGTCTTATTACAGCGTATTTACACTGATAATGCAGAATATTACCCATGCCGTGCCTTTTACATTACATTATCGCACTAGTGCCTTTTCATTACATATCTTTTTAAATATTAGCAAAATAATGCAGAATATTACCCATGCCGTGACTTTTACATTACATTATCGCACTAGTGCCTTTTCATTACATATCTTTTAACATTTTCATTTTTTATTTTTTTTATTTTCCTCGCAAATGTGTTGAAAAACGTCGTATGAAACACGTGAGCATTGGTCATTACACTTCTCGTCTCCATTAAGCCTTCGCCTTCGGCTCAGGCTTAAAAACCGACTCTAGTGTAATGACCAACATAGCACACTTGTATCATAATGTACTATAAATGGTTTTTATAAAGGGCATAAAGTGTTCTGCAATTTTGTTATGCTAGCAAGTTATTTTACTGTATAAAACATCGTAGCTATGTTGGTATTTGGTATCAATATCATTCTCCTCGTAGCGCTTTCTTGGTTGTGTCCTAGAGGAACCCGGGGTCCGCTTTGGTAACAATATCTACCGTACTGAGTTTTCGTGGTTCATAAGTGTCCTACCAAATAACGATGTAGGTATGCGAGGCTAGACTAGAACTGAACCGACGTTGCAAAACATACATGCATCTCTTTCCTTTGGCATAGGAAACAAAAAATGCATAACAATATTTGGCACAACACTGAGCCAAGCTCATTGCCACCAGGCATATTTATCTGCTGATGAATTTGCTTAACCTTCGCCTGCGAATATTAAATTTGTTCAATCAAATTATGACGATGGGACCTCAAACGATGGGTAGACGACTAAGATATATGGGACACGACTGACACGAGATGTCAAGGATGTATTAGTCTACTGACACTTCTCAATTTGGTCAGGTTAATTTACTTCTTTGTTGTGTAAGGCAGAGTGGAGGGTACCCGGCGCGTTGAAGATTACCCTTGCGATGGACAGATCAGATCAAATCCGCTGTGGGCAATTGGGAATGGATGAAAATTTTAGAAGTGCCTGATTATTTTTTTGGTGATAGGAATAACCCTCCTTAGCACTAGAAAAAAGAGACGCAAATGAGACGGATCAAGGAAAGTGTCTCATTCGCCGTCCTGTTTAAACCCAAAATGTAAGGAAACTTTTTATATTTTTCAAAAATAATTGACGCAGCTGAAAAGTCTGCAACTTTTTTCTGGTGCTAAGGAAGGTTATTTATTCCTATCACCAAAACAATAATCAGGCACTTCTAAAATGTTCATCAATTCCCCATTGTATGCGTGTACCAGCAAGGCCAAGAATAGATCGAAATGGCAAGAAATCGAGAGGCGAGTGAAATCCGCTCGCCACTCATAACGACCACGACCGTTCTGACAAGATCGTATCGACCAAGAAGAGAGAATTTACCTCCATCCCTTTCGGGGATTCGCTAGGAACGTCATCTATGGAATCCTCTATCTCCTGTTAAATCACCTAAATACATTAACGTCAGCGGACTCCAGCTATCAGAATGTATTTTGTCACCGGCCGGCGGCAGCACCTGTGCCGAGAGGCCTAACTGTCAAGTTATACCAATTAACTTATGATTCTTATGAACTTATGAGCTACCTTGGTAGCGTCGCGTTTAAGTCCGATATAAAGCACTAGTTTCTGCCCGCGGCTCCGTCCGCGTGGAACTCGTTTGTATCGCAACTCTATACAAACTTTCACCCCTATTTCACCCCCTTAGGGGATGATTTTCGGGATAAAAATCTATCCTGTCCTTCCCCGGGACTCAAACTATCTCTATACCTACCAAATTTCATTTAAATCAATAGCTAACAGACAGACAGACAGACAGACACCCTTTCGAATTTATAATATTATTATACATAGGTACTAGCTTCGTGGAACTCGTTTATATCGCAGCTCCATTCAAACTTTCTTCCCCTATTTAATTACCATAGGGTATGATTTTCGGGATAATATAAAAAGTAAAATAAAAAGATGCAAGTTTCCTATTACGTCCGATCCGACATAAAAGTTCTCATGCTAGCTAGTTAGAGACATAATGTGCTTCGTTTGAGGATGCCCTGTGACAGATATACACAGACATATAGATGTAAGTACATGTTAAACTTATAACAGTTATAACGATAACACCTCGTTATCGTCGGGGTTAACAAACAAAGTATGGGTTTTTTTAATTTAATTTTCAGTCAATAAACGGCCGCCCTAAAGACATGCTTCACTCTGAACTTAGTCTGTCAAACTCCCGCCGATTTTATGTGGATCATTAAAAAAATGTCGACCGCAAAAACAAATCCTTACGTTTTGAAACACGAGACATTTGCGTAATGTCTATTCTATTATGGAGCTGTCATTTCGTATTCCAGCAGAACGAACTTATCTGTCACGTAACATCAATTCTAAACCTTATATCAATGGCATAAAGTCTACTAATGATTAACAAGCGTGTCTTGTTTTATATGTCGTTCCACCCATAATCAACCCCTTGAGTGATGTGTACAGACGAGTAGAAATGGTTGAGTTACGTAATCCAAGTTTACCTATCTGTAGGGCTGGAGGCGAAAATCGAATTGAACGTTACGAAGTTAAACTGGGAACTAGAGGATTTTCCAGCGGCAAACTGGCTTAACTCGAAGCTTATTTTAAATCTAATTGGAAGATGGTGACCGACATTGCAAATATTAAATGACGGCATCAGGATATTGCTCGTGAAATAATAAAAAATCGTACTAATATTCTAAATGCGAAAGCTTGGATGTTCGTTACTAAATCACGCAAAAAAGGCTGAACGGATTAAGATGAATTTTAGTAAACAAATAGAGTATATACTGGATTAACATATATAATACTTTTATCCCAGCAAAAGTCCAACGAAAGGAAGTCAACGTGACCAAAGTCGCGGGGCAAAAGCTAGTACAAAATATTAGGGGACAATCGTACACAAATCGAACTAAGTAGTACCCAGTAAGCTCAATAAGCCTTGCGTTGTTTATACTAGTCGATGATATACATATTTAGATATTTATATTTAAATTCATACAAAACAGCCAAAACTCAGAAACAAATATTTACTTACCTATGCTCATCAGCATCACACTCCGGTGTGGAATTACTAACATTCGGTTACAATGTACATTATTAGACCCCATCTTCTACCGGAAAAAAGACAAATCACACGTCATGCAAGACAGAAAAAAAGTTCAAGTCGACACCAAAATAATAAAATAAATAAATCAATATTTCTCGTTTCTTTGGGACAATCTCACGCATATCTATCACGCTAATCTAACTAGTCCCAAACTAAGCAAAACTATGGGTACTAGGCGACGATAAACATAGGTACTTATATAGAATGTTAATTCTTAAATTATATAAATACATAGAAAACGTCTAAGACTCAGGAACAAATAATCGGGCTCATCACACAAATAAATATAATTTACCTAATGTATACATAGGTGTAATACAAGGTGAACTGATGACCTGGTAAAGGTTGCGGGAGTTCGCTGGTTGCGGGTGGCGCGGGACCGGTCATTATGGCACTCTTTGGGGGAGGTCTATGTCCAGCAGTGGACGTCTTTGATGATGATGAGGTGTAATAGCGTAACATATCTTTGATGTCGATCGAACAGGGAATACGAAGCAAAATTAAACCAGACGGAACATTAAAGCAACTGAAACTCTCGCAATTATATACCCAACTGTACGACATATCGATTGGTCGACCTAGTAATTATGTACATCTTATATGTAAAGACAGACGTGCATTTCCCAGGGGTCTATCTGACCTACCATATTCGATTCGATCGAAGTCAAATGTTGGTTTGTATTGTATTGTAGTTAGTGTTAGTGCACTGTTGCATTCACGCGTTGAGGGAACACGCAAATTACACTCCTTTTCGTTGGGCAGTCGTGTAAAAAGGTAAACTTGATTGAAATGCATACGTTTAGTCAGATACAACCCCAGACCTTCATTATGTTTTCTTAATGAGCTCGCAATTTCTAGTCACTTTTCGCGTCAGGTTTAGCTCAGGTGACCCAGTTTTAATAACTACTTGATAGCAAAGTTGCAGCTTTTGTTCAAGAAGTAGCTATTAGAAAATTCAAAAGACATGACATACGAAAGGAAATGTGTCAGGACAGGTTTTAATAAGTAAATAGGTTGTCGTTTATGTCAAAGACACTGTATGCACTGATTTTTGATGAGACAGCCTTCTAGCGACTTTGCTAGTCGCTTTGATTCATAAGTACCGATAATTACGTTTGATTTGTTATTTCTGATCGTATATGTATATATCGTTCAGAACTTAGGAGCATTAAATATTACTGTATGTTTAATATTACCTCAAATCTTAACCATACCGTAGCTTTTAGTACTATGAACCGATATTGTTAGGAAATTGTAAGTAAGTCTTAACTACCAAAGCGTAATTAATATTTGAAAATGTATCGAGCAGCAATGTCATGCTTACACTCATTTGACACATGGAAGAAGCGGGTTACTTGTGACAGTTGTGACGTCACATCAGTAAGACAATGTTGTGATACATTGCGTGCTGAATTGTTTTATAAGGAAAAAAAAATTGGTAGTTAAGAAAAAAAATCTTGCAATATCGGTTCGTAGCCCTAACACCTATACCTCTGGTTACAATTTGAGGTAATATTAAAAATACACTCTGTAGAAACAAAATTGTATGACAACTATGGACCTAAACGCAGTATTTCGCGACCGAAACAGCAATTTACTTGATTTTCCATACAACGGTTAATAGTGCAAATATTAAACTGTGACGTCATACTGTAATGTCAATAAGTATTGAAGCGTTTCGCCTGCCGCCAGCGGTAGATATAAATATGGGTATTTATTATTTTTAATTGTAGTTGCTCCCATACAAACATTTGTTCCTCTCCAAAAACTACTTCTACTAGCATTGTAAAAAACATTAGGACACAAGCCTATTGAAGATGAAACAAAAGAAGATCACTTTGCAGGCCTCCTCCAATTTTATATGAAATTTCATCATAAACGTTTCGTCTCGCCGCATCTGAAACGTGATACTCCGCAGCCTATTTTATTTATGGAACACGTAACGCCAATATTTCATTTTTGAGATAAATATATTTAAGTAAATGGCCACGGGAACGTATTTTACTTGCGTATGTATGACTTTCGAGGACAGGTGTAACTTGTTTAATTTTTAGCTGTGTCCGCCCGCGTATTTTCATCTTGAGAGTCCATTATAGACGTACAAGTGAAATAATTTTTGAAATCGGTTTAGTGCAATGATTCCGGAGATCCTACCTACCCTACATACAATCTTCCTCTTCATAATATTGTACTTATAGTATATTGTACAGTACATAATATTGTACTAATAATATGGTGCTGCTGAGCCCTTCCATCGTAGCTCTCAGACAGCTGGTTGGAAGATGTGAAGCTTATGCTAAGCAGCATGGATTAGTGTACAACTCCGCAAAGAGTGAAGTAATGGTTTTCAAGGCGGGCAAAATCAAGCCTTATTTTGTGCCCCCCGTCACTCTTGGTGGAGTTGTAGTTAAAGTTGTACAAAGTTTTGTGGTTAAAGAACTTTATTTATCTCTAAAGAAATTTACATTTCACTTAAAACAGAGAAAAATATACATAAAGTAAAAAATATACATAAAGTAAAAAATATACATAAAGTAAACAGTGAGTAATACAATTATACATTAGTTTAAAAAGTAATACAAATGTTTAGTTTAAGTGGGTACATAAATTAAGAAAAGATCATAGTAGTAAGTTATTCTAGTTTGTACAATGCATAATGAGCTCTAATACAATGTGCTTCTAATAGTGTATTTCACTGATGACGAGTCATATAATCCAGTTTCTATGTCAGTGTTTCCAGGGCCAGAGCCGGAGTTAGGCGTTAGATATTTTTAGTTACATACTCCTTTAACTTATGTTTGAAAATATTAAAACTTTTACATTCTTTGATATGTTTTGGTAAACTGTTATAAATATAAATTTTAAGTATCTTGGTCACATTATTGCTGAAGACCTGAGTGATGACCAGGATATAGAAAGGGAGCGTAGGGCGTTATCAGTCAGAGGTAACATGCTTGCCCGCAGGTTCGCTAGGTGTTCCGCAGAGGTAAAGATTGCACTTTTTAAAGCCTTCTGCCAATCTTTTTACGCTGGCGGACTGTGGGTTAAGTACACAAAGCGAGCTTTTAGCGCCCTACGCGTTACGTATAATAATATTTTCAGGATGCTGTTAGGAATGCCCAAATGGTGTAGTGCCTCGGGGATGTTCGCAGAGCCACGCACAAATGACTTCCATGCGATTATGCGAAATAAAATTTCATCCCTGATGGCTCGAGTGAGGAGAAGTACCAACAGCATCCTGAAAATGATGGCTGGTAGGTTTGACTGTCCAATACTTCTGTATTGGATTGGGCAGGTCAAATCTACCTTGCAATATAGTAAGTAAGTGTATGTTCTGTGTTCTGTGTATGTCAGTTTATGTTGTATGTTAAATTGTATGTAAACTTTGTAATCTAACCTTATAATTAAAATGTAACTAACACCTCTTATATGGGTCGGTGAAGACCTGAAATAAAAAAAATATATATTCATTCATAGATAATAGGTGTAGGCATTACAGTCCACGTAAAATATATTATACTTATCTATACCTACCTGATGTACTTACCTTATGTCATTGTTATGAGTCTAAATATCTTTGAAGTCGTCTGTAGCTCTATGTAATGAGACAGGTAGATCTCATGATGGAGGAAATGAGAACGCTTGGTCATCGAGAAAAATAGAAATTATCTTTCCAACATAATGTGCCGCAACGATAATTTCTGTATTTATTTCTTTCAGAGATGTAGGTGAGTATGAATGTTTATGTATTAATAACTTGTCAAATTAAGTGCAAAAAGAGATCGACAGTAACAAACCGACATATTAACAGTTAAGGTTCAGTTTTTATCGACGTTCGCTAAAAAACAAAAAAGTCTCGCTCGGCCTGAAAGCTTTTAATATCACTTAATCCAACAGCCACTCCATAACGTATGCTGACACTAATTCGCTTTGAAGTAAATTACTGCATGCGGATGCTATACGGAAAAAGTCGTGGTACACTTTACAAATATTAGTTCAGTCATTATATCCAAAAAACCGACCCTACCCGTGAATAATTAGTTCTTGGATTTGTTCTTCGTAGGTCCCTTTGTATTCCGAAATAAAGATTTTTATTTATCTTTATTTCGGAATACAAAAGACTCCATAGTTGTTGGTAACATAAAACACGACATTATATTAAAACTATGTTAGTTTAAGTACAATACAAGATAACTTAATTACTTAAATAAAATAAAAATTAAAATACTTTTTAGTCAGGGTTTAGGGCTACCCCTTTAATAAGTCCAACCCAATGTTTTAGGATATATAATTCTTGCTGTTCTCTGTCTGTTATATAGTATGTTACCTGTAAGGTCGCTGCTGTGATGATGCGCTGTGCTGTGCTAAAAGCGTATCCTACACAATAGGGAACTTGCGTCTTTTTATTTTATTACGTAAATCAAAAGTATAATCCAACATTAAAACAACTGTAGCATTAAAACTTTCGTATGATTTATTTTTCTGATGTTATATGCATTTGAAATCTGTACGCCCCCCCCCCCCCAAACGCTCTATACTATACGGGCTTATGCTATGACGTAACAACATATATACTCGGCGCGTTTACTAAGGAGTCGGTAATTAATTTGCAATTATCTCCACAAAATTTGCGTTTAAGTTGTCGTACAAAATATCATTTCTAATTCAATATCTGTGTAACTGTTATGTTATTTTATCGAAAACATAATTTTTTTTTTCGTCGTTTTTATGTGAGATAAAACGAATATAATTGTTTTTTTTTTTCTTTGGTATGGTATCTCTACGTATATCCGCATCGATTGAGTGCTTTTATTTCGAAATTGAAGTCCCATGCAAGTTCCCCATTTTCCCTTGCATTGACTTGGCACTGAGCCAAATACAATAGAGATAAAAGTTCGGATCTGGGATCCATCAATGTAAGCTGTTAAAATTGCGAATCCTTTGAATGTATAGTGTCCTTCTCAGAGTAGGTAAAGGGGTCTTATTGTCGTTGGCGCTGTTGACATTTTTGGGATGGGCATCCATACTAATATTATAAATGCGAAAGTGTATGTGTGTGTGTTTGTCCGTCTTTCACGGTAAAACGGAACGACGAATTGACGTGATTTTCTTAAGTGGAGATAGTTAAAGGGATGGAGAGTGACATAGGCTACAACTGAGTCCTACATGTGAAGTATAAAATAGTTCGAGATTTGTGGTAAACCGAGGTTTTAGCAATTAACCGGTTCCGATCCCTGCTATAAACTAGACTTAACTGGAGTATATATAAACTAGTTTTTAAGAACTATTGTCATACCCTACCAGGGTCCATGAGATACATTTTTATTTTGTAACATCTATGTAAAAAAAAACCATTATTTGCAATAAACGTTATATATATATATTATATCTATAAATTGACATGTAAAACTACGTTTTATAAAGGAATAAATGAAATGAAATAATATAACTTCATAAAAGCTTTTTAAATTTTGTAAAGTTCCTATCCTATACACTACAAGGTCTACAAGAAGGTTTACAAAGTGAGTTCGTTCGATATTATATTTTTCACTTACATATTTTTTATTTCACGTGTTTCAAGACCCTTGTACAATAAGTAAGACAATAACCGTTAATGCTACATTAAATGAATTTGTACAAAAATCTAAAAAAAAAAATTTTTTCCTTTCTTTGTTCTCAACAAATAATTATGCTAATTTGTTTCTGTGAATGTATTTACTCTGCAATATGCCGAAGTTAACGGAAATTCCCGGGATATATTTTATTTCGTGGTTCGGCTCTGCCTGGGTTCTTATTAGTTATAGGTAGGTACGCGGGCGGAACCGCGCGGAAGCTAGTATTTAGTGGTAATAACTAGAGTTAGGATGTTTGGTAACAAAGGTGAACAAAGAACAAAGGAGACGTTGTTATATATTTTTTTGATTGAATGAATGAATGAATAAATGGTTGTTAAACCAATAATGTACAATTAAATTTATTGGTTAGATACAAGTAAATTGATTCATAAAAAATCAATAAAAACATAATATATTGTTGAAATGTATAATGCTATACCTACTATTCAAGGTTTTGAATAATTTTTCATTGGAATAAGTTTCAGTATACTACTGATACTTCAGTATCAGTAGTAGCATATAATATGCATTCGAAATACCCTCTCTTACTACGTTAATATTAATTCTTGTTTGATTTCACTTGTACTGTAACTACTGTACAATGATATAATTATTAGGGTCAGGATTCTCGTGGCACTTTAGCACAAGAAATGTAGTCAATCCGCCGTTATACACTTTTACTCGTATAATTGAACGAATGACTGAATGGTAAAAACATTTTATGTAGAATTTCTAATATAACTTATATTACATACCTATTTGACCTGGTTGGGTGACCAAAAAGTCCCGGCAACTAACTCATATATAATTGACGTTATTATTCTATCGTTCTCGACACATAAATGGATTTTTCACAAGTCGAGAAACCGTATAACGCCAGCTAATATGGAACAAATTGCCATAGTATATGATTTTCATAATCTTGACAACCGTTTAACATCAGAAGAAGATAATGTGCAAGATTTTGAAACTTTAATTCCAGTTGCATGTTGTTCAAGCTTTTGAATACATTAAACAATTTAGCAAAGAAGTAAAATTGATTTAAATGTTATAGTATAAAATCATCATTGTAAACCGTATTGCATTGCAGTTGTCGTCAAAAATTATGTTAATTTGTGTAACTAGTAAAATATGCGATGTTTCAACAAACCTAAATTGTTTACTCTATACACGTTCATACAATAAAACGCAAAGGTGATATATTATTGGCCGGCACTGCAATATAGATTTATCGTTCAGTTATTCATTTATTCAAATAAAAAATATACAATGACGACTCCACTGCATTACTTGTGCTAAACTGCCACCAGAATCCTAACCCTAGTAATAACTATAAAAAACCGGCCAAGTGCGAGTCGGACTCGCGCACGAAGGGTTCCGTACCATTATCAATAAAAATATTTATTTTATTCTGTTTTTAGTATTTGGTTTTATAGCGGCAACAGAAATACATCAAGTCATATGTGAAAATTTCAACTGGAACTATCACGGTATCAGTAAGATACAGCCTGGTGACAGACAGACGGACGGACGGACGGACAGCGGAGTCTTAGTAATAGGGTCCCGTTTTACTCTTAGTACGGACCCCTAAAAACCGGCCAAGTGCGAGTCGGACTCGCGCACGAAGGGTTCCGTACCACTATCTATAAAAAAAACAACAGAAATACATCATCTGTGAAAATTTCAACTCTCTATAGCTATCACAGTTCTTGAGATACAGCCTGGTGACAGACAGACAGACGGACGGACGGACAGCGAAGTCTTAGTAATAAGGGTCCCGTTTTACTCTTTGAGTAGGTACCAGTGGCGGCGCGTGAGAATTTTCTCTGGTCAACCCGGAGCTAAAAAGGGTCAGTTTTTTGATGATTTACGAGTTTGGGAATAGGTATATCGCTAGAAATTTTAAGCAAGCCGGTGGGAATCGGCTTGTATGGGCGCTCCGCCACTGGTAGGTACGGAACCCTAAAAAAGTATATAATTAATGCCACTTCAACGTCGGTGGCGGCGCCCGCGCCGTGGCGTGGCCTTTTACGGATATGTGTTTGGAATGCATTTTGATAAGTTTTTTTGGTTAATTAGTCGTTTTTGCACCAATATCGTGTTTAAGGATCCCTTGAATTCCAAGCGTTTTTAACCTTAATGTGAATAACTGCATTTCATTGCCAACTAAATATGTTTTTCTGTCAGTCGAACTACTTTCCAACGAGAACAAATTAGATGTAGTTATGGTGCGGATCCTTGTTAGACCGAATGCACAAGCCATTGTCTTTTATTGTCAAGTGTGCCCGCTAATTGTTTACGTTTTACTAAGTATGCTGCTGCAACTACTAATAAAAAGTTGTTAATACCGATATACCTTTCGTTTTAATTTGATTCTTGCTACTTTGACAGTCACTATTCGAGTAAACTTTTTATTAAACATGGCCTTTTCATTTCGAAGCGTTTGTGGCACGTGGCTAAAAACAATGTTCCAATTACAAAGTATTGTTGTACCGATGGGTAATAACATCCGTTCTAGTAACTATATAGATTCGGACTAAGTACCTATACATTAATATAGTTTCTATAATGCACTCTTTGGGGGAGGCCTATGTCCAGCAGTGGACGTCTTTCGGCTGATATGATGAATGGCCTTTCGGACTCCATCATCTAGTAAATAACTAATTCGAGAAAGGACCTAAATTGTACCAAGAACCAACTTAAATAATGTCAAAGTGTTAAGGGCATTCTATATAAAATAGGTTTGAAGGATGGAGAGATATATATGCCTATCAATAAGTATAGTCTATAACCTGAATTCAAACATAATTAGGATACTTTCTACCTCGAAAATCACCGGTCAAAGGAATTTACCGAAGTTAACTCGGGAGTTCATGCGGACAAAGTCGCGGGCAAAAGCAAGTGCTGAGTAGGTATAAATTCGTATATAAGTAAGTATATAACATTCGCTGCCAACTACACAAGTGCTTAGTATTGACTCAGTCGTTAGTAAGGCTTAATGATACAAATCTAGAGCGTTCCGAACATAACCTACATTATGTATTAACCGCGCGCCATGTTTGGCTTCGTTTGAGTGGAACACACACGAAGACGTAAAACTAATGATTTATTTGATAATTTTAGATTTGATGACAGGTAACCCCCAGCACGGCTATCACAAGACGGCCCGCGAGGTCTCGCGATTTTTGTCGCACTATATCTCTCTTTCAAGTTTTCTAATAAGAGAGAGACGGATAGTGCGAGAAAAATCGAGAGAGCTCGCGGGTCGTTTGTGATAGCCGTGCAGAGGAAACAAAAGGAAGAGAGGCCGACCAATAAAAGATGGGATCATGTCACTCATGACGTAGTTATCTCAAGTTTTTTTTTTTAATTTTCATTTATTTAACGAGGGTTTTACAAATGCCATCCTCATAGTGCATCTGCACAAAATATACCACTGGGTCGAAGTGCATCCGAAAGGGCTCTCTTATCCTAATTACTTCTTAATTTTAATCCTATCCTATCCTATAATATTAAACGAGCAATATTTGTATACAGGGTGGGCCCTGTACCAGGAGCAAATATTCAAAAGGACGCTTCCTTAGAGCATTTGCAGTAACCCCTTGTCTTGTGGTTCATTCACTTTCAAAATTTTTGGTTTCGTAGAAACGTTGATCTAAAGTTACGACCTCCAAGTAATGTATCTTGGCACCACGAGATCATATCACGGCAGTCAATGCAGTTTTTGAGGTAACATTATGTAATGAGTCATAATAGTTTTTGCATTTTTGTGTTCAACAGATAGTTTTGTGATTTTTTTAATTTTTTTAGTGTTTTTAAAATAAAAAGTTACTCATAGCACTCCAGAAGAATAAAAAAATACAAGTAAACTTATTTTAAAGTTTTTTTATCCACTTAGAAATAATAGTTCACAAGCTTAATAATCTACCGTTTAACGTTTTGATGAATTTTGGAATACAGGGGTTTACGGGGGGCGAGAAATCGATCTAGATAGGTCTCGCGTCCGGGAAAATTTGTTCTCCGTATTTTTTCTATTTTCACTAACTTTTAACTTAGTTGAACACTGATTGAGTAACATGGAGCAGAGTAGCGAGTAGCACAAGATAGGAAGGAATGGAGAAGGTTCGAGGAGGCCTTTGCCGACTGGCAAACAGACATAAATAAGCTAAAAAAGTGTGATATATTACAATAAACCATCAGAATAACTAAGAATGAAAAGTGTGTCTGAAACTTAAAAAGATAAATAAAGATTTAAATGAATCTTTAACTTCGACTCATTTTTCTAAACACATGCATTCATGTTCAATACGCGATAAAAATTGCCGTATACATTTGCATTCATTATAAAAACATAAGAAGTCGCATCATGGTCGTCCAATTAGTTACAGATAATTTCTTGTACGGGAGACCTGCTGGTCGATCACGTAACGCATTTTACGCGCGTCAGGTAGATAGATCTAAAGTGACAGATTTTGTATGGGAAAATGACAGTTGAGTTGTCCTAACGTACCCACGTTCGAAACGTTACTTGATCACCCCTTGGGTATGAAACATGGGATGAACGTAGCCAATCACTTTGAAGGCAAACTATGTCAGCTGCCCCCCTATTCTGTAACTTGTTTTAAGCTCACCTTAACGCTCACCTTACCCACAATTATACCTTGACACCGCGATGCGTAGTAATTAAGCGTATGTAGAGGTCTAGTTTCGTAACGGGTGACCGGCGGGGTGAGCCGTATTAACGCGTAGCGAATAACAGGGCTGTTATTCGCTACGCGTTAATGCGGCTCACCCCGCCGGTCACCCGTTACGAAACTAGACCTCTACATACGCTTAATTACTACGCATCGTGGTGTCAACGCATAATTGTGGGTGAGCGTTGAGGTGAGCTTAAAACAAGTTACAGAATAGGGGGGCAGCCCTGTACGAATCTACTCAACGCCATTACCCCTCAACCTAATACTCCGTAATATAATTCCTGTTCCTGACTTTACAATCAGGACAAGGAAACAGTATTTTTGAATGACCCACGTCTCTGAATTAAAGAACTTTTGTATAAAGGATGTCCCTAAAACCAACGCCAAGCCGCATAAATATGTAGCACCATTATTAGCATTGTTACACCATTTTGTAGGCAAAGGTTTACTATAACTATGAATATGTCATGCTCGCTTAAAGGGCTTTGCTTACGGTGGCGTCGTTGATCGGGTCGCCACCTTCCCTAACATATGGTTGAGGGAGGCGATGGCTGACATATGCGTCATAATACTCGTGATCGGGTGCTGTTTGTGGAGTCCGGTATGTTCATGGTTGCAAGGGCATAGTAACTACCATTATTTTGACTTATTATCAGTTATTATCATTATTTTGACGAGAGACATCATTCAGTTCTTGACACGTTTTATTGTTATTGACCCTGTACATCTCTGACAATATTACATTAATGATCCTTTTTTTCTGTTTTAAGGCTTAGAGACAGTATATATCTCTATAAGAACATTAGAATAATTATTAATTGTATTTGGACGCTCAGGAGACCTTATACATCTCTGGGGTACTAAATTAATATCATAAACTTATTGTTAATTCTGATACACACCTTATATCGAATGTAATTGATAATATTTTACAATTTTGGATTTTTTTGTTTTCATTTAACCGTTTAGGTACTTATTGGTTAAAATCTGCAATTTTTAAATGATTATTGTGTAAGATTATTAATATTATATTGTATTTGACATGTAAAAGTGCCCTTGTGGCCTATTTGCAGAATAAATAATTAATATTGATTTTATGGCTACATTCACATATTTTTTTACGGGGCTGACGAACATAAACTGTCAAAAACAGACGAGGCCCGCACTTAGAATGGAAATATTCGTTTATGTAGTCGAGTTCTCCAATAATAAATAAATATTTGCGGACAATCTTACACATATCGACCTAGTCCCAAACTAAGCAAAGCTTGTACTATGGGTACTAGACGACGATATACATACTTATACAGATAAATAAATACTTAAATACATAGAAAACATCCATGACTCAGGAACAAATATTCGTGCTCATCACACAAATAAATAATGCCCTTACCGGGATTCGAACCCAGGACCTCTTGCTTCGTAGGCAGCGTCACTACCAACTAGGCTAAAGCGGTCGTCTAAATATCTGTACAGACAACCGTTCAAAAATATCTATACACAGTCTTTATTGTTACTGACATAAGACTCATGTGTAGATATTTATGAAAGGCTGTCTGTATAGATATTGGAGAACTCGACTGTACAATAATGAAAAGAATTTACTTTAGAAAATGAATCCTTAAATCTCTTTACTAAGGAAAAAAACTGAATCATTATTTCACACTTTGCGAATACGAATTGGTACCTACTTACATAATATTTAATGTGTTCAGTCAGGGGATCTATATCAGAATGCATGTTTAAAAAATTAATTGGCATCCCATCGCTATTATTTCATGGGTACTTGAAGAATTCGAATCATTCTAAAAACCGTATACTTCGTCGCAAATACTTTACTTTTCAAGTACATACTTTGGCCCTCTAACCTAGATTAATGTGGGACGACTTTGAATTACCTACCAATTTTATTTAATTAATAATGAATTTAGGTTAAAAGTGGGCTTTTAACCCAAATTCATTAAAAATTAAATAAAATTGGTAGGTAATTCAAAGTCGTCCCCAGTTTTGTTTGGAGTCTGATCGATATGTTCCTTTTACCAAGCTGTTTAGAATATAAAATAATGTTTAGGTATTGATCGTGTAACATAAAAACATAATAGTACCTAGGTACGTACATCACATTCAGATTAACTTGATCTAGATACTATATTTCACACTATCCAAATGCCATGACCTGAATGTCAATTATCAACTAGGTAGGTACATAATTAATTACTATTTAGATTTGAGAAAATATCTGTGACATTTCCAACTTAGACTTTACGAACGCGACTAATTCTGAAATAGCCTAGTTTTCAGCCTATTCCCATTCGTTTATCACCATTAATTGAGGCCGTCTGGTCTAAATCGGGAGTATCTATTCCCTAAGTCCGGCTGACTTGATCGGTCCGATCCGTCTGACCCAGTCGTGGTAGGCTAACCACAGCTCTGCACTGACACTTCTGGAATAGATCAGTAATGCCGTTTTAACCTAGTTTTGATTTAGCGACATTTCAAAGACACGCCAACTATATTTTGGTTCCCTTTTGTTACATTTACCTCAAGTGTCTGGTTACACTGGTTATCTATTACCTATAATTTATTTATTTCATAGGTACTATCTCTGAACGATTAGTTTCATGAATGAAATGAAATGAAAATACTTATTTGCATAAACAAGGTTGTTACTTTAGGACTTGTGCCAAATTTTCATTTGCCATGTCCAAATTCATTTTTTTTCGAGGCTGTAAATTTTTTACCGGTACATTCTGAGGAATTAAACATCGGAATATCCATAGATATAACAGTGTCGTTTTACCTATATTCAGTACAAAATTGGTAGCATAATTATGTAGACAATTACACAAAATACTTTCGGAAATATGTAGGTATTTCTGTTTGAACTGAAAAATTACCGTAACAGTTTCCGATAAGTTATTTTTTAATTGATGATGATTGATGATTGAAATTATTCGGTCATGATTTTTTTTAAATAATTAATTCTCGCTCCGTAAAATCGAATTTAATTTAATAAAAACTTACAGTACAAACATGATTGTTTTATAAGTAAGTTCTGCTCCCTCGGATTCGGAAACCGGTTTATCGCTGGTAAAATAAAAACGCTAAGTAGGTTTCTATAAGGACACCCGGGACGTACTAAGCTAAGATACTAAGCTAACATCGAGTGCCCTAATTGAGAATACAATACTTTCATCTTCCATAGACCGTCATTATTTACCTATAACACCTATAAAAATGGCTTCTTATCTCAACGGCATAAGGTGCACAATCTTGTACATATTTACGACTGCATGCAATTGCGTTCGTTACAATACAACGGGATATAAGTCTTTTTGGCTTGGAATGGTAGCTGCAATCAGGTTTGTAACTCGGTACGCTGCAGTGCTTCTTAACGTTTACATTCCTAGAACTATTACGAGTACTAGACTTCATATAGTAAAACGTGGCATAAGAAGTACTACTAGTTTAGTTATCAATGGGCCATGGTATTGTAGGCAATGTGTAGTTATACACGTATATCTAATTATGCTAATTTATGCTACAGGTGGCCGAATATTAGCATATGAATTTACTTTAAAAACAAAGATTTGACCGACTACAATGGGGAAGGCCGGTGAAAGCTAATTGTAGATGGCACTCTTCTAGATTCCATACGATGAGAGAGAGAGACAGAAGATCGATTGTACCTAACTAATATGTACGGAAACCATATACTCGTACAGTACCCTTATTGTGAGATAACAATCGTAACCTAACGTTACGTAACTAATACGAGATCGAATAAACGCGCTTCGAATAGATTTCGATCTCGCTACGGTATTCTTCGATTCGACCC
The DNA here is from genome assembly GCA_963854355.1 of Epinotia brunnichana. Taxonomy (NCBI): domain Eukaryota; kingdom Metazoa; phylum Arthropoda; class Insecta; order Lepidoptera; family Tortricidae; genus Epinotia; species Epinotia brunnichana. Next base: position 9,097,179 of record OY977946.1, read on the forward strand.
GTCAAACTTGTAACTCACAATGCCGTTGTCCTACGAAACCAACTGCAAAACGTTAGGCTCTAGCGTTTAGTTTTCGATGCGTAATTTAACGTTCGATTCGTACTACCAATCGGTAGTGTGAGACCCAAATTTGACATTTCGTATCGAAGAATACCGTAGCGACTGTAGTTTACTATTTCACTTGCAAAATGGCCCGTGATATCGTATTATTCCGTCAAGAGTTACCGTAGATCCGATCGAAATTTATCTCAAATTAAAGAACTTATAAAAATAAGGGTTTTGAATTGACAACATATATCCGCAAAATTCGGATTGTCGCGTATTTTGTATTTAAAAATGCAAATAAATGGCCCCCGCGCCGCCATATTGTATCGACAGTGGACACTGTCGACGTCGCGATGCGCGTATTCTGTAATGTCATAACCGACAAACATTTAAATTAAAACGATAAATGCTAGTGATATAAGGTTGAATATTGGAAAATCGTGAACGAACGTGAAGTCGATGGCGAATTAAGTAATGTATAAGTGCCTCACGTTACAGTTTGGATTTTTAGTTCTATGAGTGACCACCAGGGGCGGTGTATAGACTTTTCATACTAAATCTTGACGATAGGCGCTAGCGCCTGTAGTAAACGCAACTCACGTCAATCCCACGCTAAAAGTACTGTTCTTAGGCAAAAATCTTCCCCATAGCGTTAAGGCGACGTGAGCTCCAAAAACTGATTTTTAAAAAATCGTAGCTTTTGTTTGGATTATAATACGGCTTAATTAGCAATCTTGAGGCTTTTCTCGAGGGAAATCAGCTATTCGAATCCTAAGTTTTTGACTTTCGCTCGATAGAAAAAAATCACGAACATAGGTCTAAAATACACTTAAAAAAATCATAACAAATTATGCACAACAGCTAAACATATTAAAATTGGTTCTAAAAATCGGCAATGTCATGTTTGAGGGAAATCAGCTATTACTTTTTTATTTATTAAAACGCACAAAAAATAAAAATTAAAAAACATGATTTCCGCGCTTCCAAACACGCACTTCCATCTCGCTCACGCTTATGCTCAGTGAGAGGGAGAGAAGACCACGAACCTACGTCCCCTTAATCCTCCACCTTTTATTTTTAGCCTTTTTCGGAATGTGGATTCCCAATTCGGAGCAATTCGTAACGAAATATAAAGACATTTTCACAAAAATAAATAAAAACTTTATAAAAACTATGTACTTCCCGCTTTACAAATGTAGCTTTTTTAAGTAAGTACAGTCGCCATCACATAAATCGGAGCAAACAAGCACGTCACAAACATCGGAACACACCTCTATTTTCAATGCATTAGGGTGCATGTGCCGATATTTTTGAACACCTATAGTGTACCTATGTATGTGATGGCGACTGTACCATTACTGATGCTGTCAGTTTGACAGTTGCCTTCCCCATTCAGTACTCCGTTTCAAGTGTTTCTATAAAATTGGAAGAGTTCCCTCGATTTGCCTAGGATCCCATCATCAGATCCTGACCTGATGACCATTGGACCACCTGGAAAATATACACTTTAAAAAAAAAAATTCCAAATCTGTCCAGGAGGCGTCTTCAAGTAATCGGAGAACATACATAAAAAATAAAAGACTCCGACGAATTAAAATCTCCTTTTTTGAAGTCGGTAAAAAATGACGTTCAATCGATTGAGAGCCGGATCTTGTACAGCCAACCAATAAAGTTCTCTGCCACTTTTGAACCTTACCACACAAATCATAGAGTCGCAAAGTGGTAAACCTATTCGGCTAACTCTACCTACACATCATAGTCGACAGATCAAATGAACATTTTAATGACATTATTTTTGTTCCTAATTTGTACAATAGTTCGGTGAGCTGTAGGAATCACAACACTGAAATTTATAAAAAAAAAATTAGAAATTCAGAATCGGTAAAATAAACCTACATAATTATTGAACCTGCTTACAAAATTTCACGAGAATCGGTTGAGAAATGCGACCTGTAGAGGAGAACAGCTGGACAAACGGACATACGAAAGAAATCTGGCCCAAGCTAAAGCAGAGAATTTCGTTGGCATCTCTCCCTCGTTCAATTAAAAATAATTACACTGGGTACACTGAGCCCAAAAAAACATTCTACTAGATTTGTAACTTAGTCACTCTTTGGGGGAGGCCTATGTCTAGCAGTGGACGTCTTTCGGCTGATATGATGATGATTATGATATTTGTAACTGTATTCTAGCAAATAAACGATTTGTACTGGTGTGCTCAGCACTGCTCACATTAATTTGACTGCAGTGAACTTAAAGGTCAACTCAGTTCAATGCTCGAGCTCTTTACAGGCAATGGTCTAATTTTAAGTCCAGAAAATAATGGTATCTTGCCTCTTGTCATGTCTTGGTTGCACTAAACTTGGCGGTGTTTGCCCAAATATTCGTGTTGCATCTTTTTCCTTCCTACAGCAAATGAGAGAGAGGCAACGACGCAACGCAAACACAAACCCCCATGTGTAGTGCGACCATCTGACATCCGACATCGGTCTTCTTTGAGGTTCGAGTCGAGCCTCCTCCTTTTTCGAACCGTTCGACTGTATTTTTAACCGACTTCAAAAAAAGGAGGAGGTTCTCAATATGTTTGTTACCTCAGAACTCCGTCATTTATGAACCAATTCGTACAATTATTTTTTTAACTGAAAGTATATGCTTCCAGATTGGTCCCATTGTTTCCAAAACCCCAGTTGGATGATGGGAACCATGAGGAATTGAGGGAACTCCTCAAATATATTAGGCACGCGTGTAGTAATTTCAGTATTTTCTATTATAACTCGTGTATTTACACCCGGAAATCATAAATTTGGTGAAGTGGAAGTGATGATGAAGACCACAGATGGCTTGTGGAACTTCTCAATGATGTACTTCAAACTATATAAGTACGTCACAGATTCTGATATTATTCCGTTGAAATAGCAAACAATGAAGTGCCATAGGTAATTCTGAGATCCTTGAGGAATCGACGGAAGTCCTCAAATATTATCGGCCCACATACAGCGATTTGGTTTATTGGTCTAAAAATCAACGCTTTTGTTCTCGAAAATCAGTTCATGTGGTAAATTGGAAAAAAAATGTGGAAATGTTAATGTGGCTTGGCGGAGTACTGAATTGAAGTCGGTTAAAACTTTGTTTTGAAAGTAAATTATTTCTGTGTGTTTGTTACGCGATAAAACTCGGTAATTTATGAACCGATTTGAAAAATTATTTCTATGTTTGAAAGCATATACTTCCAGATTGGTCCCGTTGTCCAGTCTAGTCAAATCCAGTTCCGATGATGGCATCCTGGAGAAATCGGAAGAACTCTACAAATTGTATAAGCAAAATTTGTAGCAATTTGGCTACTGATTTGAAGTCGGTTAAAGCTTTGTTTTTTTAAGTAAATTATTGTAGCTATACAAATACTATGACAACCATGACAAGTAATCTGGCTAATGGTCCGAAAGTCGCGTTTTCATGAAATGCACGTAGCAACGCCGCAAAAAGTCGCCTTGTGTAACCACTAAGAGACTCTCATTGTAGCACCTCCTATTGAAAACTTGAACACTAAACATCTGTGAGTCAGATAAATATCTATGTAAATTTTGTATTTGTTGGAATGGAATCCCTTGCAAATTGTCCTCAGTATTTACATACATGTATTACATAATGAATGACACACGCGATCTTAGATAACAGGCGTTTGAACTGAACTGAATTAAACTAGAAATATGTAGCGTGTAAAGATGTGGTCCGTTTAGTCCGATTTGTAGGACAAAACGCAAAAAAATACCATTTTGTCCTACGGAAATTGAGTTCTACGATCGTAGGACAAAACAGATTTTTCGTCCGTTTTGTCCTACACGTATAGAACTCAATCGTAGGACATGACGAACTAACTTCCGTGTAAACAGGGTAAATGTGTTGATGTTCGATGAGGAAAGCTTTCTACGCTATGGCGGTCAGAAAAGTACCCAGTCGGGATTGTTAAATAATAAGAGGTTTATTTTTATCGTTTACCAAAAAAATACTGACGGCGTACCAAAATAAGTTTGTGTCAAAAATTTCGTTTTCGGTACAAGCTTTTATTGCCAACTGTACTTTTCTGTATACCGTCATCAACTACTCATTGAGACGATTTAAACGAGCCCAAACTCAACGGGGTTACATCTGTCAAGTCCTGAATCCATGGGGCCACCTTCTGTTCTCCATCATTCATGTCATTGAATGGGGAATGGATGAAAATTTTAGAAGTGGCTGATTTTTTTTTGGTGGTAGGAATAACCTTCCTTAGCACCAGAAAAAAATTGCAGACTTTTCAGCTGCGTCATTTATTCTTGAAAAATATAAACAGTTTCCTCACTTACGTTTTGGGTTTAGGACGGCGAATGAGAAACTTTCCTTGATTCGTCTCATATTACAAAAAAATATTTTGAATATCTGACCCTGGCAATGACAAATATTGCTGCAGCTGTCAATATCATTGCCAGTGTCAGTTTACCACGGATTTTTAAGATATTTTTTGTAATATGAGACGAATCAAGGAAAATATCTCATTCGCCGTCCTAAACCCAAAACGTAAGTGAGCCAACTGTTTATATTTATCAAAAAAAATTGACGCACCTGAAAAGTCTGCAATTTTTTTCTGGTGTTAAGGAAGGTTATTCCTAACACCAAAAATAATCAGCCACTTCTAAAGTTTTCATCCATTCCCCATTGTCATCCAAACTATACTTAAACCCAAAACTTCAGCTCATTCGATTGAAGATATCTGCTTCAAAATTGAGTTGCAAGATTCCACCCGAACAAACATACTTAGTTACATTATGTACATTGCAATGTTAGACTTTGATGTGCATGTCAGTATTTTACAGTTGCATTGTAAAATGCTGACTATAGAATATAATAGAAAAACTTTATTCAACATCACATTATAACACACACATCAACACACTGACACATCAAACACACTGACTTGCACATCAAATTCTAACAATTGCACATCTTAGTTAACCGAATTTTGATTAACGATTAGTGTTTTAGTTTTGCAAATCAGTAGGTATTGTTTAGGATGTTGTTAGGTTTTTTTATTGATGTGCCTTTAAATACTAGCCAATAATAAGTCATACTAAGTTAAGACTATGTTTTTAGATCAATAGTGCCTTAGCTGTCAGCTGTATAACTCGTGAGCATTTCTTTTGTATATTTTTACAAGCTTTATATTAACTTGCACTGTTCGTATGTATGTAAATATGTAAGTATGTAAATATGTAAGTTGTCCGTCAAAATTTGCAATCCATTTTTCAGTCACTTCTCGTTATCCAATAGGGAACATTACGCAAAGCTCTGCGTAGGGGGCGACACTAATACAACCCGTAAACAAACCGCCATGACCAAGACGTACAATGTCATATTTATTTACCTAACAAACAATAACAAATAATTGACGAAAACGCGTTAAACAACAATCGTTTTATTATCATTCGTGTGTAAAATACCTGTACTGTGATATTTAAATGGCATCCTATAGCTATTTAAAGGTGGATGAGGGTTTTTTTTGCTTTACCGACGTATTGCCGCTTCCCTTAGGTTTCGTATCATCGTTTCCTTAGGAAATTAATGATGCCCTTCATTCTTGCATCCAATTAATAACACTGATGCATTTTATTTATTGAAATATTCTCTTCCCTATTTGATCCAGCACTTTGAAGGACTTGTCAAAGTTGTCAAAAAAACTGTTTACTAATTGTGATAGTGCTGCACTCTGGCGGCAGAACATTGCAGTAATGTACCCTATTGAGCTGAAATTTTGCAAGCATATGTATATCGCATGACAATGCAATATTATGATGACCTGGAGCTGATCTGATGCTGGAGCTGGAAGGTGGCCATAGGAACTCCGCAATAAAACGACACAACCCCATCGAGTTTGGGCTCGTTAGAATCGTCTCAATGAGTAGTTGATGATGGTATGCAGAAAAGTACAGTCGGCAGTAAAAGCTTGTACTAAAAATGAAATTTTTGACAGAAACTTATTTTTCACATTCATCTGATACGCTCTGACGTGACGGCTCCTGATGATTCAGGCGTCGGAGCGTATCAGACACCATCACGGTAAATATACTTGGCCGAACTGCATTAAAGTAGTCCATTAAAAAATCAACTCTAACGTCCATGGTAAAAGATTCAAATTCGAAATAACAATTTTAAAAAAGTCTGCCATATTAAATAATCAGAGGCGCTAGTATAAGTTTTATCGATACAATACGTTTTCGAACGCGTTTACGTTTAGTAACAAACTGTATGGTAACGCGAACAGCGCCTCTGGTGGTAACTATTAGGAACTACGCGTTGCCATACAAATTGAAACTAAACGCAAACGCGTTCGAAAACGTATATGTATCGATAAAACTTGTACTAGAGCTACTGAACTATAAAGTGTCAAACCTGCTTGAGATCGAATATAGGGAACGCCTGGCTTTCGACTTCACGTAGGTTTCTCGACTTAATAGCTCAATTAATATGAAACGTAGGAATTGATGAGTGCAAAAACAATGCTAATGCACTTTTCTCTAGAGGAACGCTCGTCATCACGCGATCTCGGGCACGTGTTCGATTTAAAAGTTACACTGTTTACGGACATCGACCTTTTAGAATTGAGACAAGGAAAACAGCCTAGAAATTTGCCATTACAAAATGTTCTCTATTGGAAGGCATAAAGTCATTTGTACTATTATTGTTACGCATAATTGCTTTTCGCCGAAATAGTGATGTGCATAATTCTCATTACGCATAATTATATACGCATAACATTAAAAAGCATAAATACTGAAAGCATAATCTTCATGAAGACTAATGTCAAATAGCATAAGCACAAATAGGCATAATAATCAATTGGCATCATATCAAAATGCGTAACAAAAAAAAGTTATGTACAAATGGCTCATATAGTAATAAAGTGATCCCTATCTACCCGTTCAAAATCCCTGAAATTTAGATTTTAGCCTATGGTTTTCTTAGTAGTAAATTGCCTAATTTTCATTAGTAGTAAGTTTTAATACAAGGTTTTTCCGCTCTTTTATAAAAAAAAAACCTCGAAGACGAAAGCGGGAGCAAGGCTCCCGCTTCCATCTTCTAACCTATCTGCAATCCGAGTCGGTTTTGCCACTAAGCCCCTGTTCCCTAGTACTTACGCTACGATCACTCTCATTGATTGATCTCAGAGAAAAGGGAGTCTTCGAGGTTATTTTTTTTTATAAAATAGCGGAAAAACTAATAATATGAAAATAACTAAACTGAATTTTATTCATTTATAAAACTGAAATTATGGATTATGAGATAATGAGAGATATACCAAATAATTATTAGCCCAAACAATAGTATGCGTAATGTGTATTCGGCCAATAAAGATTAGGTCAACTGAAATTATGCTATTAGCGTTGTATGCCAAAAAAGTAGTGGGCCAAAGTATTATTATGCGACAGTATTATTATGCCAATATAAATTATGCCAAATCAATTATGCGAAACTATATTAGTCAAAAAAAAATTATGCCAATGAAGGGGATCCCTTACAAAATACATTATGTGGTTTAAAAAGGTTGGTTTTAAATTAGACGTTAGTTTCGCATTCCGTTTCTATTACTGATAACAGTGATAACAGAGCAGATTAAGAATATTTGAATCTTTGCGTTTAAGTATAAACGGTTTTCACGGGCAGATTGGCAAATCGTTTTACCATTTTCATTTAGACAGTGTAAATCTGTGACGTCACATAGTATTGTGTATATAGAATATACCCTGGTTTTTAAATCTATTTCTGATTTGTAAAGTACTAAAGAGCCTTACCTATCTACATTTTTAAGTGAAATAAACATGTTCACAAGACATCGGGTTGATTGTCACAAAATAATAGACAACATGCACGTTTATAGGTAGGTACTTACTTGCCAAATAGTGGATGCCACAAGTGGTACGCCGATGGGTCGTGAGGGTGCGGCATGGGGAGCTGTGGCGGTTCTCCCAGCGGTGTCGTGCTCCCCACCTCAGGCTCGTCGCGACGACGGCCCAGCGACGACGAGGGAACAGACGACCGTCGTGCCGACACCCCTGAAGCGGTCGCCATTGTCGGCTCCAGAAGGTTCTGCAGAGATTTCACACTGATCCGAGGCCGAGGAGACTCCTGAGATCCAGTGCTATTACTCCTTTGATGCGTAGGCTCTGAATGCTTTACGCTTTGCAAGTAATTGTTGTTAGGGTAGTATGGTGATGTAGGACTCTTCTGCTGTCCTGTGCGAGGCGACCGCTGACTCCCCATCATGTTTGGATTGAAATACGGTATCTGTAGACCCGGTAAAGGCATGTTCGGTCTGATGTTCGGGTTCATACCGGGATACATGCCTTGGAAGAATGGATTATGAGCCATGGAGCGTTGGTTATTGTAGTTATGCGCGATAGGACTTGTTCGAGCTGCCGAGTGTGATTGAGACTTGCTTTGATGATTTTTGGTAGAATGGACGAATGGATTTTGGACGTCAGCAGATTTCGATGCCATTTCTTTCTGGGCGTCCTGTTTCGATCGAGACGAAGCAGCGTTCGCCTGATTCATCGCTTCTTGCCACATGGCGAATTGCATTCTATTGTCGTAGTCCATTTGGGGCATCATTGGGAATCCACCTGGGCCCATGAATCGAGACGCGTTAAGCATTTGCGATAATTCTGCCTGACCTGAGTACCCAGAAGCGTTCATTGCTTTTAGAAACTCACTATTTTGAGAGCAAGCCGCCATCACTTCTAGCTGTGACAGATACGGGAGCCAGAACATTTGGTTGAGCGCTGCGGTGGTCGCCGCATCTATGTCTGTAGCTAAAGCGTCTAACTGTATTGGTTTCGGCGGTGCTGTTTGGTCTGGCAGCGGAGTAGTACTACTACGTACTTCTGCCTTGGGTGCATCGTTCGTACTCCTTATTGGCTCTGGCATCGAAGGTTCCTTAACTTTAGCAGCCGATAACTTTTTGGCATCGTTTTCTAGGATGTTTTCGAGTTGTGATAATGATATGACTAGTATATCTGGATCCTGGAGAATCGAGGGGTAAGCAAACGCCTCTGGCAGTCTGAGTTCCGGCCTCTGTATTAGTAAGGCGGGAATTTCTCTTCCAGGCGCCGCCAATATGTGATTCAGCTTATCTTTAGGTACTAACAACGGGTCTGGAATGTTAAAGTCCATAGTAGTCTTTAAAACTTGCAACTGCTTTAGCGGACTAGCATCTTCACTTCGCTTATACGCCTTTTCTGGCTTTTTCAGGTCGTCGCTCCCTTTGAAAACTTTACTAATTTTAGCCAAATCGGTTTCATTCTTTATTCTCTTCTCCTGCGGCTCTCCGAATTCCTTATTCAGTTTCCTCATTTCATCTGAGCAGCTGGAAACAGTTGGACTGGCAGATTTTCTGTGTTTACCTAAGTTCAGAGGTTCGCATTGCTGTTTCGTAATGGTAACTTCGGACGTGTACATCTTTGGAGATGGTGAGGACAGTAGAGTTTCTAAGAAAAGCGTTTGCTTACTTTTTTGTGGCGCCGTAAATATTTCTGGTGATGATGGTATGGCGGGGATGCCGCTAGGCTGCGGGGACTGCATGGCGTCAGACTCTCGCGAGGGGGCCCTGGGGATTTCTAACCTCCTTGGTGACGCGTGTGGCGTGGGCAGCCTCCTATGCACACTCAAATCCCTGGGAAGTTCGTCGTTCTTTTCCACTGTCACATTTTCCGCACTCCTCTCAGTCACCACACTATTCACCTGCTTTTGAATTGCTTTGAAACTAAGATCAGTAGCCACTAACTCACACACAGACGGGTCTTCGGGTTCTTTCGCGAATTCTTCACCTAGTCCTTCCTGTTGAATGACTTCTTCCTTTGGCAAACAACCAGCTGTTTCTTCTTCGTTTTCATTTTCTTCTACCTCTTCAACTATTTTTGGCGCTTCATTAACTGTGTTAATTTCTGCCGGCTCGGGCATTTCATTGTCGTCGGGTAACATAGGATTTGGTAGTTCCTCTTCGGTATTCTCATGCTCTTCACTTACTGGTTCTGTGTACATAGACTCAGTAGTTTCAATGTTACCTTCTAGCCTCTTTACAGCTTCCTGTTCATACTCCATGTGACTTATTTCGTTGGCTTGCAACTCTGTTTCTTCGCTCAACGTTAACGCGCACTCAGTGGACACTTCGGGGACAAATACCTCGTCCGCCATGTAGGTTTGATCTTCTGGCTCAGGTTGGATATCATGGAGCTGGTCTCCAATATGATGGAGGTGCAGCAGGCCCTGGGCGGCAGTAATACTGCTGCGGCCAGGAGACTCCAGCGACTCTAGTCGATCGATGATGTCAGCAACGGGCGCGCCGTTTAGCAACATATCATCATCCTCCTCCGCGTAATCCGCACTCGTCACTAGATGGCAAGCTAGTTTGTCAAGCGTTTGACCTAGGATCTGATTATCCTCGCAGCCTTTTTCCACAAGCGACTGAAGAAGGGCCTCGTCGTGGGGCTCACTTAATTCCGGCAAATAATGCGCTTCACTGATCGTCTCAAATAGGTCCTTATGGACCACTAGATTGTTCTGAAAGTCCTCTTCCCCGGATTTCCGATCATAGAAAATGTCCTCGGTAGTTTTCGGGGGTTCACCGAGCTCGAAGGACATGACGTCCCGCGCGACGGTCTCGTCCGGGAGGAAGGAGTAGGAGCTCGCGCCGGCCTCGAGTTCAAGGTCCTTGCGCTGCTGGTTGAACTCGAGCTCGGCGACCGCCAGCAGGTTGTCGAGCGGCGTGGGCTCGGGCGGCGGGTCCGGTGCGGGCGGCGCGCGCGGCACCGCTATAGTGTGCGACGGAATATGGGACTCCAGGTCGGGGGCGAGCCAGGCGGGCTCGCGGGCCCGCTTGCGGCTGCCGCGGCTGCGCTTACGCTCGCGCGGCGGCGCCGGTGGCACGCGGATCGCGTTGTAGATCTCCGTCCGCGGTATCACACGCCAGCCGGCCGGGGTTCGCGCCAGCCGGATGCGATTCCTCGGGTCGTAGTCCTCACAGTGCACGGCGCTCACGAGCCCGTCGCGCTGGCGCGCCCAGAGGAAGACGGGGCGCAGGCGCGGACGGGACTGAGCGGCCAGGCTGCGCGCGCGGCGCGGCCCTCGGCGCGCGGGACGGGCGCAGGGAGCGGAGCGGGAGCGAGGGCGGTCATCGGCGCGCGGGCGGGCGGCGCGAGGCTCGCCGCCGCCGCCGGGCGCCCGGTGCCGCGGAGTCACTCCGGTGCGCCACAGAACACCACGACCGCGCGGACGCGGCCCCGACGCGCACTGACGGCCGCCCGGGCCGGCCCGCCCCGCGCCCCGCCCAGCGATCGATACCGCGCCCGCTGCACCCGCATGTAAACACCCCGCGACGTTGCCGCGCTTACGTGGCCTCGTTAATCTTAAATCCATATTCGATGCCTGCCGAGTGTGTGGTCGCAGGCTCCCGTCCGACCTTTACATACTTTTGAATCCGATTCCCACTTCCGCACGCCTGATTTTAATGTCACTCGCTCGATGCCTTGTGGGGCACGGTCTCGGTTCGCCCCAGGGTTAGCAGGATCAATGCCACAAAAACTAGCTACTTACTCGTATACAAAAGTTTACACAAGTTACTTCACTAGTACAAACTGCACGCATATTTATTCGAAAATCGAAACGAAACGACTCGTAAGATAATTTGTAGTGCCTAAGACCGGTTAATAATTTTGCAAAAAACCTGAATTCGTTGTATGTACTTACATATTCATAAATTTTACTCACGTAATAAGTCGTTACTTTACAATAATTAACATTTTGTTCATTTCATCCGGCAAAGAGCCAATATTAACTGTCGCATACTCTTACTTGCCTCACTTAGGTTAACGTAAAATCAACTTTATCACAAGCAAGTAGAATTTAAATTCAAATGATATGTTATACCATCTTATGGGTATCTCAAACGTATGGACAGATATACGGTATTCATATTATAATATCATAGACATAAGAGGTAACTGTCTAAGTGTCTACGCCTCTACTTTTGTTTATTTAGCTGTATAGTACTATTCGGATCTTTCGGAAACCTATTTACAAATATTTTTGACTGCAGTTCTGATAGACTGAATACAGCTTCTTAGTAGTTTAGGTAGTAGGTACACATCAAAAATGCTATATTTCCATATTTTTAACAACACATTAAAATGATTCACTAAATAAAACAATCATTTAACCTCATCCATACTAGCTATACCTGCTAATTAACATTACAGTACAACAGTTACAACAAGTTAATGTTTTCAGTTCGTCACTTTGTAAGTTCATATTCGTAACAGTTTGTATTTGGGGATAATCTTCGAAACTAGGTACTCAACCAAATTCAAACATTCTTTCACCCATTTATGAATTGGATCTTCCACTAGGACATAGGCTATATTATATCATTATATCACTCGACTCTGTAAGTGTTCCTTGTACAACGCGAGAGCAGCCGCGACAGCTAGTTACAAATGTAGCTGTAGCTACTTATCGATCAACGACACTAAGAAATGTAAGCTGTTGAACTTTGAAGTTCACTTTGAGTTAACTGGCTGTAAAATATCTATCTATACAATCACACTACTCTCTTGTTAACGTATAAGTAAAGGAAGGTGTTACTTAGGGTCACAAGTTAAAAGGTAGATTTAAGAATAATTAATAGTACTTGTACTGGTACTTGAGACCTCGTTCACATGAAGTTCTCTTATCTTATCTTATCTAGGTGAGGGCCCTTTCGGATGGCACTTCGACCCAGTGGGATCTTTTGTGCATTTGCCCTCTCCTTTATACCTGCTCCCAGGCTTGCTCCATCATTTCCACAAAACGGATGATGCAGTTCACCGGGAGCACCTTGAATTCCTTTGGTTGCGGGTAGCGGTTACCAAAGTAATTCATTCTTTGTCTGGCAAGGGCATGACATTCACACAATAATGACGTTAGTACGCGTTCTTTTGGGATATTCCATTCCATCGTACAGTCGTACTGGACCGATTTTGATGAGGTGTCAATCGATTCGAAGTTATGCTCCGGGTGACATAGGCTTCCTTTCTTTTTTACAACTACCTATGTAAGTATAAGCCTTTCTTTTTTACAACTACCTATGTAAGTATAAGCCTTTCTTTTTTACAACTACCTAACTATGTAAATAAGTATGAGCCTTTCTTTTTTACAACTACCTATGTAAGTATAAGCCTTTCTTTTTTACAACTACCTAACTACGTAAATAAGTATGAGCCTTTCTTTTTTACAACTACCTATGTAAGTATAAGCCTTTTTTACAACTACCTAACTATGTAAATAAGTATGAGCCTTTCTTTGTTACAACTACCTATGTAAGTATAAGCCTTTCTTTTTTACAACTACCTAACTATGTAAATAAGTATGAGCCTTTCTTTTTTACAACTACCTAACTATGTTAATAAGTATGAGCCTTTCTTTTTTACAACTACCTATGTAAGTATAATCCTTTCTTTTTTACAACTACCTAACTATGTAAATAAGTATGAGCCTTTCTTTTTTACAACTACCTAACTATAACTATGTAAGTATGTATGTATAGATGAATTATCGAGAACATGGAATTGCATTTGTAGTGGTTGTACCGTTTGCAACAAAAGGAGAATAGTTTTCTCTTAATTTTTCTTCACAATTTGACACTGACATTATTTTGGTATTTACTTCTTCAATATATAACAAACCTCTTTTTACGCTGATAGTACGAGAAAATAGAAAATTCAAATATAGAATGCCATAAACATACAATACTACTACATATGCAATTCCATGCTCTCGTTAATTTATCTATACGAGTATGTAATGTAACAGGTGTAATCTGGCAACTCAATTTTGAAGCAGATATTATTATCTTCAACCGATTGAGCTGAAATTTTGGGTAAAGGTATAGTTTGGATGACAATTTAATATTATGGTACCATCGAGCTGATCTGATGATGGATACAGGAGATAGGTAGAAGAAGAGATAGGTAACGGTTTCCCAGGCTGTTGTTTGTCATCGTTGTAGTATTTATTACTTATAGTACAGGCGGTACAACAAAGAATGTCTCAGTTTGCAGGTATTTGAAGACCGAAGGCAAAGGCGATAAATATGCGATCGGACGCTTTCTTTATTACCGACCGTGGTGAATACAACAATTGGCGTCTCCCCTGGCCAGAAAGTGGGATTTTCCCCGAGCGTCCCGGGCGGTAATTGTCACTTTATGGCCAGGTGTGACGTATAAAGTAACTTCAGACCTGACACAAAACAGGTATTTGAGATTATTTCAGTTGGCCGAATTGCATCACAGTAGCCCAGTCAAAAAACAACTCTATCGTCCAATGTAGAAGGTTCCAATTTCAATGACAGTTTTATAAACAGTCGGCTACATTAAATAATGTCAACCATAGGTACTTAGAAGACTTTTTTCCCTGTCTCTGCATAGGGACCGGAACAAATCGTACATTGGATTTACGACCCCCAGGGCATTGTCTGACCTCTCTGTAATTCCACTTTTATTAAAACCCCCGGTGAGATTAAAACCACACCACTTTATGTGTTCGATTGGTTAATAAACCTCCCCTTTAGGGTGTGGGCAATATTTCCTTAACCTCAAAATGTCTTAATTCTCATACATTACTTTGGCGTTTACGCTGTTTTGAAATAACATCAATGTTTTCACACTTATAGTGAAGATTAATTGGTAACTGTGAAATATACTTTATTTGTATGGATTTAGAGGTTAAAGTCGTTCGATTTTGCATTTTGTATTGCTTTTGACACATCAAAGCAAGGCTAGTTAGGTATAATTTATTAGGGGGCTGAGCAATCGCGGTATGACAGGCTATATGAATCAAAGTCAAGTTTGTTTACATTTTTGACCAGACCGAAAATATGTAGTTTTTCGTACAAATGTATGGAAAATTGGTCTTTTAGCTAAATCAATTTGTAGCAGAACCTGTGTAAGTAATTTTCCTCTAATACCCTGAGAAAATTACGGTTTTTTTTTTGGAAATGATTAGTTGTATACGGCTTTTATATGTTATTTTAAACAACCTTTACTATGAAAATCAATAATTCTATGGACCGGAAGTAAGGAAAAAAAATTAACCCGTAAGCAAAAATGCTATCAGTATTTTTATAATGAAAACATGTTTGAGTACACAAATTTGGAGACTTTACTACCTGAATCCAAAAATATATGCATCAGGAAATAACGGCATTTTAGTTAAATATTTTACGACCTTGAGATAATATTGAATTTCATCTGGCCTATAGAAAGGTTTATTCATAAACAAAAATAAGTGGATTATGCGCGTATCCCAAAGAACGTATATAGACGTAGTCAATTATAAAGTAAAGAAAGTTTATACCATTTTCGCCTGATTTTTACGGAATTTATGAAGATTACTTTTTTATTATTTTTTACCGTATCGGTATTAAATTTACGTGGATTATTAATGAGTATTTAGTCAAAATACCCACCCTATTTTTTGGTGTAAAAATATGGCTGATATCGATATATTGTTGTGTTTTCATACAGCGAAACCGTAAAGTTCTCAGGGTATAAGTATACCTAGTGATGAAACCTCACAAGACAATCAAAAAAATAGGGTGATTTTATGTCGTAATTGTTGCCTACAGGTAAGTTAAATATCATCTTTATAAATGGGTATGTCAAGTAAATGTTCCCAAGCCAACGCTCTCAGTGAGATAAAGAAATAAATAAGTTTCAGTACCTACTTTTATCTTCATTCAGCTTCGGGACTTGTGGATTCTGCGATCAATAGGAAAGGCAGTGCCGCCATCTGTGGGGAACGATGGAAACGAGTTGCGGAGGGCGACCGCAACGTGCGCAGTAGAACATGTGATGCACTGCCAATGGGAAAGATGGCGTGGACGTCAATTAAGTATGTGTAGATATGTAAAACATATGTAATGTAATGTAACCCATTTATTTATAAAACTAAGGGACAATTGTTTCAAACCGTCGGTATTCGTTAGTGTTTGTTTGACGGTTCTCTATGGGATGACACCAGCCAGCACCATATTTAACGTTAGCTGGTCTGTCAAATGTGGTCGTTGCAAGCCGCTCTCAAGCCTTTGTTAAGTAAAATGTGGTTTTTTTCTTTCTAAGAAACATTTATGTCAAAGCGCGAATATAGACAAACGAAATTTAACCTGCATTTTAACTAAAATAGATTTGATAGACGTTATGAATAAAGAATACGTCTTGTCTATTTCTGTACTCGAACCGACACATTAGCATTTACGCTCTGTTTACTGAGACAACCGTTATTTTATTATGTATAAGTTTATTACTAACGTCATAATTATTACCTTAGTTAAAAATGTAGTGTTTTTTTTCCTGTCAATATCTTCATGACATAGAGAAAGTTTTTTACTATATTTGGGTTAGGAAAAATTTAAATACAAAAACTGGTATATTAATAATTTATTACTTACAACACTGTTTTTTAACAATATAATATCTAAGTAACAGAGTGGTATTAGAGGGTTATAGGTAGGTTATCCCATTTTGACGACATCATTAGGGGGTTTCGTACCATAAAAGTAAATTCTAGCTCTATCTATACTAGAACTCACTCTTTGTCTTAACCTATAATACTTTGGTATATATTAAATGAACAGACATTTAAGGAATGATTAAAGTAACTTTAAAGGGCCTACATATTTAAATAATTTGAAATAAGTACAAGGCGTATTTTTGTTCATTTTGATAGACTAAATTAGATTCAACAAACACTAAATAGTCAAATATGATTTCTTTTCAATCTTACAGCACAGCGAAAAGTCCAAAATCGCAGTAAAAATACAATGATGGGAAACACCGCCATCTATGAGAATTTGCCAGAACTTTGGATCTTGAGTTGTTTGGGTAGCAGCATGCCTTAGGGTGGTATTCCACTCGTCAAATTTCTGTCCAAGATCTTTGATCAAATGTATTTGCGTCTCACATTTTGCTTGAGTGCGTGAGACGCAATGCACATTGGACAAAGATCTTGGACGAGTGGAATACCACCCTTACATGGACCTATAATATTCAAGACAAGCTATACGTGTTCCCACAATGAGGGCCAATGGCTCCTATGCAGCTTAGAACTGACCTTAAAACGGCTGATGGCTTACTATAAACAACCCACTTCATTTCGGCGGGTAATGGTTCATTTGCCGCAACCTCATAGTAAATCAGTTGCGGCAAATAAGAAACAGTGGAGCTTATGACAAGGACAACGAATGATATTTAGGGAATACATGGACATAGGATACTCTGAACAGGCTATACGTGATGCCACAACGAGGGACGGAAAGGTTCCTATGCTGCTAAATTAAAAACTGGTCTTAAAATGGCTGATGGCTTACCATAAACAACTTACTTAATTTGGACGGGTAATGGTTCGTTGGGCACAACTTCATACTTAATCAGTTGTGCCCAACAAAAAAAAGTGGAACTATGACAAGGACAACGAATGATATTTCTCTTTCTGTCACACTTATTGCGTTTGGTATAGCACTGTCGCGCTCGCTCGTGGTATTATTATTACCATAGCCTGTCCATAGTATCCTATGCCCATGAGGGAATATAAAATCATTAGGGATCGGAAATTCGGATACTTATTTACTATTTGGACTCAAGGTTAGCCTCATAAGGACTAGGATACTTTTTATGGTTCTGTATTAAGTACACTATTAATACAGCTTTGGTTTTTTTTTTTATGCTACGACGGTGGCAAACAAGCTTACGGCCTGCCTGATGTTAAGCTGGTACCGTCGCCTATGGACACTTGTGACCCCAGATGAATCACAAGCGCGTTGCCGACCCTTTATTCACTTGAGGGTTCGCTGTGTTGGCAGATAGAGACATGCAGGTCCCTCACTCCCAACACAGCGCACCCTAGGGAGCTCTGGCGACCTTACTCACCACCAGGAACACAACACCACATGCTTCATAGCATGCAATAATATAGCAACACTACAAAGCAGTGGTGCTATTATGGCTGCGGTCTTCTGTAAGGTGGAGGTACTTCCCCAGTTGGGCTGCTCCACATACGAGCGAGAAGACATTCCGCTGTGCCCTATCTCTCTTAAATTGGTATTCGGGTTATGCCCATCTGTTACAACCAATTTGTTACCAGCGGTAACAGATGGGAATTCTTTTCCCATTTTTTTCCATTAAAGTACTCGGTGGTAACCACTGGGAATATTTTTCCCATCATTTAACACTAAAGTACTCGGTGCCGAGTACTCTAGGGGTAAAAAATGGGAAAAATATTCTCGGTACCTAGTTTCTACTGGTTTTTATTATTTATTATTATTAAGCCTTTATATTCCATATTACATTTGTAGTTGAAGTTATAGTTTTATATCTGTTGAATATGGATCCCTCTTTGGGTGAAGGCCTCCTCCAAACTCTTCCACTCCTCTCTTTGTCTTCCTATCTCTGTCCAATGTTTGCCAGCTGTCTGGATGATATCATCAACCCATCGCTTGTAAGGTCTGCCAACATTTCGTTTACCAGATGGCCCTTGCCATGTGGTGGTTTCTTGAGTCCATCTTCCATCTGTCATTCGTGTGATGTGGCCGGCCCACTGCCACTTTTGTTTGAGGGCATAAGTGAGAGCGTCGGTTATTTTCGTTTTTTCCCTGATTTTTATATGCCTTATTTTATTTATTTTCCGCAGTCTCATCATGCTTCTCTCCATAGCTCTTTCTCTCTAGAAACTCCAGAAACTCCATGGAGCTATGGAGTTTCTACTGGTAAAAGATGGGAAAAAATCCCAGCTGTTACCACTGGTAACAGTTTGGTTCCAAATTAATTTTGCTGTATACGGTTTTGTACATTTGTTGTTAGGAGGACATAAGTTAATTTGGTAATTTTAAATCTCATGTACCTATACCTAGTTTTATTTATTTATTGATTTAAACTTTATTGCACAAACAAAGAGTACAAAAGGCGGACTTATAATACCCCGGCTTTTCTTAGTTTTCGAGATAGGAGCCTTTTTACAAGCTTTATATTAACTTGCACTGTTCCTATGTAAGTTGTCCGTCAAAATTTGCAATCGATTTTTCGGTCACTTCCCGTTATCGAATTGAGCTGAAGTTTTGCATGCATATGTATATCGCATGACAATGCAATATTATGATGACTTGGAGCTGATCTGATGCTGGAGCTGGAAGGTGGTCTCCGCAATAAACCGACACAACCCCATTGAGTTTGGGCTCGTTAGAATCGTCTCAATGAGTAGTTGATGATGGTATGCATAAAGTACAGTCGGCAATAAAAGCTTGTACCAAAAATGAAATTTTTGAAAGAAACTTATTATTGTTTTTTTGACATTACTGTTCTATATCATGTTTTTTTTAATTACCTGCACACATTCAGCAGTAACTAAAGAAGTTTTATTTCTTGATTTTTTCCATATACTCTGCTTTGGATGACGTCACTGCCCCTTCCTCAGCTTGAATTGGTGGACAGCTTTCAGTAAATACAGGCTCCCCGCGGCCACGACCAGTGCAGTGCCGCCGGCGACCGCCAGATAATGGTCCGTGTTGCCTACTGGCACCTCCCATATCAATGTGTCTGTCATCTGTAAAAGATACAGTCAAATCTGCAAAAGTACTCATGACGCTAGGACGCATATAAAGTTTTATTTTTATACAGCGACGGTGGCAAACAAGCTAGCGGCCTGCGTGATGTTTATCTTATCTTATCTTATCTAGGTGAGGGCCCTTTCGGATGCACTTCGACCCAGTGGGATCTTTTGTGCATTTGCTCTCTCCTTTATACCTGCTCCCAGGCTTGCTCCATCATTTCCACAAAGCGGATGATGCAGTTCGCCGGGAGCACCTTGCATTCCTTTGGTTGCGGGTAACCGTTACCAAAGTAGTTCATTCTTTGTCTGGCAAGGGCATGACATTCACACAATAAGTGTTCCATAGTCTCATCCTCCTCGCCACACATTCTACAGTCTAAACTATCAGATAGTCCCATCTTGGCCAAGAGATCCTTGACCCCGAAGTGACCAGTGAACACCCCAGATATAATTCTGAGTTGCTTCCTACTGGATTTCCAGAGTTTTCTGGTCCAGCCCGAGTCCACTCCTTCTATGAAGAGCTTAGAGTGCCTTAAGCCAGACTCATTCCTCCACTCGTGTTGGTGTCTGGTTTTGGCGTAGGCTTTAAAGGCCGATATTATGGTCCCCTGCGAGAGTCCCACAAATGGTTCTGGACCTACAAAGTGATTTGTAGAGCCCCCTCTTGCAAGCTCATCTGCTCTTTCGTTGCCGATGAAGCCCTTGTGCCCTGGTATCCAAACTAGTTGCACCTTATTGTGCCTTCCAAGTCTGTTTAGTGCTTGGACGCTATTATAAATTAGTCTAAGAGTCCACTTTCGGCGCCGTAAGCGCTTTAAGGGCCGCTTGACTGTCACTGAGTATATAGATAGTCCGCCCTTTGGTTCGCCTGTCTATATTCTCCTGTACACAAGCAATTATGGCGTATGTCTGCGTGATGTTAAGCTGGTACCGTAGCCTATGGACACTTGTGACTCCAGAAGAAGCACAAGCGCGTTGCCGACCCTTTATTCACTTGAGGATTCGCTGTGTTGGCAGATAGAGACATGCAGGTCCCTCGCTCCCAACACAGCGCATCCTAGGGAGCTCTGGCGACCTTACTCACCACCAGGAACACAACACCACATGCGTCATAGCATACAATAATATAGCAACACTACAAAGCAGTGGTGCTATCATGACTGATGTCTTCCTGTAAGGTGGAGGTACTTCCCCAGTTGGGTTGCTCCATATACGAGCAAGATGACATTCCGCTGTGTCCTACCTCTCTGAAAACCTCCTCCTACCTCTCTCTGAGTTTCCGAGACATAAGCGTAAAACCGAAAAAAATGGGGCCTTCAAACCTCCCACCTCCCCTCCGGCTTAAGGGCTACGGGCAAGGACTTTTGATATGTTGATCTCCCAACTAGTCCAAACCAAGTTACGAAGTCAAAAATTGTGCTCCAAGCATTTCCCTCTAAGTATACCTTTTTTGAGCATTCGTTGCCTGACCTAACTTACTTGTTGTATTGTAGTATTCATCATCATCATCATATCAGCCGAAAAACATCCACTGCTGGACATAGGCCTCCCCCAAAGAGTTCCAAAGCTACCGGTCCTGCGCCACCTGCATCCAGCTCCCGCGACCTTTATCAGGTCATCAGTCCACCTTGTGGGGGGTATGTATACCAACGCCGCACCTTCCGGTACGTGGTCGCCACTCGAGAACCTTTCCGCCGCAATGGCCATCACAGTCTTAATATTATATCTTTATTTTTCTTTGTTTTTGACGATCGTGATCCAAATTCTTATTCTTTCGACATGTAGGTATGCCTCGTAATATAATTTTTTATCATGAAATATACAGGCTGGAAATAGATTTTGGGTCAGTGAGGGCAGCTACCAGATCCCGTGTTGCTAGGCGAAAATGGTCTTAGAGGAGACCTTTCTTCGATTCCAAATTAATGAAGATTGGCGTGTACAGATTTTGGAAAAAACATACAGGGTGCGAGGAAATGGTCATTTTTGACAAACTTTTTTTTTGATGCCAATCTATCCCATTCCTGTCCAGGATCAAAAGCTTCTATGGGACCAAAAAATAAATTTCCGGACACACACGACTGGAACAGACACGACTTTGGTCTTAAGCGACCTGCGACCTGCGTTTTATCTGTTCATTGCGCGTGATCCCAACTAACCACAGTGCGTTGCGCGTCTCGACCGCGCAATGAACAGATAAAACGCTGGTCGCAGAGTCGCAGGTCGCTTAAGACCAAAGTCGTGGCCAAGGCGTAAGTAAATAAAAGATTGTAAAAAGGTAGTAGTTAAGTACCATGGTGTATGGAATCTCCTTGTAGTTCTTCCAGCAGTCTTTGGAGCTGCCGTTACAGAGGTACGGCATGACTACCGACCCCCCCGGACATCGGAGGCGCGCGTCGGGACATCGGACGTAGAGGCGCGGAGGGGGAATCTCGTTTCGAGCCATTCTGTACAAAAGATGGCGTTGCGTTGTTTAAAGGCCATTCATTACATAGTTACCCAGCTATTTTAGGCATTTTAGCTTTGAGACTGTACCTAAGTATATAATATAGTTTTAAAACCAGATGTATCAACTAAACACTCTGATTTTTGATGTTTTACAAAAAGTTGCTGATTTGACTGTCCGACAACATCCCTATTTAAACTACTACGCTATAGCCGCGAACAGACGTCTGGCCCCGTAGCATGGATGGCGTTATCACGCGATAAGTGATAGGATAGAGCATCCGTCCCTGGCTGACACCGTTCGATAGAACGAGACGACGCGCTTATCCTGTCACTTATCGCGTGATAACGCCATCCATGCTACGGGGCCTGAGCGTGATTTCAGCCCGTGTGGATGTAGATAGGTGCCGGATGCACGACTTCCTGCAAAATTCTAACCTTTCTTATGACTTCGTACCGCTTATGGCCTCTCAGGCTCTCACAGACTGGCTCGGCCTGGCCGCGGCGGACAGTAGAAAACTTGTCATTCTATAGCTGTCAAATTTACTATGGTCCGCCACCGCAGGCCGCGCCAGTGTGTTGCAGACTTAATGCCGTCCGCCGCGCTTGGACGTCTGGCATAAGGCTTATGTCTATATCAAATGTGCGAGTCCGATGAATGTACGGCGCAGTAATCCGCGTCCCCTATATCTCTGTCTCTTTTAAACTCATGCATCTTTATTTATTTATTTAAACTTTATTGCACAGTAACAGGCACAGAGAAGTGGAAAATACTCCACCGACAAGAGGTTTACTTTTAAATTTAAAGAAGAAGAACAAGTAACAAATACAAAAGGCGAACTTAATGCCATAAGACATTCTCTACTAGTCAACCTTTAGGCCAAACAGAAAATAATTATTACTGGTGTGACATGTGCCGACATGAGAACAACCCGACGACAACGGACAAAATACCGGTGTGTCTTTTAAAATAATAAATTATATAGTTTTTGAGTGGAGGGAAATTTGACATTATTTTTTGCAGTTTTATTTGGAATGAAGCGTTTTACTGATCAACAATGAGCTTTTTGTGTAAAACAGTTTTATAAAAGCAACAATTTGTATGTAACAGTTTGTCGCCTATTTAGGAGGAAGTCCGGATCTCACTCCCGCCGATTTTTTCGTGCGAGGATATTTATAAAGTCGAGTTCTAAGTAAAAAAACCGAAGACAATATCCAAACTCAAGCAAAGCATCCGTGTTGAGACAGCCGAGATCCCTCGCAGCATGTGAGTTTCCCAAAATCTGCGTATTCGTTTGCAGGAGTGCCAGCGACGAGATGGGGGTCAATTCAAAAATGTTATTAAAAAAAAAATTGCATTAGATATGCAAATGTGAAATCTAACTAAGTTTTTAAGTAGGTACCTACTTACATTTTTTAAGGTTAATACTAATAATAATGACATCAATGTTATCTTGGAAAAATTGAATTGAATTGATATTAGTCACAAAAATTAAATGATCAGGAAATTAACTTTCATGGTTTTATTTTCATTAAAGTTTGAAAAACAAAAGTTTTTGGCCCACCCTGTATGAATGTATTAGTCAAATATTTAAGTTCTGTGACTCGCTTTATGCTCTTTCGAGAGAGAAAGATATGTGGACATGGATTATTGCCGTACAGTAATCAGACCCATGCCTTTACGAAACGAAAACCCACCCGCCACCTGAAGCCGCCTGGTTGTACCGGGCGTGCACCGGTACCCACAATGACACCAGGTCATCTGTCACCCGACCCATGATGTATACGCTGCTCTGGCTTGACTGTTCAGCTGGCAGCTCGATGTTGATGCGGTTCTTTGGTATCACTTCTATCTGGAAAGATAAATATTTTGTTGATTATTAATTTATTTATCGTGTTTCTCTACTTCAACATTTTTATTTTTCATGTACGCTAAGTAAAGTCTTTGGTATGGTTGTAAACTCCACTTGCCCATGGTATTTGGTTAAAGGGCAATCAAATACCGTGTCGTGAACTGTCTGCATTTTGTTGATAAATAGATAGCATCAAAGACTGCAAAAAGAATCTCTTAAAAAGCTCCAAAAAAATTTACAACCATCTCTAGGTTGCTATTTTTTCACATAATTAATAGAAGTTACAAAATGGAACATTTATAACTTTGGCCCTTTTTCGCTCATTCCCATTCATTCAAGGGAGGAGAGAGATTTTTCCACCTTCCTGACCTTCCATCATCAGGTCAGCTCACCTGCTACTGTAATATTGTATTGTCATAAATTTTACACAAATATACCCACTTTCCGTTCAACCTGATGCCAGCAAGTGGTCGAAAAATGGTTCGCAAATTTTGAAATGAACAACTTACATATCTATAAATATTGGAAGTTAAATAAAAACTTGTTAGGGTCATTTCGCCGGTTACGCGACCACCTTCGGTTAGCGACCACTTGAAGAACATGGTTTTTTCAATTGAAGATAACATCAATTCTACAGAGCCTATTGAAACAGTCAGTAGTATACCTTATTGTTTGTAGTTATGGAATAGGAATTTACAAAAAAAACGAGAAAATATGGTTTCAGTTCTCCAAGTCAGCTAAGTGGTCGCTAACCCAGCACATAAAATTAGTTGGTTGCCAACCGGCGAAATGACCCTACTAACAGAAATTGCCCGACTAGGTCTTATAAAGAACCATACCTTACGTGCCCGTTTCAAATCTCCTAGCTCATCCGGATTGGCATAGACTCCGGCTGGCAATGTCTGATCCAGGCCCACTAAACAGTCCCGGAACAACTGAGGATTCTCATCTTCATCATCATTGAACACTATTTCATATGTTATATTCCTGAAATTGTAATTATCAGCAGATTGACACTTCAATCAGAAAATTTCGTTTAGTAACTGAACATATTGGTTACCGTTGACGCAATATCGCATTCTAACTATATGGAATATTTGCGCCTTGGCAACAAATGGATTAACTGCTACAGTACGTAATAAAGTTCAAATGATTTAGGCGATATTATATGTCTTATATAAAGAAGAAAACACTGTGAGATTGGAGCTCATAAGTTTTTATGTAATGGGTATCTACGGAACCACATTCCAAACCACAGGACAACTGGACCGATAAAAAAAAAAACACCTGTGTATAGAGTGCCTTCTCTGAATGGACATCTATAATACAATCCAATATAGATCTCTCCCTGCAGAATCAATTGATTGTAACAATGTAGTAAGTCCCCTATTATTTATTATTTTTAATACCATCAACAACATGCTCTTATTGATATTTGGTAGTTTGTTGTCTTGTTTCATCTACAATAAAGTATTTACATACATACAACACTTTCTGAACCTTAGTAAAAGGGCATAAGGTATCACAGATATGAAAATAAACAGTTCAAATTTAAAAAAAAAATTTTTTTAAACTATTGGTCGGAGTAGCGTGTAGCAGTTTGTACCGGGTATTAAACCCTGAAAGCCTAGAGTGAGTACGAATTCGTGAAAGTTACCTGTGGAAACCTTCATTACGAAGTGTCTGCTTGAGTTTCACGTTAAAATTACACGTATTAGTGGATGAAACAGCGATAAGATACGATAACAAGAAAACAACATTTTTCAACATTACTGCGGTAGATACTTATGCCGGTTTATACGTACTAATATGTTACACGTAATAAAATCATAGACATGTGTTTAAACTGAAAGAAAAACAATGATAAGTCATTTAAATGCAGTAAACAACGGAATGTTTAGGTTATGTTGTGATGTCAATGCAATATGACAAATTGACATGACAACTCAATGTTGACACTGACGTTAGGTGAGTGACATTATAAAAATGTAGCAAGTGTAGAAAAAAAGTGGAACAATAAAAAAAACTTTGTAAGCCTTAAACACACTGGCGCGACCTGAGAGTTAAACGCTTCGTTCGTTCGTGTATGATCCCTGTTGCAAATGCATTTTCAAGCGACAGAGAGGGATATAATTACGAGTTTCGACTTTTGATTTTCGTGGTGTGTGTATAAATGTATAGTCTGGACGTTTAGGTATTTAAAAAAAAGAAAACAAAAAACCCAAGTGACTTGGTCATTCAACCAATCATAGCAACTTTTTGTAACTATGGTATTATCTTATTGGCTGAAAGACCAAGTCACGTGGTGTTTTTTGTTTTCCTTTTTGTTAAATACCTAAACGTAATAGGTATGTATTTTTATCTTATCTCATCTAATAAAAAGATTTAATAATATACCTACTCGCGGATAAAATTCAGTGTTTGTATACCCACTCATCTGACCTCGGGTACAAAAAATACCCAATTTGTAAAGACCCTTGTCTGCCCCGACGTTTTGGATAAATGGCGGCCGGGTGCAGTGTGTTTTTCATCCACAAAACAAACCATGAAGACATGGTTTTAGCTATTACTAATGTTGGCGATTTTATAAATAACATATTCAACTTTATCACGGTATTTAATTATTTCAAAAATGTTTAGTCGTTTTTTGTAACGCTTAGTCTAAACACATACGACAGGAATTTTGTGGCGAATGTTCTATATTATTTTGTTTTTCTAGCAAATAAGATCGATAACGTACAAAACTTATACGTTTTTAAAATCCTTATGAATTTTCCTAGTTGCTTAAAAGTATTAACGGCCTCCGTAGCCCAGTGGGTAGTGACTCTGCCTACGAAGCTGGAGGTCCCGGGTTCGAATCCCGGTCAGGGCGTTTATTTGTGTGTTTATCACGAATATTTGTTCCTGAGTTATGGATGTTATATATGTATATAAGTATCTATATGTATTTATCTATTATATATATCATCGCCTAGTACCCACAACACAAGCCTTATTGAGCTTACCGTGGGCCTAGGTTGATTTGTGTAAGATTGTCCCGTAATATTTATTATTATTATCTCCGATTTAAATTCACGGGGCGAACCCCGGTCATTTGGAAGGCGTGCGTGGGGATATAGATCCAACACGTAGAGGCCCTTTGGAGACGAAATTTAATGTCATGTAGTACACCTGCTAGAACCCATTCACGGGTACATCGGTAGATACCCGTGAACTGGTCCCAGCAGGCGTTGGAGCTATTGTAGGAAAATGGAAAAGAGAATTGGGTCTATGGTGATGACATTTGGGTGGACAATAAAATTGGGTTATTACAAAGTGGTCCGGACACCTGCCATAACAATGTTATCCACAAGGTTATCGAGGCAGGCGGTGACTAGCCGCTCATTAGATGGGCCCCTAAAAATGCCGTCGTAAAGACGGCCAGGGGCAACACCGGGTGAGCGGCTCAGGGGTGTCGAGAGGTGGTGCTGCGCTTTCTCCGAAGTTACTCGCGGCGTTATGCCCTTTAACACTTCCACCCCTGGAGCATATAGCTCTGACGACTCCTCTCTGGACGGCCAATGAAGGCAAGCCAGAGCTGAGAGTCCTGCGGTCCCCCTTAGGGTTCCACTCCGACCGACGAAGACCCGCCGGAGACGGAGGCCCTGACCGACTCTCGGGAGCACTCGGGTCCGTGGGGTCGTTACTCCCCAACAGCTCGCCACAAGCTGCCCTGCGGGCTTATTATTATTATTATTTTTCGTTGGGTTTTTATTTCTCAGCATGAGCTGCTGGTAATAAATGTCATCTACGGGCTGAAGCCAAGTAGATGGCATTTGACTACGTTCATTCAAGTGTTAGTTTTAGTTTAAATCCGTTCGGTCATCGTCAACTTGCAAAAACTTTCGCACGATTCGGCATGTGTTCAGTATTGCGGCTTTCTGCATCTGCATGGAAGTATTTCGTTTAAGATCAATGAGCTTCAGACTGTGGTGGAGGTATTTAGGAATAACGCCAGTGGTCGATAGAACAATGGGAACGATGTATACTTTTTCCTGGTTCCAGATCCTGGTGACTTCATCTTTAAGATCGGTATATTTGTGTATTTTTTCTGTTATTGTTTTCTGTAGGTTGTGGGTGTTGGGGACGGCAATATCAATAAGGTAAGTGATTTTGTTTACTTTGTCTGTCAGGGTTATATCTGGTCGGTTGAAGTGTGTAGTTCTATCAGTGAGAATGGCGCGGTCAAAATACAATTTGTGGGTGTTGTTTTCCAATACGGGACTAGGACTATATTTGTAGTATGGTACACCATTGAATGGTATAAGGTTATGTTTCACTGCTAGATTTTGATGTATGATATTTGCTACTTGATTGTGACGGTGCGTGTAATCTGTTTGTGCAAGGTTAGGGCATGCTCCAGTGATGTGTTGGATTGTTTCTGGGTGGCTGCGGCATTTACGGCATCTATCATCTGCGAGTTTAGGGTCCTTGATAATATGTTTCCTGTAGTTTTTGGTGTTAATCACTTGGTCTTGAATTGCAATAATGAAGCCCTCCGTTTCTGGAAACAGTGATCCTAGTTTCAGCCAGTTGTTCGAAGCTATGGGGTCAACATGTGCTTGTGAGAGATCGTGAGGGATTATTATTATTATTATTTGTGTATTTATCACGAATATTTGTTCCTGAGTTATGGATGTTATATATGTAGGTATATAAGTATCTATATGTATGTATCTATTATATATATCATCGCCTTGTACCCACAACCCAAGCCTTACTGAGCTTACCGTGGGCCTAGGTTGATTTGTGTAAGATTGTCCCGTAATATATATTTAATATATATATATATATATATATATATTTCATTTACACCTTCAATAGAAAGGAAAAGAGTTATTTGCACAATTTTTTTTATTTTTTATGCCAAAGCCTTACTGACACGCGTATTTTAAACGTTCAAATAGAGCAAAATATGACCGCATAGCCCAAAAATACACTTATTTTCTAAAATTAACTATTGTAGAAATACTTTTATGGCAGATTAAGCCTATTTGGTACACACCTCACACACCACACTTTTAGGAAGTAATTGAATCGCTTCGCTCTTAGAAATAGGAGTACAGATCAAATCCACCATGTAAGTAGATGGATGTCTGTTACAAAATGATATTAAAGTGTATTTTACAAAAATAATATGAGTTTGACCTTGGGTGGTATTAGTCCATCACTAAGTTTTTTGTTGCCATCTCAGTTTTAACAAGCAAATGCTACGTGCAGATTTATGTTAGCATTACGCTAAATACTTTTAAAAGAATCATGGAAGAATACATTTCATCTTCTGATTCCACATAAAAGTTATTCTAAAACCACAAACAATAACAAACATACGTATTTTACGACTTACGGCTGGCTGGCTGCACGAGTTCCTCAACTTTGTAGGCCCAAAAATATAAATTTTCACCCACTTTTCACGTCACTTGTCACATAAATAATTCGTAAATGTATTTAAGAAGATATATAATTATTTGTTTGATGTTTAGGTCACTACTTCCGCAGAAAAATGGTAATTTACGCACCAGCAAATCAAACCAGTTCATACCTGTTTAAACCCGAGCAACAGACTAAAAAATCTAGCGAACTATTGGTCGAATGTTGATGGCATGTGTCGTGACGTCTATACGTTCTACATAATTCTAAACACAGACATTGCCTGGGTTCTATTAAGACATAACGACAAGATGGATGAATAATAGAGTGATAGTTGAAGTGATTACTAAGAATATGTTCTGTTCTTGATTCTACTTCTATTCTAATTCTATTCTGATTATTTGGCGGAATTTCTGTTTCCGCCGCGAGCCTCCACAACACCCCATCTAGCCCGACCCTGTCCACACACAACCGTTTGGCTTTTTCTTGGTTGTTTTCTGTTCTATTTGTTATCTCATACTTCTAGTCATCTCTTCATCTGAAAGAAAGAAAGACAATCATGACTATATGACTAACACTTACCAGTTTTCTGCTGGCCTTCTACCTTATAATAGATTCTGGAGTCTCCCGCCACGCGAACATTGTTCCGTTAGGGCCTTGAAAAACTTCTCCTCCTACTGTCAAGTAAAGATTCGTTCAACCTGCAGATGTTCTGTCCGAGTTGCCAGTATAAAATATTAAGACTGTTTATAAGGCTTGCTTACACTCACCAGCTGTTTTGTTGAGGATCGCGTTCGTCGCGACAGCATGTATGTATAAAAGTAGGGCAGCAATATATAGAGGAAGAAGCGAGACACATATTATGGATGGTTTTATAGGGAAGACAAGGAAAAATATATTTTAACAAGCTAGGGCTATTTGATAGTAAACTACACGCAGGCAGACAACGGGCCTTTGATTTTGGGTATGAAAAGTAACCGCGGCCAGACAACGGTCCTTCTTTTAAAGTGGCGGGGCATACGAGCGGATACCTTTCTACATCACGCACGTGCAATAATATTTATAGACAACTAGCTCTCGGCTCCGCCCCCCTATTCGGTCTGGGACACAATCAATATCTATACTTATATACAAATATAGTTTGTGGACGAAAAGTAGCGTACTTACCTTTTTGCGTTACCGTTTCTTTCTCCAAGCTCCAATCTATTTTTTACCCAACTGCCGAAGGAGAGGAGGGTTATGTTTTTCGATCTTATGTATGTATGTAAGTATGTATGTATGTGTGTTGGTATGTCTTATTCTTTGACACGCCCTGTAGCCTAAACCTTTTGACATAATGAGGTGTCGTTGGATTCCTCATAATCGTGGGAGTGACATAGGCTATAATATTTGCAAAAAAGCAGTTAGGTTTTCTGAAAAATCTTTTGATTTAACTTGTTTGTATTGTAAAACCCCCTATCTTCGCCTGTCAGGCGAAGTATAGAAATAAAATGTTTAATTCTCTACTAAAATTTGTACGAATCGTGGCCTTAAACTACCATATCTGCTAGGAAATGTATTTGTTTATTTACTTTTGTGCCAGTTTCGTAACTACCTTCAATATTTATACTTTTAAAGCGTCTTGAAGTGTATTGGGTGAGACTACGTTTATTTGCTTGTGTGTAGTGTGTAGCGTAACACTATATGGTAGGTAGTTCAACCTATATTCCAAACTTATTGCTCTTTCACATGAAATAATTTATTTTCTCGAAGCACGCGTAACTATTATAAGAGCTTAGAATAATAACGCATAGAAGGATAGTTTCATACGGCCGAACGCGCCAAGCGTGAGGCATAAAATGGATTCATGTAGTTGTGATCAACTCGTATTCACACGCGCCAATACGCACACAAACGCACCAATTTTGTTCCACCGATCGGCGTACTGGGCCATTTATGGCCGAGTTTTAGTGGCCTCACCGTTGCGCGTGAACTGCGTTTCTATGCGTTATTATTCTAAGTATAAGAGTTACTTATCATTTAAAATGTCGTCGGCGGGTTCAAACCGCCATCATCTTTCCGAACTTACACAGGGTCTAGTGAAACATTAGGTCTATTGAAACATTTGACACATTAGGGCCAAAGTAGTTAGGTCTAACAAGGGAGACCCCGTTTATATAGTGTAGTAAAGTAGTGTATGTATGTAATAGTGTCCGAACGAAGGTTCGGTTTCGGTTTCGACCAAAAAATCATGTTTTGGCCGTAGGTTTGGTTTCGGCCAAAAAACGGCCAAACCTTTCGAACGGGCCGAAACTTACGAAACGGTACTTCGGGTCGCGTTCGGCTACCTTCGAGGGCGCTCGTGCCAACCGGCCACATGCCGTACGTAGCTCGCCGGCCACCGGCTCCGTGAAGTGACGCTTTGTGTGCTTGTTCCCGGAATTATGGTAACTTGTAGTAAACCTTGTTTTACTTTATACAACCTTTACGACACCTTACGACCTTTACGTCATTTTTTCAACGATTTTAACAAGTCTACAAAAGTTTCGGTTTCGGCCGAAACTAGAGCCAAAGCCGAACCTTCGGTTTCGGCAAAAAAACATGTTTTGGTGGGACACTAGTATGTAATCATGTTATTGTGTCGCCAGAGCTCCTGAGGGTACCTATAAGGGACCTGCATCTCTAGCTGTTAACACAATGAATCCTCAAAACAATAAAGGTTCGCGACGTCTATGTATATGCTACGGGGTCTGCTTACTAAGAGGCAGGCCGTATGCTTATTTGCCACCGCCGTTGTATAAAAATATGTCGATACCTACTTTATTAAGGCTAGTAGGATTTAAGGCCGAAACGCACTGAAAGCGGTGGCGGTGCGGCGCGGTGCGTGGCGGAGGCGGTACCGGTTGTAATGTTCGAGCTAATATGAAAGGGTCCGCACAGAATACCGCGGCGGGACGCGGCGCGGCGCGGTATTCTGTGCGGACCCTTTCATATTAGCTCGAACATTACAACCGGTACCGCCTCCGCCACGCACCGCGCCGCACCGCCACCGCTGTCTGTGCGTTTCGACCTTTAAAGGCACATCAAAAAAAAAACCGACAACCCAGGAAATACTGATTTGCGCAATGCACACCCTGCACCACAGGTAAAACCGCCCCCTGGGTGCGGAGTCAGTATTTTTTTGGCTAGCGATAAAAAAAATCCTCTTTATGAATTGCGCGGGAGTAAGGGATCGGTCTAATACAACGCGACTACGCGAATATCACAAGTTCGCGCGAACGTGCCATCAAACAAATTGGACTCAAATAGGTGTCCTAATCCTAATTGATCGCGCGATTACATAAAATGGACTTGTGATATTCGCATAGGTAGTCTGTATTAGGACGATCCCTTCGCACGAACGTCGCGATGTACAGGGCCTCACCTCACCTCACGTTAATTAATTTACAAAGTAGTCAAACCCAATTAGATGAATTGGCCAACGGGAAGGAGTCACGAGTCTATAGCTTTGAGTATCTAAGGAGTTAGCGAGCTGGGGTGACCAGGCTTCTGATTTTTTGAAGAAAAATGTTTGTTCTAGTTTGGCAAAATGTATATTTGTGAAAGGAAGTAGTAGGTTAGGCGCGTATCCTCGTGTAGAGTCTAGTAATGTTTCGTTCAGATTAGTTGGATAGTAAATAATAAATGCCTACTTTACAGACATTCATGCAAATGGGAAGGAAGAAGCGAATTTTAAATAGCGCTGCATTCGTTTTTATCAACCCATCCACAATAAAATAACGTTCCATACCTACGCGGAACATAATAATATCATTAACACCTATTCCCAAAAACGAAAGGCTAGCTAGGCACATGAAACTCAAGTTTGATTACCACTGTCAGTCAGTAACTGTGGATTCACAGATCAACTAGTTGCTAGCCCGGCGCCCTCAACGCATAATATTCGACCTCTACGATACCCACGCCCCACGTGTAGTTGAAAGAAGCGTTGGACCAATTTTAGTAAGGAACACTAACAACGCAATTTCAACCCTTTTGTATTGTTTATTGTAATCGGTAATAATTGATTCAAGGGCCAACAACTGAATTTAAATAAAATAAACTAAAGTGCTCGTTATTGGCCCATTATTTGGCCATTTCAATCTTAAGTCTTTCCAATAGAGGTGAACAAGAGGGTGTAAGTCATTGGATTAAGGTGTCCTACATTGGATCATTTAAGTACCTTACTACTAGGATATAGACAATTTGGAAACTTCCATGAGAAACGCAAAAGAATAATTTACAATGTAAAACTAAAGATACGCAATCAAGTCAAGTTCTACCATATTTACGCTTTGGCCACGACCTTGGTCTTAAGCGACCTGCGACCAGCGTTTTATCTGTTAATTGCGCGGTCGAGACGCGCAACGCACTGTGGTTAGTTGGGATCACGCGCAATGAACAGATAAAACGCTGGTCGCAGGATACTTAAGACCAAAGTCGTGGAGGCATAACACAACACACACAGTTAACAGTTTAACCGAATTTACCGAACAGTAAGCGAAAAGAATCAAGCAATTAAAATTCTGTGCTAAAATGCAGTTATGCAAAAAATGTCTCGAGCGCTCAGAAAAGCCTTGCCACCCGGCTCGAAGCAGGCATGCAGGTATGGCTACATTGGCCACCTCAGTCTTCGCTGAGTAACCGGCCTGTGAGCACGAGCCTATACTCTAGTGCCGTTAGCGTGTCGAATAAGTTACGTGATTTCAAACCGGGAGAACCAGAAAGGTTAGTCAGTTATTTTGAAATTATGCAAATTCGGGCTGGCAACCCTTTGTGAGGATCTTTTTTCAAAATGGAGTCCGGATTGAGGGAAGTTAGGTTGGAATAGTTTTAGTTGGTTTAGAGGTAAAGTGATAGCTGTCCCGTTGAATTTACAGTTAACTTTTGCCCGACCTCGAGTTATCTATGAAGGCCTATCGAAAATTTTAATGTGGGTGATAATTTGCGCGTTTGGCAATTGTTTAATTTATGTAGTTAGCTACTAGGTGCGCCGCGCCGCGGCTTCACTCGTGTGGGATGTGGTCTGTGTCAATTTCCCTTCCTGCCCCCGGAGGGTACATTTCAAAAAGTAAAGTATAGCCTATGTCCATCTCCAGGGAGCTTTCTGCATGTCAAATTTCATCGCAAATGGTTGAACAGTTTTCCCGTTAAGAGTAGGATACCGTTTATTACCTACCTACTAATATAAAAGGTTAAGGAATTTTTGAAATCGGCTGTCTCGTTCCAGTGATTACATCTTTATTATTTAGAATCAATAAGTAGCACTTAAGGGCAATTAAAATCACGCGCGCTCAAAATTATCTGTATTACCTACGTAGTCGCTTTTCATCCTATCATCTTTCCGACTGCAGTTTCGGCTATTGCTTCACGGAAATCACGGATAACTATCTGAATCACTAAAAACTGTTTCCTTACTGTATCGCTTGACCAAATTTTATTTGTTCAAACCCGTTTTTCTCCGAAACTATGTAATTTCAGAATTAAGTAAGGTACCTAATTATAAAAAAAACGAACCAAATCGGTTTTATAATTAACACTTATCTTTAAAAACAATCAGAAACATTGGAGTTTGTGAAAAAGCTGGCTTTTTGTCGAAATTAAAATTCTGGCAAACGATAACTTCTCCAATTTTGTAAAAAATTGGGATACGAATTATATCCTGCTTTAGGCTGACCCCACACTGAACGGAATTCCGTCATTTAATCATAATCGGAATCACTGAAGAGCAAATAAAACGGTACACTTTGTCCAAATTTTCTACCAAAGGGTGTAGGTATCTTTTTTTTGCTCTTGAGTGGTCCAGATACTGAATTCAGTGACTGATTCCGACTGTGTGAGGCCAGTATAGAGCCCATCAGGGTCAGGTGAGCTCACTTATGTCAAGAATTGGGAGAGGCATTCGTTTGTACGGGATGCGAGTACCATCTGGTATTCCAATGCCGACGGAGGCTAGACCGCATTGGTATTAGCTGTGCCTGCCTGCAAACGCCAAAATCTAATAAGGCAGTTTTCGCCGGGCAATGATCATAATTATGTTGCCCTTTTGCCATTTTTTCCATAGGGGTCCAAGTTCACAATACGATAGTTCCTGCGGAAGAATTAGCACTCTGACGAGCTCAGACTTTCTAACGTAGGTCCCTTTAAATATCCCTCGAATAACTTCCAGTGTCCCCACACTGGAAGTTATTCGGCTGCGAC
This sequence comes from Epinotia brunnichana, assembly GCA_963854355.1. Taxonomy (NCBI): domain Eukaryota; kingdom Metazoa; phylum Arthropoda; class Insecta; order Lepidoptera; family Tortricidae; genus Epinotia; species Epinotia brunnichana. The sequence goes on from OY977946.1 coordinate 9,132,806, forward strand.
AGCTGTCATGAATCACATCGATAATCAAGTAGTATTCCAAATGACACAACGCAGAATCCGAAACGAAAACAGTGTCTGATCGACTCTTGGATACTAGTATTACTAGTGTATATAACCGTTTAATTTCATCAGAGTATTTTAAGGTTCTATTAAATGTAAATATGTATTTTCCTGGTATTAAATAAGTATTCACAGTCAGTTTCAGTTTTTCTCTAGGGCTTCGTTGCATACTTGCATAATACTATCATATTATTCCACTTAGCATATGCGGCGACTAGTCTTACGAGCCTAGTTACGGAATACTTTGATGTAATAATTACCTTCGAGTTTATACCTGAATTTTAGACCTTAATGCTTTGAGATACGGGTGTGCCGAAGAAACCATGGCATAGAGTAAATAATTTCTAGCACAGGTATCTAAACTTTTGTTTGCACTTGAGAATTACACTTGAAACGACTGGTTACGATCACGAGCGATTAACGACCATTCCATTTTTAACCGACTTCAAAAAGGAGGACGTTATATGTTCCACTGTATGTATTTTTTTTATTTTTAATGTATGTTCGCCGATTTCTCCGTCAATTATGGACCGATTTCCAAAATTATTTTTTTATTCGAAAGAGTATACTCCCGAGGTGGTACCATTGTCACCTATTAAGGATCTGATGATGGGATCCCAGGGAAATTGAGGGCAACCCTCAAATTTTATAGGCACGCGTGTAGTGATTTCGGTATTTTCTATTATAACTCGAGTACTTATTTACCCTTGGAAATCGCAATTTTGGTCAAGTGGAACTGAGATGAAGACCACAGATGACTTATGGAACTCCTCAAAGATGTAAAGTACGTCAAATATTCTGAAATGATTCCGTTGAAGTAGGTAGCAACTAATGAAGTGTTAATTCTGAGATCCTTCAGGAATCGACGGAACTCCTCAAATATTATCAGCGACTTGGGTTTTTTTCTGTAATAATCAACGCATTTGCTCTCGAAGAGCAGTTCATGTGCTAAATTGGAAAGGAAAATCTCAAGTACCCATGTGGCTTGGCTAAGTACTGAATTGAAGTCGGTTTAATCTTTGTTTTTAAAGTACATTATTGTATAGAGCAGAGGCGTCTGCTAACGAAAATAAAAAAAATAATAATTACTAGGAAATAAAATTGCTCCGAGCTGGATTTCAACCAGTGACTTTCTGGCGTACGCGGCCATTCCCTCAACCAACTGAGCTATCGGGACCGTAGCTTCATCGAATCTTACCTACGCCTTTGTAAGTGGGATAAGCCTTTTTAGGGTTCCGTATTTTAATCATCATCCCGCCCGGTCGGGGGAAAGTGGGATAGGCCTGGCTAACGCTCAATACACACTAAAGTTTTGGTAGCTTTAAACCTCAAGCCTTCAAGGAAACTGTTCAGGGTACCTACCTGACGTCCGTGTTGAGCCTAAGTTGATAAGGTAGGTACATGTCATGCACGAGAACCGTGTTATAAAAATACATGTTCCTATGTATGATAATGATAAAGTATAATAAATGATTAATGTGACATAAATTATATCCAACATTTGAACATGTGGAATGATGTGACTCACGCTCATTATTCTCAATTGATTTATTAGCTTATTGTATTTTTCTTTAACCAGTTAATACAATTTCATCCCTAGTAATATCGCGATACTGCTTAATTTGCAGTATTCGGTCATTATGCATATTTGTATTTTAATCGATATTTGTACTGTATGGTTGTTAAAGTAATCTACCGCGAAGGTTTGTTTCGGTAATATTTTGAGGATGAAGTCATTTTAGCACGTACTCTCACAAATTCATAATCTTATGCGCAGTAGTAACTTTTTAGTTTCTAGAACTGCAAAAATGAACATTGTTTGTGGATTATAGGAATAATCCTTAATAAGAACAGGCAACAAATGTTAGTTAATTTTCATAACCTAGTAAGTAAAGAAGCCTGGAAAATTCTAGAACTCGCCTTGAGTTGAGCTAAGCCTCTTTTTGCACAATATTTATACGATTTAAAATACTTTTTAAAGGTATACATCTTAACAGAACTCATTAGTCATGACTCATGACTCAATTACACATTCTTAGGAGCATGAGGTATACCTACCTACTTAGCTACTACTACCTAGTTACTTATAATGCCAAAACCGAAAGGAAAACTTCCTATAAAAAAATGTGTTTTAAAGTTCGTCGTATTGATTTGATTAGGTATTCGTACACAGAATTAGATCCCTCACTCGCAATACAATACAATGAATCCTTGGGATTTGGGCCCTAACGACTATACTCACCACCACAAACAAACACAATACCACATACCCACATGGCAAGTAGTTTGTGACAGTTGGGTTGCTCCAAGTATAAGCGAGATGACATTCCTCTGGGCATGGTTGTACCTACTATTACTTATTCTGTGGTAATGGGGCCAATAGGGGAACGGAAAATAATGGGAGGCTTCGAAAGGTAGGCCTTTCAGAGCCTCCCATTATTTTCCATATAGTACAACTATTACCATTACACCCACTTCATTCCAGACAGATAGTCTTTGCTTTGCTGTTGATTTTCGTCGGTATATGGATGAGAATGTTAATGACGCTTTTAAAGACTAATATAGTTACTTTAGTACCCCATATATGTGGGATCAATCAAACCTCCAGCTAAGTAAAAGGTACACACAGTCTGTAGGTCAGGGCATTCCAGTGGAGCGTGCGCTTCGAGGAAGGAAATGTCGCGTTCGAATTTGGAATTCTGCCGATTCCGCTCGGGTTACCGGTTTGCAGTTTTTGTTTTTAATTCCTTCTTGCTTCATCGCTGGCGGCCAGGATTTTGCTGACTGAAGATTTGAAGTTTTGTAGGACAATTATGAAGCGGGATTATTTCATGCTCACCTCAGATAATTATTTAAAAATAGTTTTGTGTTAGGTAATGAAATCTTAGTTTTTTGTTAAATTGACGCCAAATTAAGTTGCTGATTTGATGTGTATTTTTCTGTCAGTCTCTTTGTCACATTAAAAGATAAACATGGAAACCTTACATATCTTTATTTATGGTTCTGTTTGTTTTTTCATCAAGGTTGCCTTCATTACAAAAGACAATTTGTTGCATTTAACCGCGTAATTACTTGTGAGTTAATGAATGATTTGTTTTTAATTGCCAATTATTTACTTGTTAAACCTTAGCGCATAATTCGGTCGGCCTGTTATCAATTGAGTATTTAACATATAGCCTGTTTACTATTTTAATTTGGTACCTACCTAATTATAAGTAAGTTACAATTACATGCTACTATGATTTGGGTTAGGAATTTAGTTTAAAAAGTTATTGTTTACCAAAACAAGGCGTGCGTTGATTACCTATGTGTATATGGATTTTACTGAATTCTTAGATATAAATTAAGATAAGATAAGATAGTAGTACATGATCATTTTATGTATAATTTACTTTGAAAACAAGGTTTTAATCGACGAATAATCAATCATCCCCTATTTTCGTACCCTAAAGGTTGGTTTTTTTTTCCAAATTTATATGGGACTAATTTCGGGGTATACCCTTTCCAACTAAAAAAGAATTATCCAAATCGAACTACTCTGTAAAAAGTTATGCGTGGTCATACATAAAAAAAAAAAAAGTACGCGTCGACTTGAGAACCTCCTCCGTTTTTTTCGTCGGTTGAAAAGACTTATATTTTTCTAACGTTACGAGTCGTGATTCACGACCTTTAAAACGTTATGAAAATAGTAATATCACTATTCTCATAACGTTATAAATAACAATATGTTTAAAATTTCTATACAAATCTCGGCAAATAACGGAATTATAGCGTTATAATAGCGCTATTTTATAACGTTTTAAAGGCCTGGCGTGAAGCGACAAAACGATATAGGTTTCATACATTTACTACTAACAGTAATTAAGGAATTTATCTGATTGGGTCTGACGTGACGGCTCCTGCATCCTGTTGTCTCAAGCGACAGATCGAATCAAGGAGTAACACGTCAGATATGTATCAATCCGGCTTTAAAACATCACAACAAAGATTCTCCAGTAAGTCACTATTCACCTACTTTAAAGAGACAATAAGTGCTCACCTACCGTGGTTATAAACTACCAATAATTTATACCAAGTAGGTACCTTTTAGACGGAGGTATGTGCCGTGCGTAATGAACAATGTTTTCTATGGATTTTTCCTTGCCAGTTTCTGGATTTAATTACAAGTTTGAATAAGAAGTAAGAACAGTTAGTTAAGGAAAACTTGCCAAGTAATAGTTGATTATTAGGCCTATGAAACTATTCCAGGTTATTAGAGTACGCCGAGGTATACAATTTAAGCCATGACTACAAATATTATAACTAGGTAATAAGGATTTGAAACTCTTAAGCCTATTCTGAATTAGAATTCTTATTTAAATCAGACTAGCAAACTAACCAACACGTTTGCCTACAGAGTTAACCAGTTTTTTTGTTTACTACGATTGCAATATAGCAACCTTCTAAACTGTAATGATATTGGCCAGTCATTGACCAATAACGCTATCGGTCCTCACGTACTTCCTAGTGGCACGCCGAACCCGTTTACGAATGTTTTATATTGTGACCTAACTTTATGTAATAACGTGTTCTTTTTTGATTCGCGAGTTCATGTGATTAGTTTTGATACCCCCCCTAATTATGATATTGATAATATGATAATTGAATTGTTTAATTTTAGTATCGGATTCTTATGCATTAACTGTGTCAACATTGATGAGAATGATTCTGACACGGGAATTGGTTGTGTAATACATAGCGGTACCATTATCAACCATATTATGAAAATCGAAATCTGGTCACACTGTCCTTTGGTTGGTGGGCATAATGGGATTGTTTACCTTAATGAATCCAGTAACTTTATACATCCAGAGCATGCGTCAAATCCGGTAGTTACGATTTTTTCCAGACTTGTTTATGATGTTGGCCCAATGAATAATCCAAGTTTGTGACCTCGAGCGCCGACCGGGACTTTGTAAAAATCGAAAATACCGAGAAAGTTTTTATTATAACCCTAAATGACTGGTTTTTATTATAACCCTAAATGACTAGTTTTTGATACTTACCTGCTCAGGGCGTTTTTAAAGTAGACTAGATTTATTACAATATGAGACTAGAGTTGTCTCTGTAGGTAGACCCAATAGTTTCCGAGATGAGACCTTTCAAAGTTTATAATCTTTCGAACTTCGCAACACTAGCAAACTCCATCGGTGGTACTTCATCCCGCTAGATTTGTTCGAGCGACGTCTAAAATATTGCAACGTAGAAAAAAAAATGAATTTTGAAAAGTTTTATCTCGTAAAGTATTTGGTCTTCAGATACAATAAAATTCTAGTCTCATATTGTAGCAAATTTAGTCTACTTTAAAAACGTCTTTAATATTTTTATCAACAACGAGTGCTTTGGGGATTCCGCGGTATTTTCGATTTTAGACAAAGTTGCGTTTGGCGCTCGAGGTCACAAACTTCGATTATTCATTGGGCCAGCCAACATCAAAAACCAGTTTGCAACAAAAAGAACTACTGGATTTGACGCAAACTACCCAGTACTTTCAGGCGACAAGGTTACTGGATTACCACCTACGTACTACCTATTCTTATGCCTATATTCATTTACAATAAAGTTTATGTGCGCGTTCCGCCATCAATTTCACCCACAAGTCCCACAACCATTCAGGGTGTAAATTTAAATAAGTATAGTTATATAAATCATTGCTTGAACTTGAAATTTCGAGCAATGCGCAGGGTGAACTAGTATTTTGTGTAGCTTTATATTCGTTTCATGTTCAGGTCAAGTATGTTCAGACCCGGTAAGAATAAAATAACTTTACCTGTTCACCTTGGGTTGCCATTTAGCTTGCAGTGGGCGAAAACTCCGTGTATATTAGTTTTGGCACTTTAGGAGTTTTGGTGGGAGCAAAACAAAAGGAGAACATTATATAATTTTAAACCGTTAAATTTATACTGTACTGAGTGGTTTAGTGGTCAGCAGGTAAATTGAACGTCATCATTGATATTATATGCTTTCTATTGACATTCATTTGATGCATGTTATTGAAAAGGACCGATGTGAGTGGGAATTTTCTCTTCTATTCCCAGTGTAAAAGAACATCAATGAACAGACCAAGTAACGGCTGTTTTCATTATTCTATCACAAATCACAATTTAAAAAGATTCATCCTTTATTTTAATGTTAAACATTTCTAAATACTTAGAATAGCGAGAAATATTGTAAAACAGTATTGAAATAAGTATCAGTAAAACAATTACTTTACAATTGCTCTCCGTTTTTGCCACAAGCAAATAAGTAGTATTGCGTTTACAATAATTGTTGTTGAACAATGGATTATGGTGACATCCGTCATAATCATAATTGTTGTGAACAGGGCTAATGTTAGTTAGGAATGTCCTTTGTCGTCATCATCCTCCTAACCTTTTCCCCAATGGACGGCTGGTCAGCTCTCGGGATATGGGATCCCAGGGAAATTGAGGGCAACCCTCAAATTTTATAGGCACGCGTGTAGTGATTTTCTTATATAACTCGTGAATTTACCCTCGGAAATCGTGTTTTTGGTGAAGTGGAATTGATGATGAAGACCACAGATGACTAATAGAACTCCTCAATGATGTAAAGTTCGTCAAAGATTCTGACATGATTCCGTTGAAGTAGCAACTCATGAAGTGGTAATCCTGAGGTCCTTTAGGAATCGACGGAACTCCTCAAATATTATCAGCCCACAGATAGCAACTTGGGTTTTTTTTTGTAATAGTCAACGCATTTGCTCACAGAAAGCAGTTCATGTGGTAAATTGGAAAGGAAATGTGGAAATGTTCATGTACCTACGTGGCTTGGCGAATTACTGAATTGAAGTCGGTTTAAACTTCGTTTTTAAAGTAAATTATTACCTTTTTGGTACGGAACCCTAAAAAGAAGTACTTATCAAAGAAAAAGACAAGCTACGTAATACAATAATGGAACCTACACCACCGTTGCGTTTCTAAGGTCAAATCTAAATGATTGTCATCAGTCTACTAGCAGGCCTAGCAGCGACACACCTGTTAGACCTTCAAAAACTATATTATTATCTATACCACTATACTATAACTACACAAGCACTTGCAATTAAAGCCTAAATTCCCTTAATTCGGCACAGCACATGTGACCTCTTAGTCTATGTCGCAATCGCCCTCGACTCAAATAGTCTTAATTTCTCTAATGCTATTTAGTTTTTGTAACTTTAGCATTCTCGTACGAGCCTTCATTTGTAATTGGATTTTGGACCTTATGAGCTTGGGGAAAAGTTGAGTTTTGAGGATATAATTATACGAGATAAGAGATTGGGAACGTTTTTGATAACAATCAAGATGCAACGTGCGTATGTTGTCAATGTCGTTCAGTTCTTTCAATTGTGTACGTAATGCAATAGTCATCTTTTCAAATGCCTTTTAAAATAGTAATTGCCCAGAATTCAAATGTATTTACTGCAAAAGTATAAACGAGAAGAAGGGTATTAAACGTTGAACGTATGTATCTGTGTATTTTGAGTATCTGTCTGTGGCATCGTAGCTCCCAAACGGATTTGCGTGCGATTTTTAAACTAAAATTTAGGTTTAAAGACACATGATCCTAGAAGGGTCCCTTTTTTCCTTTTGAGATTCGAAACCCTAAAAATTGAATTATATGACATTCTGACATTGTAGATTTCGATCTACTTAAACACGCAAAACTAGTTTATTTTCTAAATTTCCAAAAGCCAAGGACGTTCTAAATGCACATAACCAGCCCGTCTCACCATGAAGAAACACTGCATATAATTTGCTTACATTTGTTATGTTAATGAGGCTGTCTTCCAACCGTGATGAACCGGTTTGCAAGGGTGGCCAAGGGTATAATTTATCTTTTCGTGGCATGCGGTGATGTCATTTATGGTTCGGAAATGCGGGCGTTTAAGGCTCAAGGCAGAAAATAATTGTTAGGGTGAGACAACAGAGCGGAGCGGTGCACGAAGAAAAAAATGACCAATAGAAGAGATGCGTGAACTAAGTGTGAATAGCAGTGCTATTGGTGGATTTTGTCTCGCACACTGCACCGCTCACCCTAAGACGCGGATGCATCGCGGATGGATCGCACACTGAGTGCAGATGCAGATTCAGATAGGACCAAAAACCCACCGTACCGCGGCGGCGTCCTCAGACTTCGTCCTAAATGGCTCGTCGTCCAAGATGAACGACAAACACTACCACGGGACGCACGCAACCTAACTAAAGCGATATTTAGGACATATTCCGAAAAGATCAATGAGAAGCAATGCAAATACATAATATATATTTACGTTGTAGCACAGATCAATTTACACGTTTTCGCCTAGAAGAACGAACTTGGCCTAAGTCTAGCTGGAGACGGCATGACAAGAAAAAGAGGCTTGCGTCACGTCTCTTCTGTACGTTTTGTGTCACGCCGCTTTTATTTCCTAAAAGGTTTTTGCAGAAATTCGCAACTTATTCGTCTTATGTTTCTTCGGCCTGTATTGCGCCTAAACTGGTCTTCCAAAAGAATGTGAGAACATTTTTTATTTTAGCCCGTTAGCAAAACATAATATTATACAGGTACGAGATTTTGGACCCAACTTAGGCCACGTTGGCTTGGCTCAGTTGAAAGGTTGAAACCACAGATGTATGAATATAAGGAGATCAGACATGCCGGCCGATTTGTATTGAGTACGCCTGTCGCAAGTACATTAACCCACACAAAACCCTAGTAATTGACAAGACAAAGCACGCACACATCTAAAACACACACACTTGTATACCTACGCTCTTATTCGACAATACACGCGCATCATATCAGGCATTTTGAGAAGAAACGTAATATTCTCTGCGATCAGCACGCGTGCACAGTATAGCAGAGTATGCCCATTGAGCTAACAACTGCGACGCGGCCGCCGGCGACTTGTCCTCTCTCTAGTATTCTATGCTCTGAGGTTGAAACCCTTTGGGAGGCTGATTTCCAATAGAAAATCTAGGCAGTTGATAAGTTTGCGCAATAACAAAGAGATTGGTTGGATCTGAGAGTATATGAGTCGATAATAACGAATTAATCAAGTTAAAGGGGCTTTATGGCTAGTTCGATTATCATACAGGACGACTTGGTAGCACTTAAAGGAGAGATACTTACTCATTAATAAGTCAGAGCAGAGTTTGATAATTTAGTAAGGCAATCCTGAATATCAGGAAAACAGGAAAGTTTGCAACAATTCGTTAGTGCAGTTTGTGTAAATTATAGTAATTGTTATTTAGCTACCTATAACCTTCAGAAACGCCCGTGTGAGGTGAAGTCGTGGTAAATAATTGATCACGAATATTTGATAAGACGCAAAATGCCTTGTGTTTTTGTGTTTAGAGAAATCAAATTGTTAACGTTGACGAAGTATATCAAGGCTCTATTTTGGAGCCCCTACTATTGAAGATGACTTACCAAATGACCTACTTTAATGGAATGCATTTTGCGTTTAATCGGCATCGGAGAACTTATCGTAAAATGAAATGAAATGCAACCAAGTCTATGTATTCTAGGTTTTTACTAACTTAATTTTCTCGTACATTTCCTGCGATCATAAAACTGGCACTATGATAAAGCGTGGAGCAAATCGGTTAGTCTACATCATGGTGGCCGCATTAATGAATCTTACACAGTTGTTTTACGGGCAGTTTTCCCCTGAATCTAGTAACAATGGTCGCATATTGCGTAGAATTTTAATGTTCATTAAATTCCTTGAGGCTTTACTGCCTTGAAAAAGGGAGTAAGTTTATATACTGTTCTATATATATTTATGTGTTTCTTAATTCTTGGTTCGTATAATGTCAATGATTATGTTGCTTTTATTTAACAAGATTTCTTTGTAGATTTGAATTGAAATTAAGTACCAAATATTTTTCAAGGGATGTTGGGGTTTGCTGAAAAGCGTTTTTGGCAATACAATCTGTATAATAAGCTATTAGTTTCCAAACTCAGTTTTAGACCTTGTATTGAAAGATCCTATTTGTGAAGGATTGCAAATGATGAAGAAGCGCTTTTGTGTAAAAAGGAGGACTAAGAAGAATAACGAACGTGGTCAACGCGTTTCCAACTGAGTTTAAAAAAATAAGACTAAAAATACAGCCTGATTTGTATTAAACAGGAAGTAATTTTTTAAAGTATTAATCCATGTTCAAGAGGACAACCAACCAAAAGGTGACAAATTTAATGGAAGTCTCGACAGAAGAACACGTAAAAGGAAAATGATAAATACAAGTAATACAACCTTGGCAATGATAAAGCTAACCTTAAAGGAAATTTAACGGTTTCCATTATTATTATTAATGTGTTGTTGGCCAAATTTTACATTGTTTTTAGGAAGACGGCACTTTGAACTAAAACCATCACTTTATCATTATTTAAATAGGATTGTAATGAATTAAGGGAGGTTAGGTTTGTTTCATAACAGTACCGAAAAGTAAACTTCTTTTTCAATCTTAAATACAAAACTAGAATGTTTGGAATGTAAAATGTCAAATGAGAGAATGGTGTAAATCTGCAGGTCGATCACGTAACGCATTGTACGGACGTTAGGTATATCTAAATGTCAAATTTTATATGGAATAATGACTGTTAAACTGTCCTAACGCGCGTTCGAAACGTTACGTGATTACCCCTCTGAGGGGAGGGGGTTCTGGTCTACATCAACACTGAACGACTTTCTGACCTATTAAAACAGCACCAGTTAAGTTGACAGTAGAGATTAACTTTACTGTCAGTTATCAATCGTCAAGTTCGAATATGAAATCGAAAGGTTTATTCCAAAGTTTACAAGAACTTTCCGAGGCTATCCGGAGCAAGACCTTCGACCTTGCTACTTCCGGCGGACATGTCTGTCGCAACTGCCACTGATATAGGAAAATTATGGCAAGTGCATCGGTGGAAAATAATGTATTTGTTACTTGGCTTTGTTGGCGTGGAGTTTGCAGGTTTTAACTTTTCCCACGAGATTACAAGCATTAACCACTTAAAAACACTTTTTTTTGGAATGCAGTAAAATTTTAAAGAGCTGCTTGGGCAAGGCACATGTTTTTAATTAGGTACTGTGAATTTTAGTGCAAAGTTTGGACCTTTACTTTTAAGTATTACCTTAAATATGTATCTAGAAATTCTGAAATTGCGGGAGTTCCTCAAGGCTGCGTTTTGGTCCCTACTTTTGAAAACATAAAATATCTTCAAAAAGCTAAAATAATTTTATACCAAAAGACCGCATCAAAATTGAATAAAAAACCGGCCAAGTGCGAGTCAGACTCGCGCACGAAGGGTTCCGTACCATTATCTATAAAAAACTATTTTGTTTTGTGTTTTTAGTATTTGTTGTTATAGCGGCAACAGAAATACATCATCTGTGAAAATTTCAGCTGGAACTATCACGGTATCAGTGAGATACAGCCTGGTGACAGACAGACGGACGGACGAACGGACGGACGGACAGCGGAGTCTTAGTAATAGGGTCCCGTTTTACTCTTTCAGTAAGGAACCCTAAAAATGAAAAAAGCATACCTATTCAACGCTGTCTCCTTCTGGATTAGAGCCACGAGAAGACAAATCTGACCATTCGAATGCGAAGATGGAGCTGGCATCTTCTGAAGATACCTAGTCTGTCATCGTTGACAAACATCATCACAACTTTATTACCAGTATCGTCCGTGCTTCCGTTATTGTTATTACTTATTACCACAATCCATCTGCCATCTGTTCTTCTGTATTGTTTTATCTTAATAAATGTCTTCCATACATTTTATACCAATTTAATAGGTACGTACATTCATTTTAACTCACCTTTTGTAATTAGGTGCACCCTCAGATCATAAAAAGAAATTGATACGTAGATAGAGGATATATAGATGGCGTCCTAGCGTATACCAAAAAGGGACGATGGTAAATTAACCATACTAAATTAAGAAGTATCAGAAGTTAATACACTCTTGACGTCTAATGTCATTTATAATTTAGTCGTATTATATCGGTGACATCAGTTTCAGTACAAATTTTTACAGGTGTGGTGGCAAACAAAAAATCCGTATACGCGATGATGGACAGAACATATGACATTGTATCTTGTTCCCACTTGCGGTATTGCCTATGCGTACATCTTTTTCACTCATGTGTGTATGTGTGGGTGACTCTCTCTATCTATTCTACCTCTATGAATAGATATGAAACGGGGGCGTGGCGTGTGTCGCCGCGACATGGCCAAATGGGCATGTCACTGCCCGCCGCAGGTTAGTCGCAATTTGCCGTGAATCTGAAATGTTCTCCCACATTTATTAAAAATGCCGAACTATAGCGTGGTTACATGCAAAAATAGGAGTGAAACTAATAACTACAAGAATAGTCGAGTCACGTACCACATTTAAGTATTAGTATTTTCACTTATAAGTCAGTAAAAACAAATATTTTAACAAATAAACGCAACGCCGCATCATTTCTCGGGATCGAACTAACATATCTAACGAAAAAGCATATTTTTGTTCTATGCGTTGTACATTGAACGTTCAATACAAGAAGAACCTCTACAGTGCTAAACCACGGCGCAATGTATTAAACCTCTATCGATATGGACGCTGCTTGAATTTTTTATAGTGGTACGGCCGCTGCTTGGCGTCGTGAACTAGAGCGGTGGCAAAGTGTAATTACAGTTTACTCGTAATCGATAAAATATAAGTACGATATCATACTAGTGATTTTATTTCGACTACTTTCGCTGTTTTATTTAAAATTTAAACCTAGGTGTCAAATGTATGGAAACACATCTTCGCACATCTTTGGTGGATACTCGCCCTTAGACTTAAATCTCGTAATATGAGTACGTAATGTATAATTATGATATTGTATAATATGAATAAGTATGAGCCTGGTACCGGTCAAAAATATCGATGCAATCGGAGTTTTAAATGTATGTGAACACCTTTAAATACCACCACATAAACTTACCATTTTGTTACCCATCAATATCTTAACATAATATTAATTTAAATATCAATGTCGATAAAACATCATTTTAACATTTGTCGCCCCCCTAGTGTAGTACGTTTAAGCCAATCACAGCCCTTGTTTGCACGTTGACGTAGACTCACTGGCAACGCCCGAGTCTTTGTTTTTACTTGGTTCAATGTGTGTGTGGGCACTGCGGTGGGAGAAAACTGGGGACATCGGTTTTGGTTGAAATGAAGCAGTACGGCACTTCTCCCTATTTTTATGTTCTGAGGGTGTACCTACCTGCTTTGATATAGTAAACAGTAATGTTTCTTAACGCCCACCAACTACTTCTGCCATGTTTAAAAGTAACAAGTGCGGGTCTAGAAATCTTATCCATACGACCTTTTAAAATTCTCCAATGGTTCTACAATGGTCGCACGCGCAACTGACCTTAAAGTCACGCAAGGTCACTCACCCTGCGCCGCCGCCGATTGATTGTGTCGATGTCGGCCGTAAGCCGTAAGCTTTCATTATGTCATGTGTAAACATACAGAGCTGCAGGGGCCTTTCTGACTCAATACTTTGATATTGGATGTCTATTTGTGCACACGCCTTGTGATTAGTTCACGATTCGTTAGACATCGGTTACACGTTAATTCTGGCGTCAGTTCAATCCATCAGTATTATGAGAGAATGATCGTGTAACTGTTGTGAATGACAGAAACAGACTCCCTCTGAGAGGCCTTTAAGGCCCTCAGGGAGGATATACCGTAACGCATCCGTTACTGGCCGCACTGCAGGCCAAACGGGAAAAAAAAAGACAGAAACAGACGGATCATACTGATACGATGGACTGAAATGACGCCAGAATTAGTGTGTAACCGATGTCTAAGGATGCGCGTGGGAACTAGACGCGAAAATTGCAAATACGATGTTATACCATATTATATTTAACCCCTATGCAGATGTCAAAATTGTCCAGTCAAATGAGGACCTTGAAATGTAAAACAATACGTTCAAATGTGTGCCACGGATCCTAAGCATACGAGGAGTTAAGGTGCATTTTCACTGGTCATTAAGTCTGTGGATATACCGCGGGTGCTCCCCGCAGACGGGATAACGACAAATGAAAGTCGTCAGCCTACAGACTCTCGGTCCATTTCACGAAGCTACAAGTGACAATTTTTCAAATCTAAACTAACAACACTGGGCCGCATGGCGTAAGTAAGTCTGAGGGTCTACCGCGAACGGCTTTCGAAGTTTTCCCTCTCTGTCGCACTTGTGCACGAACTCGCAAGTATGACAGAGAGGGAAAACTTCGAATGCCTTTCGCGGTAGGCCCTCTGGCATCACACTGGCGCGGCCTGCGGTGGCGGACCATAGTAAATTTGAAGTTTACTATTGTCCGCCGCGGCCAGGCCGCGCCAGTCTGTGATAGGCCTTATTCGTCGAACACCTCAATGTTGCCAGATTAGACTTGTAAAAATGTAACTTGGCGAGTATCATTACCATTATACTGCCGTTAGGTATGTATTAAGAGGGCGTTCATGTGCACATTAGCGCCACTGGTAAATAATTGTGGTTATTATAATTTTACGATATATTAAAATTTAGGAGACCGATATACACTGTATTTCGTATTTAAGTATCTTGTGAATACATCAAACTAGTTTTTATGTTGCTGGATTCGTCGATCTATTAACTCAAAAGTAAAACGGCCGTTTTAACTTTGGACGCATAAATTGACGAATCCAGCAACGTGAAAACCATTATGATGTATTCGCAAGGTACTTACATTCGAAATACAGTGTATAGCGGCCTCCTAATTTTAATATATCGTAAAATTTTAATAATCACAATTATTTACCAGTCGCGCTAGTATAAGAGACCTCTATAAAATGCCTCTGTTAAATAAAATGTGTTTTGTCCCTTTCTTACGAACCCAAATGTCAAAGTGACAGATAAAGACAAAATAAAAAACAGCACCTATATTAGCTTAACTATTATGTAGGTTGGTTGATAGTATGAATACGGCCAAAAGTCACCTAAAACTTGATCTAAAGACTGTTTTTTCTATTACAGAAACCGGCCATGGGTGCGCGCACCCTCCTCCTACTATCCCTCGCCACCTTCGTCTCGAGCGACAAACTTCACCTCGTCTTCGAATGGAGCCAGCTGGACTACCAGTACTCGAACCCGGAGGCGCGGCAGCAGGCCATTGATAGCAAGGCGTTCATACCAGAGAACAATATACCGATGGGAGTGGAGGTGTACGGGGATAGGCTGTTTGTGACGGTGCCGAGGTGGAGGAACGGAGTGCCTGCGACGCTGAATTATGTTAGCTTGAAAGGTGAGGTTTTATAATAAATATCCATGACTCAGGAACAAATAATTGTGCTCATCTCACAAATATATGTCCCGGGCCTCCAGCTTTGTAGGCACGGTGACTACCGACTAGGTTAATGCTATCGTCTATTACTCCAGTAACTCTATACATCCAAAGTTTGCGTCAAATCCGGTAGTTCTGCTTTTTGCAGACTTTTTAATGATGTTGGCCCAATGTACTCAGGAACTCAGGAACAAATATTTGTGCTCATCTCACAAATATATGTCCCGGGCCTCCAGCTTTGTAGGCACGGTGACTACCGACTAGGTTAATGCGGTCGTCTATTACTCCAGTAACTTTATACATCCAAAGTTTGCATCAAATCCGGTAGTTCTGCTTTTTGCAGACTTTTTTATGATGTTGGCCCAATGTACTCAGGAACTCAGAAACTAATATTTGTACTCATCTCACAAATATATGTCATTCCTTACCGGGATTCGACCCGGGCCTCCAGCTTTGTAGGCACGGTGACTACCGACTAGCGGTCGTCTATTACTCCAGTGACTTTATACATCCAAAGTTTGCGTCACATCCGGTAGTTCTGATTTTTTGCAGAATTGTTTATGATGTTGGCCCAATGTATAATCCAAGTTTGTGACCTCGAGCGAGCGCCGAACGCAACTTTGTCAAACATCTAAAATACCGCGAAAGTTTTAATTTATAACCCTAAAGGACTAGTTTTTGACGGTAACTTCTCATAGCGTTTTTAAAGTAGACTGAATATGCATGCCTGCATGTCTCTATCTGCCAACACAGCGAATCTTTAAGTGAATAAAGGGTCGGCAACGCGCTTGTGATTCTTCTGGAGTGTCCATAGGCGACGGCACCAGCTTAACATCAGGCAGGCATTAAGCTTGTTTGCCACCGTTGTATTATAAAAAAATATATATGAGACTAGAATTGATTCTGTAGACGCAATGACATCCGAAATAAAGCTTTTCAAAACTCATCATTTTTCGAACTATATTGTAGCAAATTAAGTCTTCTTTAAAAATGTCCTAAGAAGGTACTATCAGAACCAGTCCTTTAGGGTCTTCGCGGTATTTTCGATTTTTGACAAAGTTGCGTTCGGCACACGATGTTACAAACTAAGATTATTCATTGGGCCAACATCATAAACAAGTCTGCAAAAAATCAGAACTACCGGATTTGACGCAAATCACCCCGTACTTTCAGGCGACAAGGTTACTTACTGGATTTTTGCGATTGCGATTTGCGGGTTCATTGTCTTGACAGTTAGATAACCTGCATTTGCCCTGACTCTCAAGTCTCAACATAGTGCATCGTAAAGAACTCTGGCGATAAACTTACATAGAAGTTTCTAATCAAGAAGTCCTAAAATTACTCTTTTAAATTTTAATGTTCTACTCTGAGGTATAGGGTGCCTTTCCACCAGAGATGTGCTATGTTGTTCATCTTGAAACGTAGCTGTAACGCACGCAATAGCACATCTCTGGTGGAAAGGCACCCTTATAGATATTTCAACCTCTGCAAATCAGTCGGTCGTAGAATTTCTAATACCTACACAGGCGGACAAGTGAACTTCGAGCATGAATAGTTTCTTGCTTATGGTAATAGCACGTAATAGTGTTTGTACATACAATGACACCATAGCGTTATACCTATTTATACAAATATCCACATTTGCTTGTCAAATGCCAAGGAATACACCTTCAAGCATTGTGACAAGCATAACGTAGAGTAAATACGTAAAGTAAAACCTTTACAACCTCGTGCCATCTCAAAGTGGCACGTAAAAGTAAAGAAAAACTAACCCCCTCTCTTGACCCTCTCTCGTGGCGAGGTCACGGGAACGCTTGCGCACACATCCGCGACCCCGCCGGCGGCAGCCGCCCACAAGCGGCTCCTTCGCGGATGCCCGGGGGCCCTCCACGTGAGGCACGCCAGATGTTTTGGCGCGCCTGCCTCCTCGATCTCCACCTGTTCAGTAGCGGACCCCCCTGAGTCCGCTACGAGGAGAACATGGGTGCGGAAGATCCAGCACCCGGTGGCGGATCAGGTCTGTGGTTCCGCCACCTACCACTCGGCCGCAGAGGATAGGGAAAGCGGCGCACCGTAATACCGGCATTGACGCTTGGCTCTTGCCCGTTCACGTGATCACTAGCAAATAATTGAGATTCGCCAAGTCGAGCAAAACAAAGAGGCACGGCCGTACCATCCTTTTCTCGAAGCCATTCAGGCAATTTTCAACAGCAATTTGTGCAGGCTAAAGCTAGAACCCTGAATTTTCAGGAACATGTAGAACAATAACATTCAATTTGAAATTTTAGTTTATGAACTATTAATCCGTCAAAGTTCGTTAGTTTTGTCACTGACATACTCACTGATGAATGATCACGCTAATTCTAAGGTACTACTTCTAGCAGACTCACAAGCTCCAAATTTTCAAACGTAATGTTTTTAGCCTAATAATTCATAAAAAACCTAAAAATATTGCAATTTCAGTCACGTTTTAGAGATATGTAAACTGCATAAGTAAGTTTGTAATCCTATACAAGTACATGTGATTACAAAGTTACTTTTACAGTTCCTTCCTGCAAAACTATACAAACGTTATTTGCGGTTGGTAAAATAACATTCCCATACAAAGTCTACAAAAAGAAATGAGATCCCATAAAAAACATTCCATGTAATTGTCATGTCATTCCATTCAATGTCCAAAATAGGCCAAGTCTCGAAACTCTTTCACAGTAAAAAGTGGTGACATATTTCGTAGAGCCAAGTCAGGCATTCTTATTAATCTTTATTTATTTTTTTTGCTAAATAAAGTTTTGTGACTTGGCAATCACACTTACATAGTTTTAGGTACCTATGCAAAAATTAGTAAATGCAGTAAAGTTTTTACTGAGGGATCCCTATATCTCTATTAGAAATCCCTTGAGGAAGGCAGGTAGAATGTGGTTTAAATAACTGATTTTTGGCCAGTTTTATGAAATAACAGTTTGGCTAATAGAGTATTTACTATTACTACTACTATTTAGTTAGTAGTAGTTGATATACTAATTAGAACAGTTAGCCATGGATTCGAAACTACCGGATACAAAAGCGTTATTCATTTGTCGATGTCATTGACACATCCTAAAGCATTACACAGCCATACAAAGAGACTAATACCTCATCAATACAATTACTGTTTAATTACTTAAGCCGTTAGATTCCATTTCCTTTATATCAGACTGACTGTGTTACTTTAAGACGTTTCCCCAATCATTGAGTATTCGAAGAACTTAAAGTGAAAAGAAAAACTTCCCTATCTGACTCGGACGGTTTTGGCCTATCTAACAAGGCTGGGCAGACAAACAATTAGTATTTATTTGAATATGTTCCAATCCCATCTCAATAATAATGTGTAACACTCACACATATTTAGCTGTGCGCTGAGTTCAGCACATGGCCTGTTTATCATTTCAATTGGTTAAAAACGTTCCGAGCCTCATTATCAAAAAAGAGTAATCTCCCTTGGCGACCGCTTTTGTAATGAAAAACCATTTTTCCCCAAAATAAGACTTATGTACCTACATTCCGATTTTAACCCCATGAACTACCAAACTTTCGATTTAAATAAATATAAAACAAATACTGTTCTTTAAAATAACATTATAATAAGAGCTCTCAACGCCATTAAGGACCAAACCCTTTGGGAATCGTGTAGGTGATCGTTTGGTTGGGTTTTCTCATAATTTTGTGAGGATGAGTCATTTTCATGCGTCACATTTACCGAAATTCCATATGGCAGAGTGCCTGATCTCCATTCGAAGCTGTGATATGTTTGAGCGACTTACTGTTTACTTACTTAGTTCGGAAGAGAACTCGGTCATTAAAACTTTCGGCGTAAGTATAGACCGAGAGTAACACATCTAAATACGTATATAAGTACATATTTAGTGTTATAGTATTCATAAAGGCACGTTAAGTTTTCGCCATGTACATACATTAGAAAAATACAATATAAAATGAAACAACTAAGAGAAACAGTTATAGCTACATATTTTAAGCTTTGACTGCTCATTGAATAATAATATGCGATAAACTACCAGTATGCAAAAATGCCGTTGCTACTTGAACGAAGGACAAGCCAATTACTTTCACATTTATAATAAGGAAGTAGGTAACAATCAGTTCCACTGCATTCCTGGACAAAATACTCCATCGATAACAGTAATGTACTTAAAAAGACATTAAAAGGTAACACGATACAATCACCGATAACAAGTGCACTGCGTGCTGTAATACTAAATGTTAAATCGATGGTGACACACATTTGAGTAGGCCATCATTCAATAGTGGACAGAGTATATTGTTACATCTATAGGCAACGCCTCTGTTTTGTTATGTAAGCTTGTGATGTAACCAAACTACTGCAAACTTAACTAACCAAGCATTTTTCTCATTTCAGATAACAGCACAAACTCACCAAAGCTGATCCCGTACCCGAGCTGGGCAGCGCACTCTATTGGGAGCGATGGAAAACCTCCAGAGATCGTTTCACCATTCAGGGTTAAAGCTGACAAGTGTGGTCGTCTTTGGGTCCTCGATAGTGGAAAAATGGGCAGCCTAGAACCCAATGCCACCAAATTCACGCCCTCCATCATCGTATATGACTTGAAGACAGATAATCTTCTTAGGAAGTATATGTTTCCTGCAGACCAGGTCAAGCAAGACTCTGGCTTCGCTAACATAGCTGTGGAGGACAGTGATTGCGAGAAGACCTTTGCCTACGCTGGAGATGTTGGTAAAGCGGGTATCGTCGTATATTCCTGGGAAAAGAACGAATCATGGAGAATCACCCATCACTACTTCAACCAAGACCCTTTGGCTTGCGATTTTAACATAAAAGGGTTGAACTTCACTTGGGACGACGCCATCTTTGGCATGGGTCTCTCAGCGCCTAACCCTGATAACTACAGCACTCTTTACTTCCACCCAATGGCTAGCTTCAACGAATTCTCGGTCTCAACTGAGTTGCTGAGGAACAAGACTTTAGCTGATAATAACTTCAACTCTTTCAAACTGCTCGGAAGTCGCGGGCAAAACGCGCAGTCCAGTGCGTCCTTCGTTGATCCCAAAACCGGTGTCCTATTCTACTCTTTGGTGAACCTTAATGCTGTGGCCTGTTGGCGGTCGTCCAACAAGGAGTACACCATGAAAAACCAGGGCAGAATCTCCATGAATGATACTACCATGATATACCCTACAGACATTAAGGTAGACCAAAATCAGAACCTATGGGTTCTCTCCAACAGGCTGCCTTTCTGGATGTACGGGAAAATGAACTTTGCCGAAGTCAACTTCAGGGTGTTCACCGCTCCCGTCTTAGAAGCTATTAGTCACACAGCCTGTGACGTCACAGCGAGGACAGATATCCTGGATAAGTTCTTGAATAACGTGAAGAACGCCACGGCGAAGATCGCTTCTAAGATCAAGTCTTCTGGAGCTATATTCACTCCTTTGTCATTTGTAACGTTAGTACTATTAAGTTTATTCGTATCTTCACCTGAGTATTAAGTTAAGAATGTCGTAGCCTGCACATAATTTTACCAACACGAGAAGTGTACAGGCACGGTACAAATTAAAAAAAAATGATATTGTGAATACCTGCCTGAGAACTTTACGGTTTCGCTCTATGAAAACACAACAATATATTGATATCAGAGATATTTTTACACCAAAAAATAAGTCGGGTAATTTGACTAAATATTCATTAATAATCCACCTAAATTTAATACCGATACGGTAATAAATAATGAAAAGTAATCTTCATAAATTCCGTAAAAATCAGGCAAAAATGGTATAAACTTTCTTTACTTTACAATTGACTACGTCTATATACGTTCTTTGGGATACGCGCATAATCCACTTATTTTTGTTAATGGATAAACCTTTCTATAGGCCAGATGAAATTCAATATTATCTCAAGGTCGTAAAATATTTAATTAAAATGCCGTTATTTCCTGATGTATATATTTTTGGATTCAGGTAGTAAGTCTCCAAATTTGTGTACTCAAACATGTTTTCATTATAAAAATACTGATAGCATTTTTGCTTGCGGGTTAATTTTTTTTCTTAACTTCCGGTCCATAGAATTATTGATGTCAATAGTAAAAGTTGTTTAAAATAACACATAAAAGCCGTGTACAAATAATTAGCCTGATATTGAATTATTTCCAAAAAAACCGTAATTTTCTCAGGGTATAAATTTTATTCAGTGCATTATGATTTAAAATTGGTCTGCCCTGTACAAAAATGAGATAGGTATATAAAATTTACTGTAGCTTGCCTATAAATAAACATTGAACCGTTTTGAGTAAGCCAGTCAGTAGAAACTAGAAATGATTAGGATTACCCATTTTTATTTTGATCGTATAGATCCTCGTATAAAGTATATGGGGGATGAAACGTACTTATATTATAGGTACGTACGCCATCTATTCTTCTAAGCCGACAACAAAATTTGCATTTTCGACATGTGTTAATATGATTCATATGTTAAAACTCTCTCGAAGTTATTATACTTAGTAGGACAAAAAAGGAAAAATAAACAAATAATAACGATTTCAAAAAAATTACTAAAAATGTACTTGACCTCTTGTGTGCGGATGCCGTTTGCTAATCAAATTATGTTATGACCTCGTAATTTAAAGGAAATAGTTTTAATGCGCGAAAGGAATTATGACTACCTAAGCATAGAAGGGGTTAAAATTGCCATTTTTGAATTGAATGTAAGTCATGTAACATTCCCAACACAGGGTTAACTTGTTGGGTCATCAAATGGTTACCGTTTTAGATATTTATTAATTTAAAATAGGTATTAACGTAACTTTAAATGTGTTAGAAGTAAGTTTC
Organism: Epinotia brunnichana; assembly: GCA_963854355.1. Lineage (NCBI taxonomy): Eukaryota > Metazoa > Arthropoda > Insecta > Lepidoptera > Tortricidae > Epinotia > Epinotia brunnichana. Next base: position 9,155,091 of record OY977946.1, read on the forward strand.
AGTTACCTATTTATTCATTCCGAAAAGCTCAGATTTTTGTAGTGGTAAGTACCTGAGTGGAAATATTTGAACACTCTCAAGGTGTAAAAAGAGCATAGGCGATTTTATGTAATGACGGATTTTAATGTATATGAATCGAGTTTTTACCGTTTATCACAGTGGACAAGACATCCGTCACTCTCACCCGCCATATACATTGTCAGGCGTTGAATGGCCACGGTCATCCAGTGATGACGGATGCTGTCTTTGTCTTTTATTCAGTGATAAAAGACAAGGAAAGCATCCGAACTTTCAGTCCTGCTGTAAGAAAAATATTGCTTTTCGCTTTAGGCCTCATCCGCATATCTCGTAGCTATGGTAATAATTCAATAATCACCACGTCCGAGCAAGATCGTAGCATACAAATCTCAATAAGTGTGACAGAAAGGGAAATATCAATCGACCTTGTTATTGTTCCACTTTGTTTTGTTTGCCGCAACTGATTTACTATGAGGTTGCGGCAAATAATCCCGCCCAAATTAAGTAGGCAAGTGGTTTATGGTAAGCCATCTGCCATTTTAAGGTCAGTTTCGTTAGCTGCATAGGAGCCATTCCGTCCCTGATTGTGGCAACACGTATAGCTTGTCCTGAGTATTAAGCCTGCATCACACTGGCGCGGCCTGCGGTGGCGGACCATAGTAAATTTGACAGCTTATGACAAGTTCTCTATTGTCCACCGCGGCCAGGCCGCGCCAGTCTGTGAGAGTTACAGGTCCATGTTGCGGTATCAGTAAGTTGCCAGCTGTCAGTGCCGGTCATGTCAGTACAGATTCTTTACTGCACTATTACCTACTAGTGGCTCTGAGCTGTAGAAAAAGCGAGCCAGTCTTTAAAAAAGCGAGACAGTTTCTTTTATTCCTAAAATGAGACTCGGCAAACAAAGCTATTTAATTAACAAACTTTGTTTTGAAAGTACAATTATATCCACAACGACACCACGAAACGCCGCCATCATAGTGCAAGGCAATATCCAGGTTAACTGTGTCATACTCCCTCGCACTGTACTAGAAAGAAAGAAGTGCTAACCCTAAGGTTCATAGTACTTACTTACTGCCTATTGTATGTGCCTTGAAAAGTGATATATTGTATTAGGCTATTTAGTTTTACGAGTGTTGTAAATATTAGAAGCTGTAAATAAATGCTATAAGCTTATATATGTGTTGTTATTTTATATAGTAATTATCACTCAAAATAGTTTTGAGACTAGCTCGTTTTCATTGCCAACTGTTTAAAACGCCCTCTGCTAGTCTGCTCAGTCTGTCCGACTTTAAAATTTAGTTATTTTGTCGCTAGCTATAAAAAAGCAGTATCATTTTTATGTGTCGTAAAAGTGTATTGATCATTCAAAACGCCATCTTTCGGGCGGGTCTAAATAACCTATGTAGATCGTTGTAAGAATAACCTATGTAGAATGTGGATAGCCTGCTGGTATTTCGTGCAATCGTCAATAGGTGGCGCTGTAAACCACATTTCGTTGTTTTCGGCCTTAAAGTGTAGATGGCACTATTACTGATATTTAAATAATTCTAATTTATTTAATCGTATGGCATGTACTAGTTTCTTATGAACAGTTAGTAGGTAGAAACATGTGTGACAAATAGACAGGTCATTAGTGTAGTCAATATGAAATGTCAAAGAAGGCGAAATAATAGGCAAAGATTGCGATTAATAATAAATCTACTTTATTAATATTTAGTATCACATGGCACTAAACTTACTTTGGCATCACTAAAATTCTTACAAATATACAAATACAAATAATTTATTTCTTATAAACATAGCCTATTACAAATTATGCTGACCCCCACACTAACCATTGCCTGTCCCGTGGGGGATGCGATTCTATTTGTCTTAATTGACAGAAGGCATCCTTAGAATATCACTTCTTTCCTAATAAAAATGACGGAGACATGAAATTGGAGATATCTGTATGATATGCCGAAGATGTTTCATTTTATCATCTCGATTAGGACCTCTCTGTACCTGGGCGTTTTCAAGAAAAGTTGTTCAATTTCGTATGATATTATATCTACATAAAAATCGTTTTATTCTACTCAGAATTTTAAGCCCTTTCGATTTTAACAAGAGAAAAAAAATGTGTCCCGCGTTATTCATACATTTTTTTGTTTCCATTAGGCTACCGTCCTACAAACTTCTATGAAGACGTAACGAAACAAAAAAACTTAGGACACTTTTTTTCTGCTACTAAAATCGAAAGGGCTTCAAATTCTGAGTAGAATAAAACGGTTTTTATCCAGATATAAAATGATACGAAATCGAAGAACTTTTCTTGAAAACGCCCACCTACTACTTAGTCATCAAAACGTTGCTCTCCATCATCTGTACCCAACGTGTCCTCAGCTTCTTTGGCCATCTGGCCCCGTAGCATGGATGGCCTTATCACGCGATAAATGACAAGATAAGAGCGTTGTCTCGTTCTATCGAACGGAGTCAGCCAGGGACGGATGCTCTATCTTGTCACTTATCCATGCTACGGGACCTGGTCGGGGCTGGACTGCAAAGCCTGGAAAAGCTGATTATCACTGGCCGCATGGCAGGGAAGATGAGCAGAGGACGGATGCCTATGCGTTGGGCGGACACGGTAACATCTGTGGCTAGAGCCACACTACAGGCCATGCATCCAGCCCAGGACCGAGCAGCTTGGAGAGTGATGGTGAAGAGCGCCCACAGCCGTCACGTTCCTCAGCAGAAGACCTACTAGCAAGTCATGAAAGCGGTCTAACACTTTTGAACAAACACAAACACCTGTTTCAAATGGGTATGAAGCAGGACGCAACTTGAAGGTTCTGCCAGGAGACAGAGGAGACAGCAATGCACATTCTCTGCACCTGCGGACCACTCATGCACAAAAGAAGTACCTACCTAGGGTGGCACATCGTGCACCCAGAAAAAGAATCTGGAATTTCCTGGAGGCAACGGACCTTAACGGTGAACTGTAAAGAAAGGGCTGCCACAATAGATCACTATTGATGGTCTAAGCGGAATATTAAGGCCCACCAACTTAATAATAAATAAACACTTTTTCTCCAATATGCTCGGAAATGTCCGCCTTACTGTAGCAAAAATAGTCCGTGATGTTCCTCGTTAGTCTCGTTACTTCAGCGGCCAGGAAAATGTATGAAATTCCTTTACTGTATAGTTTTTTACCTTTTATCCATATGTTTTGACTAAGGCAAATCACTGCAAACAGCCAAATTACGAGCATTTGGCTGTTTGCAGTGATTTGCGTTTCAAGGCAAAGCAATTTATCACAACAACTTGTTATTGTTGGAATGAAAGAAATGTATGGCTGTCTCTTTCCAACTATTGCAAGTTGGTGTGACAAATTGCGCCCGTTTGTTAGTGTGCCTAAAGTTTTCCCGCGTTTTCTGTTTTTTTTAAAGTCATAGACAAAACTCTTACTTTTGTAAGTGATCGAAGTGACGTTTTTAAAAATGACTCAAATAGTTTGAAACGAAGAAATAAAAATATTTATCGATATAACATTCATAACGAACTTTAAATTAGTTTAAATACGTTTAGATTTCAATCCCGTTTAATCTTTAATAAGTAAACATTTAAAACTGTGATCGAGTCTAATGTTTTTAATTAATTTAAGCAGTGTACTAGGAACAAAAATGTGAATGACGTCCAACTGCTCAAATTCAGATCAAATCTGACAAGCTCTGACAAGTGACAAGTTTTCTATCTGTGCTATTGCTATGGCGGACTCATGCTATCTCCTACTTCCGTTCTTTCTCTGTCTGTCATTTTGTCATCGTGACTTTGGCCGGTTACCATGGATATTATAACTTCACGAGAAAACATGTGTCACATGTGTGTGTCAAACAAACAATGCTTTTGACGAAATAAAATTAATAATTATCTTAAAATAAAACACGTAAGTATTAATAACGAAATATCAAGCGCCAATATTGATTTACTTATGATAAACAACGGTTGGTACTTGGATAAAACCTACACAAGCGCGAGGTTTCTTAGTTCGAGAAGAATTCATTGCGACCCGCAAAGATATGTGTACAGATTGGTGAATTTTTGTACATATACTGTAATTTGGAAATAAGTGTGAAATAAACTGTATGAAATATTTGTTCTCCTTTTATTACTTCATACCTAAATTAGTTTTAGATTTTGTAAAGCAATTTTCTGTTCATGCAGTGGGCCCAACGACGTCCCTAATCATAATAGTTGGGTTCTAATATTATCGATATCGATAACTTTAAGTACTACAACCCTACTATCGTCCTCGTTCGTTAGGTTGGTAAATCTACTTCCGTACTAGCGTTTATTTTTATTGGTATTGTGGTATTTCAAACTAGCTAAAGTTCGAATGAGTTGTCATGTCAAAATCAAATGCAAATGTCACTGTCATCCAAAAACTTGTTCGAAGTCCCGTCTCTTATTTATATTCTCTTTGATTTTAAGTATGTAAATTGAAACTAGCACTACGAGTCATGCTGTACACAAACTTTAAAAAAATAAGTTGGGTGGGAACTTGATAGGTATTGACATACTCGCTGTTTTAAGATTATTGAAAATATTATTTTATTTCCTCGCATTTTTTGGAGAAAAGCACTATTATATGCCTCGGCGGGAACGGCAATTTGTGGATTCGTCTCTAAAATCAAAAATCAAATCAAAAATCAATTATTTATTCTGCAAATAGGCCACAAGGGCACTTTTACATGTCAAATGGTATTCTACAATATAATATTAATAATCTTACACAATAATCATTTTAAAATTGCAGATTTTAACCAATTAGTACCTAAATGGTTAACAAACTAAATGTCACTAAATGAAAACTAAAAAAATCCAAAATTGTAAAATATTATCAAATACATTCGATATAAGGTCTGTATCAGAATTAACAATAAGTTTATGATATGAATTTAGTACCCCAGAGATGTATAATGTCTCTGAGCATCCAAATACAATTAATAATTATTCTAATGCTTTTATAGAGATGTATACTGTCTCTAAGCGTTAAAACAGAAAAAAAGGATCATTAATGTAATATTGTCAGAGATGTACAGGGTCAATAACAATAAAACGTGTCAAGAACAGAATGATGTCTCTCGTCAAAATAAAGATAATAACACTAGTATTTAGGTAGTTACTATGCCCTTGCAAGCATGAACATACCGGACTCCACAAACAGCACCCGATCACGAGTATGACGCATATCTCAGCCATCGCCTCCCTCAGCTTCGCTTCATCCGACAAAATCAACTTATCCACGAATTGCAATTTCCCGGCCTCTGCAATAATGTACTATTGAAGCTTAATATAGGTACACATAATAGCCGAAAAGTTCTAGAACGTATAGGTACTTACACAGGGGGGCTTGACCCTACTAAAAGTAGATTTTAGCAGAATGTAAGATTTGTCTCGGAAGGACTCAGATGGTTCTGGGGGGCTCGACCCCCCCCCCCCCCCCCCCCCGAAACCGGTACTGTTCTTCATCATCATAATATGATGATGATTACATATCTTTGACGTGGAACGCACAGTCAACATTACTTTTAAATTATTTTCTGTAAATTATAACTTAAAGCCAATTAGGTATGGTCCTATGTCGCAGAATTATGACAAATATTTACAACACACTTCATGGAGCATTTATTACGGTGGCTAAAATATATTAGTATGTTACATATTATTACGTTTGAAGTTGCCGCCACACCAGTAGATAACGGTGACATTGCAGGACTCTATTCCACACGTGCAAAAAGGTATGTCCCAATATCGCTAACTATAATAATGGTTTAATAGTATTTGGACATAAACGTAACTAAGTAACTAGATTCGCATTGGCCAGTATCGCGATTAGACAGCTGTCATGCATGTGCACTTTTCTTGCATCGCACTCGTACTTATATAGTAGACTAGATATACATACATCTTAAGAAATAAATAAATAGGTAGGTACTCAATTTTGTTGCTCACTGAACGTATTTTTTTTAAATAATTAAGACCTGTTTAGCCTACTTGGCAGTGACACTGCCTACGAAGCTGGAGGTCCTGGGTTCGAATCCCGGTCGGGAGTTCCATCATCCGCCTAGAAGTGGTCCCGAGCTGGAAAGCCCCCATGTTCTGGGGTGCTGACAGGGGAGTGTGTAGGGCACCATTCCCTCCAACCTACGTGGGCCCGCAAGGACAAAGCTGACAGAGTTCTGGATGTGTGCAGATGCGTTCCCAGAGCTCTGTCTTAAAGCGAGTGATGGAACACCCCAGGGGTTTTAGTCCGTGCGAGTCGGACATACCCATTCGGATTCTCTCGAGCCGGGTGGGATTCATAATGCATTGAAAAAAAAAAATATATATAAATAAAATAAAATAAATGGTTACCACATCCGATATGCTTACCATAAAAATAGGGTTACCCTATCAGTAAGTTTACCATTATGGATGGGGTTTTAAAACAACTCCTAATATAACCCTATGGAAAACCCTAATAAGTCACACATCCAATTGCCAATTCTCACAAAATGCCGGAAATGTGGACCCACAGTGTCCACATTTCCATCCTTTATTTCATAGAGGGAAACTGCAACACACACAGGTACACCGTACAAGTACCTACCGTTTATGACCTTGGGCATGTAATTGTGAGAATAATCCAATATCGGCCTAATCTATATTTACGGTTCCCGCACACCTTTATAATGTCATTTAACTGAGTGTCTGGACTTATAGAGGTTAAATGGCAGTGTTTGGACGTATTTCACGATGGAGAACGATTGAGCAAGGATGTCGAAAATTTACGCAGAGGTAATTTAGATTTTTATGAATTTAATATTGAACAAACAAAATAGCAATATCAAAAAATACCTCAAATAAAATTAGGTATAAGTAACTATGTAGGTACCGGTTTAAAATGAATTAACGAAAAATTAGCTACTTCCTAAACTAAACCTCATTACATACTATTAATCGAATTAAGTATATAATTGGTTACATATAGTTTAAGCATAATTACAGGCGATAAAACACACATAATAATATATTGAAAAATAATACCTACTAGAATATTTTTCGTTTCCGTTGTGTAGGTACTTAAAAATATTTATTATTTTTGTAATGTAAGAAACGAACTACTTGGGTAGTCTAATCTACATTTTTAATAGATAAAATTACTGAGTAATATAATGAGACAAAATTCAATTGAATTGTTTGAATTTCTAGTCAGAAGCACCTAAAGCGTCGTTAAAGCAAAAATGCTACCAATGCTTGAAAGGCCCCAACCTAATCCGGACCCTTGTGGTCGTGGTTTGTAGCTGTGTGGTTATACAACAGGTAATTACCATTTTAATAACTCTCCTTTCTCCTCTACTCTTTTAAGGCCGTCTTCATTTGTTTCCGTCCCGTTAATATTCTATTTTACAAGCTTTTTTAGGCTTTTCCAATGTATGTAAGTAATTTGTTCGGGTGGAATCTTGCAACTCAATTTTGAAGCAGATATTTTCAACCGATTGAGCTGTCATTTTGGGTAAAGGTATATAGGTGTAGTTTGGGTGACAATTCAATATTATGGTACCATCGAGCTGATCTGATGATGGAGACAGAAGGTGGCCATGGGAATTCAGTACTTAACCGACGTAGCCCCGTTGAGTTTGGGCTCGTTAGAATCGTCTCGATGAGTAGTTGATGACGGTATACAGAAAAGTACAGTCGGCAATAAAAGCTTGTACTAAAAAATTTAATATTTGACAGAAACTTATTTTTACTAACTTTACGAGTATATTCTTATATCTTTTAGATAACAGCATGTGTGCAGAAGTTGATCAACATCCCAATCACGACGCACACGCACTTCGATTTCAATGAGACGATCATGTACCCCAGCGTTACTTTCTGTAGGGAACCGCCGTACAAGTACAACAAGTTGGAGGTAAATTTTTATTCAATCACACTCTCTCTTCCACCTTGACATGATAAAAATATGCTTCCTTGATGTCTTCTTATTGTCAACGGTGTTGTGTTTGTTGCTTCATTTTCATCTTTATTCTACCATTCTTAAGAGGAAGTTCATGTGCACACTAGCGCCACTGGTAAATAATTGTGATTATTTAAATTGAACGATATATATTAAAAAAAAAACGGCCAAGTGCGAGTCGGACTCGCGCACGAAGGGTTCCGTACCATTATCAATAAAAATATTATTTGTTTGTTTTTAGTATTTGTTGTTATAGCGGCAACAGAAATACATAATCTGTGAAAATTTCAACTCTCTAGCTATCACGGTTCTTGAGATACAGCCTGGTGACAGACAGACGGATGGACGGACGGACGGACAGCGAAGTCTCAGTAATAGGGTCCCGTTTTACTCTTTGAGTACGGAACCCTAAAAAGGAGGCAGCTATGCACTGTATTTTGTATTTAAGTATCTTGAATACATCACAATAGTTTTTTCAACACATTTGCTCGTAACGTGCCTCTTAATGTGCCGCTTTTGGGCTCATAATCCTGGGTATTAAACACGCGTGTTTAATAACATTACGACACTCGTGTAGTTATATTTATATGCCGATTAAGACCTTGCAGCAAGGTGTATGTATGGACTCGGCGCATTCTTAAATTGACCGGGTTATACAGGTTTGTTTTTAATTCTCGGCAAATGGATTCTTACTCGACTAAACAAATTAAATCCTTCTTGTGGATTAATTGGTTATTTCTTGTTGGATATGATATAGAAACGTTTAATTTAGTAAAACTATTTACTTTTGATAACATTTTACATGAATTTATATTGAATAAGAAAATATTTATTTTATTTTGTATTGGCTGTTTAGAGATTTCATCTAAGCCTCGCTGCGGGCGCACTGCGCGAACTTCACGAAAAAAAATACTTAGTTGCGCGCCATTATAGGTAATTTCACAAATATTTGTAAACAACATTGATGATGCGTGTTTGGTTATTGTTAAAAATATTGACTCGTAGTGAATAGAAAAGTGATAAATAGATTTGACGCCACTGTACATTCTTGGAGATGTACAAATATGTGAGTAAAAACCTGTTGTCATCAATAACTAAAGGAAACAACTTAGGAGCCTGTAATATGTTAATTTTATGAAAAGGATTTTTTCCTCGCAAATGTGTTGAAAAACGTTGTATGACACGCGTGAGCTTTGATAATTACATCCTCGGCTCTATTATCACGCTCACCTGCGGTTCGCGTGACAATTCCGCCTCTAACGTAATGATCAACATACCTCACTTGTATCATAATGTACTATTATACGTACAGTAGACGGCAAACTTCGTGCGCAAATGACCTTGCTTGCGCAAAGGCGAATTGTACGTGCAAGCTGCCCCCCCACTTCCCCTCATTTGCGCACGAAGTTTGCCGTCTACTGTACGTTGCTGGATTCGTCAATCTATGCGTCCAAAGTTAAAACGGCCGTTTTCTTTTGAATTCATAGATTGACGAATCCAGCAACATAAAAACTAGTTTGATGTATTCACCAGGTACTTAAGTATGAAGACAGTCCTTTTTTAAATATCTATCGTTAAATTTAAATAATCAAAATTAATTACCAGTGGCGCTAGTGTGCACATGAACGCCCTCTTAATCATAATTATAGCCTTCATGTTCATGACACTAAAGAATATTTTGCCCAGTGATCTATATAAACCATTTGCAAAGACCCATGTGTGAACCATTTATTATAAAAGTTAGAGACATTTTAAATTATATTTCCAGGAATATGGCCTCTACTCTCACCCTCGCTTTACTTCTGTCTGGCGCAACTTTAACTACTCCCATGTCAGCCTGGATCGTCTCTGGGATGATGTCACGTACACTAGAGATGAATACTTCGTGCAGCTTGGTTTGGACGGGCAAGTAGACAGTAAGTAGAAGCAAAGGTTTGGTTTCATCATCATTTGTGAAGTCGGAAGCGATTTCGGCCTCCAAAACTCTTAGCTCATAGATATTTACTGTACTTGTACTTCCAGACGTGGCGGTGGAATCACGTCTCGGCTTCGTTCTGGGTCGGTGTTACACAGTTACGCCACAGGTATGCTTTAAAATTAAATGGGTTTATTTGTGGAACCACGAATAGTTTATAATAACTACCTATTGCCTATTTTTGACCGAGCCTAGTCATTTGATGTTCATATGACCTAGATGCTGAGCAACAAGGCATCCCGTAGCGCTGGTTACTCCTTCACTCTTCGACACAACGCCTTGGACATCGCCAACAGTATCAGCATAACGCCACCAGGATACCATGTCTACGTGCATTACACGAAGGAGCCGTTCACTGGTAGATATGATGATTCATCTATCTATCTATACATATTTTTGTCTTTTGTCCCCAAATTTAAAATTTAAAAAATATAAATGCCTATGTCCTGACTGACTCACTCACTCACTCACTCACTCATCAACGCACAGCCGAAACTACTAATGTTAGAGAATTGATTTTTGCACAATAGGTTGCTTTTATAACGTGGGATAGGTATAGGAAGGGATTTTTGGAAATTCCACCCCTAAGGTGGTAAAATAGGGGTGCAAAGTTTGTATGAGGAAAACTTTTTTTTGAGCTAGGATCTTAAAACTTCGTAGTAAGATTATTTATGGGGAAACAAATAAAATTATTTCAGCATTTTGAAAAATTCCGCCCCTAAGGGGTCAAATAGGGGTGCAAAGTTTGTATGGGGGAAACAATTTTTTTTTAAATAGAGACTTAAAACTTTGTAGAAAGATTAGTCATTAGAATACAAATAAAGTCCTTTCAGCGTTTTGGAAAATTCCACCCGTAAGGGGTAAAATAGGGGTGCAAAGTTTGTAGGTGGGAAACTTTTTTTTTGAGCTAGAAACCTAAAACTTTGTAGAAAGATTAGTTATAAGAATACAAATAAAGCACTTTCAGCGTTTTGGAAAATTTATAAGGGGGTAAAATAGAGTGCAAAGTTTGTATGGGGAAAATACTTTATTTGAAATAGAGACTTAAAACTTTGTAGAAAGATTACGTATTTAAATACAAAAAAGAACATAAACCGTTTTAGAAAATTCCAACCCTAAGGGGGTAAAAAAGGGGAGCAAGCTTTGCATGGGCAACACTTTTTTTGAGCTAGAGACTTGAAACTTTGCAAAACGATTACTTATTAGAATTTTAAAAAAGAACTTTCAGCGTTTTAGGAAACTCCTCCCCTAAGAGGGTTAACAAGGGGAGCCAGTTTTGTGTGGGAAACACTTTTTTTTAACTAAAGACTTAAACTTTTAGAAAGATTACTTAGTAAAGTACAAAAAAGTACTTTCTAAGTTTTAGAAAATTCCATCCCAGGGGGGGTTAAAAAGGGGGCAAGCTTTGTATGGGCAACACTTTTTTTGGGCTAGAGACTTAAAAATTAGTAGTAAGATTACTTATTTATATAACGATTAGAAAAACTCAACCCCTAAGAGGGTTAAAAGGGGGTTCAAACTATATATGGAGAGCAAGAAAATTTTAAAGTACTTATCAGTAAGTTAGTTGTATTCGGTCTTATTATGTACGTTTAAAGACTACAAAACAAAATTCAGAGATTTTCTAAATTCATCCCCTAAGAGTGTTAAAAGGGGTTTTAAAGTTTGTGTATTCCAAGATATTTCTAAAGTATGAGATAACTTACTTCGGTTTTAGACTGTTTGTTCACAAACTAGAAAATAACATCAACGTTTTTTAAAATCCCCTAAAAGAGGGTTCAAAGTTTGTATTGAGAGAAATAATTTTCTAAGACGATAACAAGTTCTGACCGGACAAAGTCGCGGACAACAGCTAGTCATACATACGTTCCCAATATATTAATCTTCATAGAATAAACGGAAAAATAAATTGTCACACCTTTCGACTGTTCGGTCCTTCCACTAAGTTTCTTTATCCACAGTCCCACATTGCTGTGAATGTACGATCTGTCACTACTGAATTTACGTTACATAGGCACTGCTGGCATCACTGACTTCATAACCTCCGACTATCTAGTAACCCCTGAGTATGGTTTCCATCCACTTGGTTTAAAGTTATCTGCTACTCCAGGTTAAGTTTTGTGTGAAGAAGCTGAGCGTCCATTCTTGGCATATTGTGTAGAGCCGCGTGGTGACTTGGTGATGTTTTGCGCTATTGAGATATATGTAGCATTCTTTGCTACCATATAAAAAATAAATAGCACCGATAATCCTGATATAAATTGGTATCTAACAGAAGTGGCGGTATACAATGGTGGATTAGTAGACTACCTGTACGTGAACACAGGCGAGACTATAGATGTGAAGCTGATGGTGGACCAGTACCAGAAGATCAGCCGAGACCAAGACCCCTGCGTGAGCTGGGGGAACTACAGCACCAATCAGGTATGGAACAGATGAAAACGCTCTAAAAGTCTCTGTACTTATCACCAATCCACCTCCAAATCTTAGCGTTGAGGCAACATGGAGTCTAGGGTTCGCTTGCTTCTTTATTATAGCAGCAGTTTTTGCGAAAACGATTGTTATTGTACAGTAAGGGAAATGTATTCACGTACCACCGTAGAACCCTATCGCAATAAGGTGACATATCACTCGAGTTTGAGTGACGGCGACCTATCAATTCCGACAGGGTTCTACGGTGGTACGTGAATACATTTCCCTTACTGTGCCTTCCAACACGGAGGGTTAATTAGACCCCAATAGGATAAGTCGAGTAAGTAACTTGACTGTTATATGTATAGCTGACATGAATTGCAAAATGAGCTAGGAGAATGATGTACCTCCAAAATAATTTCCATATTGTTTATTTCAGTGTACCACAGAATGCGTGTCAGACTTGGTAGGTGAAGTCGTTGGCTGTTCAGGACCCTGGATGATCAGCGACCTTCCTCGCTGCGACAACTATGAAGACATGAGAAGGCTCATCACAACATATATGAAGTAATATGATTAGTTAAACATTTTCTTCACCTCTTTTTTCTTCAACTTTGATATCAGAGTAAGAGGCACCGTGCTTTCGTAACCTCTGCACGGTGTATGCAGTTTTGTTTGCAATTTGATGAATTTACTCACCGGAAATATGCTTCCACTAATAAATTGATTGAAACCTTTGTCAATGTCACACAGATTTTAGCAAGAAGCTTTATACGTACTACCTCTGTTGTTGCAACAATTTTATCATCCCATTTGTCACGATCAACCATGAATCGCCAACCTCCTTCATTTTCAGTACACACGAGGAGCACAACTGCAGTTGTCCCCGGATCTGCCGGTCGTTCCTCTACAACGCGTTCATCACGTTCAGGAGGAGTGACTACACGTGGGACTCTGCTAATAAAATCTGGGCTTTGAGCTCCGGTGATGCCATGTTCGAGACACATGTAAGGACAGTCTTTCGTTTTTTATCCAACATGCAGTGTATGTATGTTAGTTAGTTTGCTTAAGTAATTTCTTCCCGAAACTTTCGTAAACCTGGACTGATGGTGGAAACAGAAGCCTGCCATAGGAACTTCTAAACTTAAAAACTTGTTTAGATTTTCCCTGTTAAAGTGTTCGTGATATTGATATTGTAAGTTAAGCATAGCGATCAACAACAAATATGAATTTCCAAATGGCTATTCTAAGTGACATCAACATTAAACTATTGTATGTTATGTATGATTTAAGCTGTACATCCACTTCAACACTATGATGGTGTCTGTATACGAAGAAACATACAATTATGACTGGAATCTATTCGTCTCGGATCTTGGCGGAAGTATCGTAAGTGCCAAAGACCATCATCATAGTTATCCTCATAATCATCATTATCATCATCAGAATAATCATCAGCAGCAACCTATATACTTTCCAGTCTTCCCACTGTAGGCCTCAAGCCTCTACCTACCTATTTATAGATGATTGGAAATGGCTTTCAATTAATCCCCTTTCCACACCCTTTCATTTTTCGAAGTAGCTGGTCTCTGTTCTCTAATTATTACTATCCTGCGTCCCGCGTTTGAAAAGATATTCTGTTATTTTAACCCGAGTACTTAAATAGAATATTTGTCATAACTCATTGTATTATGCTTGGTTTTGTATGTGCGACGCACGTTCGTTTCTATGCGAGGCAAGCCAAATTCCGCGAAGAACTTAATCCGACGCGTTTTCAAATCGAACCGTGATTCTAGAAGTGACTAAGAAGGACATTCATGTACATCTTGAATGGGAACCTTTTCAAACTTGTAAATCAAATCCAATAGATATACGCGTATTTTCGAAGCTTCTAGAGATCGCATTTCTCGAGATCACACCTTCAAGATCAACCTATCACACACCACTTCATGAATCAAATTGCTGGCTGCCTTCCAAATTATATTAGCTCGTCAATGCCCGTGCTATGTAAACATTTATTGAGAGATGAATTAGAGAACACTCCTTCGTAATACATGGTACAAAACGACACACACTTGACCATTTTTTTGTAGACCATAGCTTGTAGTAAGTGCGTGTTTATAAGGGCTTTATTTCAGTATCTGTAAGGTGCAACATCAAATGATTTAAAGCTATCTATCAAGCTTCAATGGAAAAAAAAATACCTATAGTGCAGCAGAAGTAACGTAGGTGCTCAGAATGATCTAGACAAACTCTTGTATTTTGTACACGCGTAGTATTAATACCTTAAGGCAATTATCGAGTATACGCCTTTCATAAGCCTGTCTCAATGATGTATTATAAAACCGAGGTATATGTTATAAGCGCTCCACAAATGGCAACCTAAAATTAGGTCAATTGCACCAACTTGCTTCTGTTTCGCGTCGTCAATGGAAACGTAAACGTGCCTCACCTCATTTTTAAACAGGGAATTTCGTATGTATAACATATGTACCTCTTTTTAGGGTTCCGTAGCCAAATGGCAAAAAACGGAACCCTTATAGATTCGTCATGTCCGTCCGTCTGTCTGTCTGTCTGTCCGTCCGTATGTCACAGCCATTTTTTCCGAAACTATAAGAGCTATACTGTTGAAACTTGGTATGTAGATGTATTTTGTAAACCGCATTAAGATTTTTACACAAAAATCGAAAAAAAACATTAAGTTTTAGGGGTCCCCATACACAAAACTCAATTTTTTTTTCATCAAACCCATACGTGTGGGGTATCATTGGATAGGTCTTCAAAAATGATATTAAGGTTTCTAAGATCATTTTTTTCTAAACTGAATAGTTTGCGCGAGAGACACTTCCAAAGTGGCAAAATGTGTCCCCCCCCCCTGTAACTTCTAAAATAAGAGAATGATAAAACTCAAAAAAATATATAATGTACATTACCATGCAAACTTCTACCTAAAATTGGATTGAACGAGATCTGGTAAGTAGTTTTTTTTTAATACGTCATAAATCGTAAACTGCAATTTATTTAACGGAACCCTTCATGTGCGAGTCCGACTCGCACTTGGCCGCTTTTTATTTTACATCATGGGCTTGCCTTTCGTGTTTCAGGGATTCCTCCTAGGCCTATCTGTCATCAGTCTCATGTCGATGTTTGGAAAACTCTGGGGCATCACCGTCCAGGCGTACATCAAACCGAAGCTCCATACGCCCAGCACAGCCACAGCAGACATCAAGACAGTATCTAAAGACTTGGCTTCGGACCTGGACTATCTGAAAAAGTGCCAGGAATGGAATATGAAAAATGACACGGTTAATGTTCAAATGAAGAATTGATTTATGAGCGCTTGGTGTTTGTATTCGTTGCCTTAAAGTTACAGCCGTTGACAGCTCTCGAATGCAAATGTAAGCGTTAAGAACATTTTGCGGAAATCTGGTTTGTGTGTCGTCTAAGAATAAGTAATTGTTATGTATTTGCCCCGCGCCATGTGTTAACGAAAATAGTGTATAATATATAGGTACTTAGTCGTATTTGACCCACGGTTCAAAACCAATTCCTGTCCTTCAAATGAGTGACGTGCTTAACTGGCGAAGGTGCAAATGGTAAATGATGACTGCATATGATGTTGAATAAATTGAAATTGAAATAAATAAATTGAAATAAACAAAATGTAACCGGTATTGCTTAAAACCTCATTTACCGGTAGGTACAGTCACTGGCATCAATTTAAGACGAATCAAAGGCCGCAAAAATATCTGACACACTCTTACGGCTCTAGGAATAGAGTAGTCATCAGATATTTTTGCGGCCTTTGTTCCATCATATATTTATACCAGTGACTGTAAAGTAATTTGTATTCACGTATCTTTTTAGCTCTTGTTACTATGACAATAAGGCATAAAAAGGTTAAGTTAAAATAATTGTGTTATATTTTTTTTATGTTTCGGCCAATCCTTTAATTCTGAATGTATGTATAGGTTGTAGATTAGCCAAGTAAACTACTATCTAAGAAAGAAAAAAAGAAAGTCCTAGTCCAGTCTCTATTAAAATGAGACAGCTACGTACATCACTTCAATCAATCTTGAAGATTCTGTATATGTATAATTTAACTAGAATGTCTTTATGTACCTAAACCTGTCTCAGAATTTGTCAAGTTAAATAAATAAATGTTTTATGTCTTTTTATGTTTTCACTCTACTACGACTAAGATACTAACGACACTTCAAATGTTAAAATCCATCCAGCGGTTTAAGCAGAGCGTACCAAAGAAATAGACATATACATGTACATTATCTGGAAAAACATAAAACTCTTTCCGCCGCAGTCGGTTAGAAAAGCTCAAAACATTTTAAATATTTTCAAATTAGGAAAAAGCTTTGATGATCCTTTTGACTTTTTAACCCCTGACGGAAAAAGAGGGGTGTTATAAGTTTGACGTGTCTGTGTGTCTGTCTGTCTGTGTATGTGTTTGGCTGTGGCATCTTAGCTACTAAACGAATGGACCGATTCGAATGCGGTTTTTTTATCCGAAAAGTGACGTGATCGAGGTGGTTTTTAGCTACGTTTCAACAAAATAGGTTCAGCCATTTTTGGGATATTGAACTTTGAAATGAAAATGTCGGGAGTTTTCAACCTTTTTAAGTTGTAGTTATCTTAATGGTTGCGCATTTAAGTTAAGTTGGTAAGCGATATTGAACAGAAGGGTTGGGTTGGACAAAGGGACCCCCGCTTTTAACGTTGATGAAATGCATTTACGAATCCCGCCGTGTCGGGGGACCATGACGGGTATGACGGACTAACTAAACCGCGGTAAAAACCTTGTACTACCACCGTCTAAAACCCCAATGAGTGCCGGCTCCGCCTTGTGGAGAACACCGCGGGATCGCCTTCAGCATTCGACCGCGTGCGTCCCGGCATGCACCAGCGGACAATATCATTTTGATCCGTCAACAATGTTTTTGGAAATTGTGCCCTAGTTGCAGTTCACGGTAAAAATAAAGGGCATGGACGTCGATTTGAACTGTGTTTTAAAGATACATTTCTTGGCAGACTTGCAATACGATGACGCACGTTTGTAGCGGAATGAAAAGGGAGTGAAGCGGAGCGGAGAGCGTTTTACATACTGACTGGTACTACAATTGATTACCAATCCGTCGTCATGATAAAAAAAAATTAGAGCTGATAATAATAATTTGAATATGTGCACTAATCCATGCGTGGTGAAGTAGAAATATAGAATAACCCTATCCTATGACAAAGTACTGATTATTCAATAGGTAAACTTTTCTATACCTCGACGGTGGCAAACACGCACACAGTCTGCCTAAGCCCAAGACTTATAATTCTTGGGTTCAGATATTTCACACACATTAAACACAGTGCATCGTCGAAAGCTCTGGGGACCATACTCACTACGAGGAACACAACACCAAATACCTTAGCTGAAATATATTAAATACGATTTTTATCTAGAGTTATATATATACAATTTTTAGGAAAAAAGGGAATAATTAAATTGTTCAGTGCATCAACATCTTATAGTCCCTATATCAGCAGCATTAGTCACCCGTGTCGATCACCCAAATTACCGACCACCTATTTAGCTGGCGTGTCATGATTGAGAGTTTGGCTGCAACTTGGCTTAGGTACATTGTTTTGTGTCGCTTCGCATCTGTTTCCCATTTCAATTTGTTTTAGAAGTTCTAGTTTATGAACAGCTAGGTTTAGAATGAGTGCGCGAAGCGTATTGATACGAAATGATGATATGAATAGAGACTCGGTTGTCTTCAAGCCATGAACGCTCGTGAATTGTTTACTTATATCAGCGAGTACATAATAATATGGTTGTCATTGCAAACCGAACATTTTTAGCACTTAGTAGATGAACCTTTTAAGGGAAAGGTTCTCGAGTGGCGACCACGTACCGGCGCAACGTGGGTAGACCCCAAGGTGGACTAATGACCTGGTTTAGGTCGTGGGAGTCCACTGAATGTGGGTGGCGCAGGACCGGCCATTGTGGCATTCTTTGGGGAGGCCTATCCAGCAGTCTTTCGGCTGATATGATGATGATGAGATGAACCTTTGATAGCCCGTTACGATGTAATACTCATCTGATGATAGTTACTCCAATAATGATGATATATATTTATAGATATATCGTCGACCGTAGGTTCAATTAAGGTAAGGGACAAAAACCGATTTTTCAGGAGAGGCTGACAAAGTTTTTTTTCGGACTAAATCGCGCATATTTTTTTTTGTAATTCTGCTTTTTTGGATCTGATTTCACACATAATCTTATATTTTGGTGCTCTATCTACCTGTGCAACGTTTATTTAAATAATTAAGCTATTTTAGAAAATAGTTGTCCCTTACACCAACGTGTTTGGTTACTAATGTCCCTTACAAGCCAAGTATTTTGTAGTCTCGTCCCTTACGCTAAATTGACCTCTACGCTGAATCCAATATATTGATGATAAATTAACGTAAAGGACTTGTTGCAAAATGTATGTTAAAGTAAAATAGTGTAATTCAATTAATGCTTAAAAAAAAGTTCACGAATTTAACGTAAGGTTATATCTTAAACTTGCAAAACGTTACACAAATTCATTTAAGAGATACGAAAATGTATCGGAACTTTGTGTCGTATGTATTTTTTCGTGTCTTTTACATGCAATATTTGTACATGTAATAGCCAATTTTTATTACTTGAAATTAAAAAACTGTAGCTTTACTAAATTTGTTTATTATAATCTCACAAAAAAGGTAACAATTTTACCTGTAGGTACATTATTAGTATTTACTTATCTACTACGACAAC
This sequence comes from Epinotia brunnichana, assembly GCA_963854355.1. NCBI lineage: Eukaryota > Metazoa > Arthropoda > Insecta > Lepidoptera > Tortricidae > Epinotia > Epinotia brunnichana. Next base: position 9,174,288 of record OY977946.1, read on the forward strand.
TACTAAGATAACCAATGTCATCTTACGAGTCCTTTTGGGTAAAAGAGTAGCTACAAGCAACAAAATAATCATTTTAGAGCCTACTAGGCATTATAAATCAATTATACAAAAATCTTCTACCGCTTCATAAGCTTTCAAATGAGATCAATGTGTAAAAGTACGGAGATCAATAAACGTTAATTAAATTAAAGGTTGATTTTATCAACATTATCTTCTTCATCCGTTTGGTTCAAAGTGTCAGTCACTTTAGCGCAATATGGTAACTGCAAATAATCTTTGTGAAATCTACTAGGCATAGCATTTACACACAGTTTTTTCAAATCATTATATTTTGCCAAATATATCGGCAGCCCATGGTTATACAAAGGTTTCTATGGTTTCATTTTCAATTCTTATATCAAGTGAGTCTGATGGTGGTGAAGGCACTCTAACAGACATTTTACCCTTGCCCTTACCCTTTCCCTTCGGTTTTCCTTTTCCCGTAAGTGAATCTGCTGGTGGTAAAGGCACTGTAACAGACATTTTACCCTTGCCCCTACCCTTTAACTGCGCTTTTCCCTTGCCACTTTTCGTTTTAGGTTCTGGAATACTGCCTTTCTCTTCGGCTGCTTTATTTACATGAACAAGAAATCCCTCTTTCATGGAGTGTTTGGTTTTAATGGCTTTCAGGTCTTTTTAGGGTTCCGTACTCAAAGAGTAAAAAACAAAAACCAGATTTTTTTTTATTTTTTTTTTATTTAAATATATTTTTTCTTTCACAAATTGGCTAAGTCCCAAACTAAGCAAAGCTTGTACTATGGGTACTAGACGACTACAAACATACTAACATAGATAAATACATAGAAACATCCATGACTCAGGCAGGAACAAATATTAGTGCTCATACACAAATAAATGCCCTTACCAGGATTCAAAGTATTTAAACCTGGGACCTCCGGCTTCGTAGGCAGGGTCACTATCAACTAGGATACAGGAGGCTCCCATACAACAAACGTGATTTTTTGCCGTTTTTATTGATAATGGTACGGAACCCTTCGTGCGCGAGTCCGACTCGCACTTGGCGGGTTTTTTCTTCATTGTAGTTATTGTGATTTTAGTAACTTGCAACTCCTTCGCCTTTGGTGGAAACATATTTTCTGTCACAGGGTCCCAGTCAATGAAATCCTTGTACTCCATAACAGTTACGAACGACGTAGGGACGAGGATTCTCTCTTGCGGCTTCCATGTAACTAGGCTATTGCGTGCCAAACAGTCAGTTTTCGCACTTGACGTTCAATAACTGAGTGCATGCTGTCAACAGGCTTGTAACTATGACCGGTCAATAAGTAATTAATCTGAATAGTCTCGATATTTTGAGATATTGACAAGAAATATAGCAATATTGACAGTACCGTCCTCTTACGATTTTGTCCGGTGCAACAATCGCAGTACAGGATAAGTTTTCTTATTCCTCTGTCATCGACGTCTTTCAGATACTTGAAAAGACAGGATCCTATCTCTTTCGACCCTCGCTTTTCGTCACAATACACCCCAAACATAGCAAAACCATTTTTACCACATTCTCCTTGTTAAAAAACGTACACAATCCCGATTACACGACAGGTGAACGCACACTGATAAGTCTTTAGGGACTTTGTTGATGCCCGGGCGCAGCTTTCGCATTAGGTACTATCATTCTCTCTTTCGCACACAGAAATACGTTGCCGCATAGAAAAGGACGGCAGTAATGTAAGGGTGCGCGTAATCTTGTGTTAGGAAATTAGAAGTGTTTGTAAATAAAGGTAACATGGATATATATTCATTAGTTATCTCGAACAAATTGGTGTAACGGACACTGAACCCACACATAATTTAAATCAAATTAGCGTAACGTTTACATTGCTTAAAGTATGACAATGTAAATTGGGGTAAGGGACAACTATTTCAATCTGTGTGCTTACTGTTTAGGGTATGGGTGATATTTTTTTTTTGAGATAATAAAAGCATAAGTGTAACGATAGTTTTATGGTTATCTCTTTAAAACCAACCCATTATTTGACTGCAAAGACCCTTACCTTATTCAAAGTGGATTGGCGGTGGTAATTACACCATTTAAAGTTGCAATTTAAAAAAAATAACCCGATACATTGTTATGATGGAGCTGATTTGACTTGGGACCCAAAAAAAACAGTAGGGTAAGGGGCATTTCTTTTTAGCTAGAATTTTTTTATATATACCATTCGAAAGAGCGAAAAATTCTGAACAAAACTGTATACTCAACTCATTTTGCGTATTTTGTCCCTTACCTTAATTGAACCTACGGTCGCCGATATAACGATTAATCTCAGCGAATAAGAAAGATGGATGAACAGTGGAGATTCAGAATTTCCAAATGACCCAGTTATATGCTTCAACCAAAATATAACGTTTCTTAAAAGCTGGTCAGAACACTATTTGCCAACATAATTCACAACCAGAAAGTAAGCATAAATCAACTATGTAAATCAATTTTGTTTTTAAGTACCTGTGTTGATGGATCCATAAAGTAGTATATACACCTAACAATGAAGTAAGTATATGTTCTATAGAACAAATGTATTCAAATACAACGCGGCGAGCATTGCCCCTGTTGAAAGATAGCTAATCGTCATTTTCATAGTCAGTTGATGGTGAATCGTAAGACCAAATGGTATCATAAAAAATTAAAATTGACCCAAAAAGAACCAAATGCTGTTTGTACTAAAGTCTCATTTGCGTTGAATGTATTTAAAATTACTACACATTACACACTATTATAGACGATATTGTCTTTTGGCTAATCACTTTGATCGTTATATATTAGTTTTATAATGTAGTATAATTGCTAGGGTTAATGACTAGAACAGGGTTAATGCCAGATGAAACTGAACGGACATTCCTTTCGATTTCGTCGTTTCAAAGTGAGTCTTACCCGTACTGGCTTAGTGAATGTATTTATAAACCGGGGTCCATCACTGGGACATATTTACAACAATACAGTCAGATAATTTGGTTCTACAGTTGGCATATAAATATTATGTAAATGTCCCGCCCCGGTGTTTGCCCTTAAAGCCTGATCTATTTCGTTCCGTACACTTGTTGCTTCTAGGACTTTCCAGATTCATAGAATAAGTTGCATCGCCACTTTTTCTTATATATTATCCTGTTAATCTTCTTTTTATTCTAATTAATACTAAACCTGCACGCGCGGTTTCGCCCGCGTATTATAGATAACCCAGGATAAGTTATAGTCGGAGCCGTGGGATAAGTTATTGTCTATGTCTCTAACGAAGGTCCATTATATTAGGTCCTTAACTATGAAATTGGCGGTGTGTATGGAGAATTTTATGAAAACTGCGATTTTCATACATTGAATTTTGCGGATTATTCAGCAATGTCAAATTCAAAGCAAACTAAATTTTGGTAGGAATATAGAAAACTTTTAAGCTACTTTACACATATCTTCATTCCTTAAAAATAGTTCGCATCATAAAACTATACGTAATTGAAACACTTTAACCGGCAGCACATGAAAAGGGCGGTTTTCAAGCTTTAATTTGAAACACTAAATAAAAAATTCAAACCTATTTTTTGTATTTTAAACCTTTGTTACATAGTCTTATAATGAATTTAAAAATAATTTGGAAGTTGCAATAGAAATGAATAAATTACGTACAAAATAATATCTGTGAAAAAACCGCCAATTTCATAGGTAAGGACCTAATATATGGGCATTTTTTTATCAAAGTGTACTATTTTATTTGAATATGCGTCATTCCATTACTTAAGAGGGCTACTTTACCATACAAATAGTAACGGACGGTGTTTAATATACTGTTTTTAAGAGTTGTATTAGTATTTTACTGAAATCATGGTTAATGATAATGACAGATTAATATAATTGAGTCGCATTAGCAGAACAATTATAGGAACCTTCGTAATCTCGTAACGGAACCAGGACACTAGTTTTTGGGTCTACCACTCGACGCAGCGTTCGCGCGCGATTTCTAGCTTCTACTGACAGTTTGTAAACAAAACGAATGACGTTACGTTTAAAAATCCCTACAAGTACAATTTCTCAACGTGTTTCGTATTTGTAGGGTGTCAAAGGCACTGGACACGACAAAAACATCAAGGTACAAGAAAAATAAAAAATGCCCATATACTACGGGGGGGGGGGGGGCATCATAAAGTAAGTGGGGCGTCGAATAAAGGACGGAGGGTCCGAGGCTCGCGTGGGTTCGTAGTTGGTGCAAAGATTGTCCATCGCCATCCAACGTGGTAACGCGGCTAGTGAGACAGACACCTTTGCACCGGTAACAACTCGTGGGGCCTTATTTGACTGGGCTTAGGCCACGTAATATCATCATCATCATATCAGCCGAAAGACGTCCATTGCTGGACATAGGTCAAGGTGCCAAAATGACCGGTCCTGTGCCACCCGCATCCAGTGGACTCCCGCGACCTTTACCAGGTCATCAGTCCACCTTGTAGGGGGGGGGGGGGGGTCTACCCACGCTGCACCTACCGGTACTTGGTCGCCACTCGAGAACCTTTCCGCCCCAACGGCCATCGGTTCTACGTGCAATGTGCCCCCACCCACTGCTACTTAAGTTTAGCGATTCGAAGGGCTATATCGGGTACCTTGGTTCTGCTACGGATATATAGCTTAATTTCTGATGTGATCATAAATAGTGAATTTTAATTTTATTACATTGTTGGAGGAAATATTATATTTGATAGGCCCAGCCCTTTGGTTTCCACCCACTTGAATATTTTTTTAAACATTATCACAAGTCACGAGTTTGCATATTTTCCTTAACGTACTGGATTTCAACAACCAAATAATAAGACGTAGGAAAGGTAAGTACCTATCTAGGTAGAAACTATAATTTCATTTTAAGTTTTAACCGACTTAATTCAGTATTTCGCCTTATATGAGTTCCCTAGATTTCTCCCAAATTCCATCACATCCTGTTTGGGACCACCAGGAAATGGTACTCTTTCAAACAAAAAAGAATTTTCGGAATCGGTTCATGCGTCTTTGAGTAATCGGGGAACATACATAATACATTAAAGATTCCGACGTATTGAAGTCGGTTAAAAAGTTGTAAGTATTAAAAATACAATGTGAACACGACAATAATGTAAAAAATAATGGTCTCGAATGCAATGCAATCATCTGGGATCCGCATGAAACCAAATATCACCTTATGGTGGAGCGTATCCAAAATAAATTCGTACGATTTCTGTATTGGAGGAAGTACGGGGTATACCCATTTTACCCACTAATGTATCCAACTCTATTTGGTAGGGTACAACCAGCTGCAGAGCTGTGCCTGGCCACCTACATTTTTAAATTACTTCGGGGTAAAATATACAACAGCCAGGTATTGAGTGGTGTGAGTGTGTGTGTTCCCGATAGGTACGTGTGGCGTAGACTCCGGCCGCGGCTGCTAGCCGAGCCGCGCGGGCGCACCAACCTGCTTGGTAGGGCACCGATGACGCGAGCAGTGCGTACCCTCAATCTCATAGCGGAAAATATTGATTTGTTTTCGTGTTCTCTGAATGAATTCACAAAGGCAGCATTGCTCGTAATATGTTATAATTATAAGAGTACTACGTAAAAAAAAATGTTATAGGTATTATAAAATCGTTACTGTTGTCTTAGGTTCGATGCCTGTAAAAATAGTTGTAAGTGTGGATAATAATAAATAAATAAATAATAAATAAATAATTTAATTGAATAATGATTTGCTTTTTCGAAAAGTTTTCGATATCTTTTTCGGCTGGATCCAATACCGATATCGTCCTGGATAATGTGAACACGCTTTTATTCTGTGCTCCTAATAAAAGATGAGCCTAATATTTATTTGAAATGTTTTATATGGCAACAACAGTAATATCATTGTCAAATGTGTCAAACGTCTTAAATTAGTGTGATGTCCTAATCACGATCCTACTATTCTTACTAAGAACGTAACTGTTCCGTAAATTGGAACCATACTAAATGGGACGGTTTTTGCTTTTTAACTGACTTCAAAAAAGGAGGAGGTTCTCAATTCGTCTGTATTTTTTTCTTTGTTTGAGAGCATATACTTCCAGATTGGGCCCGTTGTCACTAAAATCTAGTTCTGATGATGGGATCCTGGAGAAATCGAGGGAACTCTTCAAATTTTATATGCAAACTTGAAGCAATTTGGCTACTGATTTGAAGTCGGTTAAAACTTTGTTTTGAAAGTACAATTATTAAGAGACTTAAGAGTCCGCAGTAAGCTGGCTTCTCCATACAAACGTAGTTACGCTCTCATTTTAAAGCCACTCTGGCTTACAGCTAATAATATTCACTTTAAAGAATCATAATTACAAAATACTTTACTTATTATGTTTCGTCCAAATTGAAATTTTGGAGAGTGATTTTCATTAAAGCTGAATGAAGTTATAGAGTTCTATTTCATATACTTTATACTTTGCATTGCGTGTAGGTATGAAGAAAAATAATTGTTCAAGTATCATTATTATTTTAACCCGTTATTAACGGTATTGCAATGCAATACGATGTTATTGAAAATAATTTGCCGCTCTTTTCTAGGCTCATTTTTTACCAGACTACTATCTATACATCCATGCTGCAGATGTTCATCTTTGACGCCTATACAAAATTGAGCGTAAAACAATATCAGCATTTCGAATCGTCAAACGCCCACTAAAATATTTCCTAGCTTTAAACTAGCTCCCAAAACATATTCCATGATAAAACGACGTATCTCACCATCTTTTCCTATTAACATGTGATCTTTTTAATAAATTCAAACCTAACCAGAATAGATCGGTTACTGATTCACCCGGGCTCGTGTGTTCGAGTTGGCGACTCTCGCTTCCTGGTTGCCATACAATTTACACTTGAATACTGCAAAATTGCACCTTATTGTGAACGCTATAAGACTGTTGATATACGCATTAGTGAACAAGAATTATGGGCAATATTAGATCGCCTTAGCGTATATAAAGGAGAGGATATGGGATAACAACACAGTTTGCTTGGAATTTTTGTCTGAGTAATACGCAGAACACGCTTGTATTTTGCATAGTTACATAATTATATCCATCTCCACTTATAATAAATCTCTAAATTAAAATAAAGAATCAGCCAGTTTAAACTAAGCTTTGTGTGTTACGAATGTTCTCAGCATCCCATGAACGGAAACATATTAAACATTTTATATAGGTACATTATTATTCTAGCTGCAACTTAGGATAGTTTTTATCCGACTGCGACAATTAATTAACTTTCCGTAATATACGACTTCATTTATTTTTTTATTTATTATTCTTAAAGTATATCGCCGCCACATCTGTCAGTTAAAAGAAACGTCAAAATCACAGACTAATAAGAGATACTACGGACAAAATGGCGGAATTGCTTTGCCTTTCTTTCGCCTATTAATAATTTTAATCCCGTCTACGATATACCTTGAAGATACACATAGGTACCAAAAGCAAATATAAAATTATTCGATTTTGATATGTGAACTTATATGCGTAAATGTCGAATTAAGGCGTAATTTCAACAAATGTATCAACAAATTCGAACAATATAAACTTGGTTTTTTTGAATGGCACGCGCGCGCGCTCTTTGCGTATTCAGCCAAACCACGAAAACCGAAACTCGAAGTTCGTATATCTGCATTCCTGTCACTTGTTAGTGCGATAGAGATAGAGATACCCGAATATTTTCGAATTCCGAAGTTCGTGGTTTAAAAGAAATTACGGATGTCGGATAGATCTAAATTAATATTTTATGTGTAAATATGGTTTAAATTATTTGGAAATACTATTGTTGTTATTAAATAAATAAATATTACGGGACAATCTTACACAAATCAACCTAGGCCCACGGTAAGCTCAGCAAGGCTTGTGTTGTGGGTACTAGGCGATGATATATATAATAAATACATACATATAGATACTTATATACATCTATATCGTCGTCTAGTACCCATAGTAAAAGCTTTGCTTAGTTTGGAACTAGGTTGATTTGTGTAAGATTGTCCGCAAATATATATATATTTTTTTATATAACATCCATAACTCAGGAACAAATATTCGTGATAAATACACAAATAAATGCCCTGACCGGGATTCGAACCCGGGACCTCCAGCTGCGTAGGCAGAGCCACTACCCACTGGGCTACGGAAGCCGTTAAATGCCGTGTTATTGTTTTAGTATATTTGACAAGCTTTAAGTTTAATATTGTACGTCCAAAATGGGCAAGCTGTTGGACTTTATTTTACCCAAAACAACTAAATGTACACAGTTCTGACAATAAAGAAATCTTATTTTATCCTATCTTATCGAAAATAGGGATGTAGACACTAAATAAAATAATCATAATGTTGTATTATCTCGAAAAAAAACAACGCAAGAAGCTATATAGGTAATCACTAAGTTATAAGTGTCTAAAGTTTTAAGAGGGGGTTTGTTGCGTCTCTTTTCCGCAAAACGCACCTTTATAATGAAACGATTGTTTTTTACTATGACGCTCGAGGATCGTGATGTCACGGTCCCTGATCGTTTTCTCACTCTAACAAGCGACATTAAAACGGTTCTTCGTAATTTTTTCTGATATTTGAATGAGTTTTTCGTTTCTTCTTTCTTTTGAAGTGAGTCTACAGCTACACCTCTATTTGGAAGACAAGCGGAAACAATCCATATTATCCATACTAATAATCCATACTTCCATACTTAATATTATAAATGCGAAAGTGTGTCTGTCTGTTACCTCTTCACGCCTAAACCGCTGAACCGATTTAGATGAAATTTGGTATACAGATAGTTGGAGCCCCGAGGAAGGACATAAGGTAGTTTTTATATCTGAGGAGCTGAAATTTTGGTGGAAATTTGTATGGAGCTACTTAAACCGCTGCACCGATTTACTTAGATGAAATTTTGTATATAAATAGTTTGAGTCCCGGGGAAGGACATATAATAGGTTTGATCCCGGAAATCATCCCCTAAGGGGGTGAAAATTTGGATGTAATCTATTTTGATGAAATTTGGTGTAGAGATAATTTGAGACCCTTTGAAGGATATAGAATAGTTTTTGCCTAGGAAATCATCCCTTAAGATGGTAAAAGTTTGTTTGCAATATTTTTTCTAAGTATAAGTTCTAAGTACGCGGACGAAGTCGCGGGCAACAGCTAGTTATACTTATAACGTTAATTTTATAGTACAACGTAGTCAATTTGCGCAATCAATTATATTGCTCATAATAATAATCATCGTTATGCTTGCAACTAAACTGTAGTTTAATTGTATTTTATAGTGCGTATACTTCATTCCAGATAATACTAGAATTTTACCGGACAAATATATTTTGTCAATTAGCTAGAATATCGAAGGGAAATATCGTACTAGTTTTACTTATTTCGATCATTAATTAGTTTTTAAACTGCAATACAATTTTTAAACAAAAAAAAAATTCGTTTTAAATTGTTTGTTCTTGGAATCGCATGACGATTAACAACGATTTTTCTAATATTATTATGGAATAGGGTATAGTTAAGGCCCCTTCCGCATATGACGGGGCGGAATCGGTATGCCAAATTACAAAGCTCGTTCATGGGAGAAGCGGCACGGGCCCTGCATCATTATTTAAACACCCAAACCAAGTTTATGCTCTTTCGTTAGCGTTTCCATAATCGCTTGACATCCCACGTTGCACGCTACACGTGTCGTCGTTCCACATACAAGGACTAATGTTAATGATTCCAAAGTTCATGAAAACTGACCTACCAAAACTGTTTGAGCGCCTAAAATACGACTTATTCGTTTTGTTTTGTTCTTAGTCTAATATGGGTGTAAAGTTTGCCATTTTATCACTTTCCTTGTGGATAAGATATCCGTCACACTCGCACTCGCAAAGCCACCAAGAACGTGACGGATGTCATTTTGCAACACTGCGTTATCCATGTAAAAAAAAATGCTAATAAATGTATGTAGTCTAGCACTATATTTATTAGAGTTATTAGTTTTTCGGTTTATTTTAGTAGACACAGTTAGCATAATGTCGGGAAATTATGCAGTAAACGTGCCTAAGTTAAAAGGTCGGGAGAATTACGACGACTGGGGCCCCATAACCTAATAAAACTTCAACATAGTTGCGAACAGAGTGACACATATTTATATTTATCTCCACCTACCACCGACAGACACACCATAGACAACTATTTTGTTATTGCTAAAACAATTTTAACATGTGGAAACTACCCTATTGATGAGTAAGGCATCTAAAACATCCCGCCATCTCCGTCTAGGCCTAACCCGTCTCCGTCGCCAGGAACCATTTATCCGAAACCATTAACTCCGATATTTCAAAATTCCCAACGCCATTTTGCGTGGAACTAAAATTTGGACGTAGATGCTTTCATGTAATATGTAAATAGGTTAGGTTAAGTAAGTGGTTAGATGCAGCGCGAAAATCTAAAATTTCTACATCGGAACGGTTCTCGGAATTATGATATTCGTAAGAAATATGCTTTCGGACAAATTACTGATTATGTAGGTACTTAATGTAGCCGAAGTAGCTCTGCAGGTCGATCACGTAAAGCATTGTACGCACGTCAGGTAGATCTAAATGTCACTTTTTAACCGACTACAAAAAAGGAGGAGGTTCTCTATTCGTCTGTATTTTTTTTATGTGTGTATGTTACGCGATATCTCGGTAATTTATGAACCGATTTGAAAATGTTTTTCTTTGTTTGAAAGCATTAACTTCCAGATTGGTCCCGTTGTCACCAAAATCCAGTTATGATGATGGGATCTTGGAGAAATCGAGGGAACTCTTCAAATTTTATAGGCAAACTTGAAGCACTCTGGCTACTGATTTGAAGTCGGTTAAAACTTTGTTTTGAAAGTACAATTATTATATGAAAAAATGACAGTAAAATGTTACGTGATTACCCCTCTGTAAATATAAAGCGACTAATCAGGGCAAGAGTGACGGGTAAACAACCATGACGTCACACGATCCAGATATAGATCCTTGAGTCAGCGCAGGGTCGGCCCTAATAGTGACTCGTTACCTGAAAATAATTCACCTGACTGCCGCGGACATCGCCGTGTTTATCACAGATTGGGCACGATTCGATATTCAAAATCCTGCCAGGGGATGTCATTCCGTCAGAAAAGGTGGCTTCAGAACCACATGTTCTGTGATTATGATGAATTTTACAGCATTCCACTGAAAATTTTAAAATAATTAATAATATTTATTTTATTTTATTGAGTAGGTATACTCAATACACAAGATAATATGTATAAAAGGTATATACATCGATAAATTTAGTAATTATTAAATACTAAATTTAATGATGTGTATACTTACCTAATTCGTTTTAATTCATACAAATAACCATGACCTGTATCAATTATTATTTATATTTTTTTCATTTCAAGAAAAGGATTAAATGGTGTATGATGTATGTTTTGGTTAGTAGTTAAGATTTTACTAACAAAAATATGAATCCGTATGGTCTGAAATAAATGTATTTTTTTTCATTTTCATTTCATTTCACAGCCCCCTGTTATTTTGCCATAATATTTAAATTTTTGACTGAAATACATTTCCTAACCAAACTTTGTCAACTGATTTTTTTCCAAATCCTTTATTAATATTTTATTTATTTAGATACCTATATAATTTAACAGCATTACAGTATATACTAAGGCGCTGGTAAACTTTAACTATTTAACATTAATAAATTACGTAACACGCAATAAGAAACTATTTATAGTAACAAATAATATTTAAAAATAAATCTCACAGAATCTTTTAAAAATAGGGAATAGTTTACTCCACTAAACAAATCGCAATCATGTGCATCTAGACACGCGGCAGCGTGTTCAGCCAAGTTCAAAGCCAAAAGGAACTGGCGACGCAGCAGCCGTGTGTTATATTACACGAACCATTTGGAGCCACTTTGACTCCTTAATAACTCAAAATCTATTTAACATAGAAGCATGAAATTTGGTATATGTATTAAAATCCCTTAGAATAACTAGAATCCCAAAGGGCGTGCCAGGATAAGCTAAGTGATTCTGCCCCCGACGAATTTGGGCTTGTTATTTTTATGGTTAGTGGCTCTACACCAGTAATTATTGTGCAAAATTTGAGCACCCTAAACATTATAGTTTTTGTAAAAAAAAAAACGAAAAATCATTGTTCTTTGATAACTTTTTTTCTAGTTAACCGATTTTAGTATTATTCACATATATTGTACATTGTGTCAAGATAATTGTATGACATAATAATATTTTCATTATGTCATCGCAAAAAAAAAAAAAAAAAAGCTGACTAAACTTTTTTAATTTTTTTTTAATTACTTAAAGGTTAGAGACCGCTCTAGTTTTTTCACCAATAGTACACCCACTAATAAACTACAACATGTATTTTTTTCAAATTTTTTTCTGAGGGAGAACATAGAGATATCTTTACATACATTTCCTAGACTCGCCTTAATATAACATAATACGAAAATAATTTATAATAATTTTTTACTTTTAAACTTTTTTTTTAATTTAACGTAACGAAATGTAAGTGGCCAGTATTAAGTAGGTATGCAAACTGCACGTTTCTCTAAAGAGGTTTCACACATTTCGTATTATGTTATATTAAGGCGAGTCTAGGAAATGTATGTAAAGATATCTCTATGTTCTCCCTCAGAAAAAAAATTGAAAAAAATACATGTTGTAGTTTATTAGTGGGTGTACTATTGGTGAAAAAACTAGAGCGGTCTCTAACCTTGAAGTAATTAAAAAAAAATTAAAAACGTTTAGTCAGCTTTTTTTTTTTTTTGCGATGACATAATGAAAATATTATTATGTCATACAATTATCTTGACAACATATGTGAATAATACTAAAATCGGTTAACTAGAAAAAAAGTTATCAAAGAACAATGATTTTTGGTTTTTTTTTTACAAAAACTATAATGTTTAGGGTGCTCAAATTTTGCACAATAATTACTGGTGTAGAGCCACATCAACAATAAAAAATACAAGCCCAAATTCGTCGGGGGCAGAATCACTTAGCTTATCCTGGCACGCCCTTTCATACATACAGGTAAAACGGTTATTGAGATATTAACGTCCAAAAATCGGCATTTTTATCACTGACTTACTTATTAGTTGACCGATAGATCAAAAAACTAACCCACTTCCAGATGACCTAGAAAGTTGAAACTTGGCGTCCAGCGGAGTTGTTGTGTGTATACAAAAGAAACAGTCAAAAAACTAGGAATTTAAAATTTAAAGTGTTATTTATGTATGTTTGTTATCTCAGTCTCAGAAAAAATGTTTTCAAATCGGTTTATAAATGATGGACATTTATAAACCGATTTGAAAACATTTTTTTTTCTTGAAAGGGACTTCCAAAGTGATGGGTCGGAGCAATTTGACTCGCCTCTCAACATACGACCAGCAGTGGTCAAAAGTTCGATATTGCGCCTAACCACTAGGGAGTTGAAACCTAACATTCCGAGCAAGTACTTGGTAGGATACAGAAAGGAAGGCGGGAAGGGAACCCGTATATTTTTTGGCAAAGAAAGCGAAGAAATGCTTTTTGTACTTTCTCCAAAAGAAGAATGTTAGATTAGATGTTTTGTGTGGGTTCCAAACTACGTATTGAGGTTGATTCTATCTTACTTTTAACCAATTAATCACGGAAATCTTTCGCGTTACGGATGATAAAACCAGTCTTTTATATGACTCCTTCGCTAGCGATTGGATATAAGTAGGTATTGATTTGCCAAATCTTCGTTCAGTCAATGATTGTATCATAATCAGCAATTTTTATTACTTTTGCCAAATGCTTTATGTATGCAAAATAGTGTTAATGGACAAAAATTAAACTAAATAAATTATCAGTCAAAAAATGTTTGCCTAAATTTCTGTCTTAAAGGAGGGTGCAAGGGCAAATTGGCCTATATGACCAATAAGGCCAACCGATATGTCACATATGGATAGCTTATTCTAAGTTCTACAACTTTTACTATTGCAGGTGGTTCCAAATTTTTGTTGGAATAAAGTTATCGCCACATAAAAGTAGTGCGAGTTGAAACGTAGACTACCTATTTATATGATATAGGTTTTTTTTCGATAGGTACTAAGTTCCTGTGTCGCAGATTATGAATGTTTTGCAATTATATTTTGGATTTTATGCGTTTTCTTATGTTTTTCTTTGTTTTTTACACAAAGATTTGACAATTCCCTCCATACAAAAAGTTGTAGAATATGAAAAAAACCTTTCCACGCTTGTCATTATTGGTTTCTAGGCCAGAGTCCATACAAATCTGCCCATCCTCCATAATGACCAAACGTTATAAGATAGTAAAATGTGAATAAATTAACGAATGATATTCATAAAAAAAAATTTGACCGAAAACCGAATCAGAGCAACCCTCTTCTCCGTGGTCGTCTTTCCTACCCCTACTATCTATCCTACCCCTACATCATCATCATCATTACTTAAGAGCCTTGCTCTTGTCGGTGGAGTAACCGCCACTTTTCTCTGTCCATTGCCAGCCTCTTGACTTCCTCATATGACTCGACATCAGCTTTATATTTTATTTGGCTAGAATATGTTAGCCTAGGCCTTACAGTGTGTATAAAACCCTGCGGAGCTAGGAGCTCGCGAAGTAGGTCCTGTGTTGAGCGGGCATACAGGCCGAAGCGAAGCGAGCAGGCGACCTCCCGAGCGAAGCGCAAGTCGAGTGCGCGTGTGAAACGAAGGGCTGACGAAGCGAGATCCTTTCGTACTTCTAGAACGGAGGGGGAACGGCGTGTTTCAGAAAAAAACAAAGGCTAGGTATGCCGTTAAGTAGGGTCCATCGCAACGACGAAGACAACGTATAAACTTGCATTAGCTTCATGACACCGGTTTCGCTGCGCAGCGCGTACGTTGCTTGAAAAGTCTGACTTTGATGTGTTGCGCTGACGTCATGGAATACGCAACAACGACTTAATATTCTTACGCCTGGAGCCATACTAAAGTATTGGTTCCAAGACAAAGGTTATCAACCAAACATAGACATCTATATAAATTGTTGGAGTACGATAAACTAAATAGAACTATAAGTTGATGGGGCCGTTACAGACGGGCTGCATTTCAGCTGCTTTCTGCATGCGGCAAACCACGTGGACGGTTGTAGTGCAGTTGGTACTGCAATATAACTGCATTAGAATTACAGTAGTGATGACATATGGCAACTGCATTAGTGATGACATATGGCACTGAAACGTGGTCGCTTACAATTGGCCTCATAAAGGATGACTCACGCTAGAACGGGCCGTGTCCGGCCCGGGCCGTTTTCTAAGAAAAACGACGGCGTTTTTACGCGCCCAAGCCTCACCCAAGCCCGGCCGAGCCACGGCCGAGGCTCGGAAGCGGCTCGGTGTCGGCACGGCCCGGCCGTGGCTCGGCCGCGCAAAAACGCTGTCGTTTTTCTTAGAAAACGGCCCGGGCCGGACACGGTCCGTTCTAGCGTGAGTCATCCTTAAGAAGGCTTAAAGTCACCCAAAGGGGCCATGGAGAGAGCTAATGTTGGGCGTGATCGCATCAAAAATGAGGCTATCCGCAGTAGAACCAAGGTAACTGATATAGCCCTCCGAATCGGGTGAAGCAGTGGGCGGGGCGGGGCACATTGCGCGTAGAACTGATGGCCGTTGGGGCGGAAAGATTCTCGAGTGGTGACCACGTACCGGAAGGCGCGGCGTTGGTAGGTGGACTGATGACCTCGTAAAGGTCGCGGGAGTCCGCTGGATGCGGGTGACGCAGGACCGGTCACTTTGGAACTCTTTGGGGGAGACCTATGTCCAGCAGTGGCCGTCTTTCGGCTGATATGATGATGATGATGATGATGAGAATTACAATATACGTACGAATGCAGTCGTCAGGACCGCACGCCGACTGCATGTGGACTGCGTAGTCGGTTTGCAGTTTTAGGCAGTTAGTACAACTGCCTAATAACAGCCCGCCTGTAACGGCACGGCCTTAAAATGTCGTTTTATAGCACTAGCTGATCACGAGGCTTCGCCCGCGTATTGCAAAGAACGCAGGCAAACCCACGGGACAAAAAATAGCCTATAACCATCCAGAAACGCAGGTGAAAGAATTTTTGAAATCGGTCCCGTGGTTCCGGAGATTACATATTACATACAAACTTATAAACTTACAAAGTTACAATCTCACACACTTTTCATCTTTATAGATTACGAGTATATGGCTCAGGGTTATGGAGCCCAAAAAAAAAATGCAAAATGGTTTGCCGAGTGTCGACATATGTCGTCGAGGTCTCGGTTTGCGCGTGAACTTGCAAGAGTAGATATAATTTAAAAACTGGTTTTTGGTGACGTCAAGGCGTCTAGGAGAGTTCATACTTCATAGACGTAAACTTCTCGTAACGTCACTTCTGATCTCGACCTTGACTATTTAAAATATAAGGTTTATTTTCGAAAAGCAATCTAAAAGTCATTTCTAGACACTACAACCATCGTCGCCGTCGCTTTATTATCAGTGTTCTTTAAAGGCGATTCCACACTTTGGCGTCTTAAAAGATATACCCTACTTACTAGTATTTGTTTAATTTTAAATATCCTCATATATTCCGAATGAAAATATTAATCTGTAGTTTCGGGATGTAGATAGCCTCCGGCGTCAGCTAGCAGTCACTAAGAATATTAGAAATGACTCTTTTCTGTGGTTGGATTAGTAAACATTTAATGTTGCAACAATTAAAGAAGACAATGTTATCTAAATATTTTTTTAATTATTAGATAATATATGCATTAAAAAACTTTTCTTAAAAGAGAATCTAATCCTACCTACATAAATCATTAAAAAAAAACATTATTAACTCTTTCGATAGTGATTATATATTAGATATAATTGCAGATCTCATAAATCTACTCATGTACAAAACTTAAAATTATTTATATAGGCACTTATTTTGCGCGCTCTAAACGTTCTAAACAAATCAGTGAAACACACCTTATACTCGCACGTTAAACGTCGCGAAGCCTTCGCTCTTCGGTAAACACCCGGTTATATACAATATATCGAAAATGTATCTATCTTAGTGTGTAACAAACATGGCAGTAAGCTGGGCGTTTGCGTTCATATTCGGCTTAGGACTTTTGACTACGTTCTCAAGCATTCGGACATTATTTCGACTCACTACGGCACATGATCAGCTAAATTTTACGCAAATAGTGTCACAACATGGTTATATTAGTGAAAACCACACGGTGCAGACGGAAGATGGGTATCTTCTTAAATTGTACAGGATAACGCATAGTGCCAAGTGTAAAAGGGAAAAGATAATGTCTCCAGTGTTGCTTGTCAATGGTCTGCTTGCTAGTGCGGATTGCTTTTTGGATGCTGGTGTAGACCATGGACTGCCTTACCTAATCGCAGATGCTTGCTACGACGTCTGGGTAGCTAACGCAAGAGGCTCTTACGACGGCAGAAGACATGTAACCTTGGACCCTGACAACGACAAGGCTTTCTGGGATTTTTCGGTCGACGAAATAGGAAAATATGATTTGCCGGCCACTATCGACTTCGTGTTGAACCACACTGGGGAACAACAGCTGAACTACATAGGAATCTCGCAAGGTTCTGGAAGTTTTTTTGTGATGTGCTCAGAAAGACCCGAATACAGTGATAAAGTGAAGCTCCTGGTTAGTTTAGCACCGGCAACTAAACATACGCACTCGAAATCTGTTTTATTCAGAACGTTATCGACGTTTATACGAGATTATCAAAGTATGTTCGAGTCGCTTGGCATTTGGGAGTTCTTTTGGAAGGATATGCTGGATCCTATCAGGATCCTGTGCCAATATAATCATAACGTTTGCTATACGATCATAGCTTTGCTGGACGCACCTCATCCTGGGTCCATTTCCATGGAAACGTTGAAGGGGGCATTGGAGCATTTCCCGGCAGGAACGTCGACCAAGAACCTCGCCCGTTACGGGCAAAGCGTGAACGTTGATAGATACTGCAAATTTGATTACGGCCCAGAGAAAAACATGGAGTTGTATGGAGGAGAACCGCCTGAATTTAATTTGTCTGCTGTCACCCCTCCTACTTATATACTGCACGGAAAAAACGATGGTATAGTCGACTTGAAAGACGTGGAGTGGTTGGTTACCCAATTGCCTAATGTTAAAGAATTTGTGATCTTGGAAGACCCTCTGTGGCATCATTTAGACATGGCTGTTAGTAAGGATTTAGATAGTGCAGTATTTCCAATGATATTCAATTACTTGCAACTATATAATACCAATGCACAAACTACAACGACGGTTGTATATAGTAATAATACAATGTCTAAAGTATCATTAACTCCAGAAGTTAGGATAGTAGGCCATATGGTAAGTAATTAAAAACGAATAAGTTTATTGATGAATTCGCGATAGATATGACTGAATTGAAATTGTCAGTGGACCAAATTTGTAATAAAAAGGTTAAATTTATAAGTAGCTACTTATCTTCTGGTAGGATCCGAAGAGTGAGTTGTAAGTGACGTTTTGTACTGTCAGCATCTAGTACTGTAGCAACCAAAGTGGCCAAATATATCGTAACATAGTAATAAAGTTGTGTTACGTTATATTTGGTCACTTTAGTTGCTTGCTACTATGTATGCTCACTGTACCTAAACACTTGTTTTATTGTAACTCCACGGTCACTTTATACTCGTACTTACTCAAATTATAAATTGAGTGTTTAGGACTGTCCGAATAATAGTGAAGTGGTTCGATATTCATAACTTTGAAAATAAAAACATTTGCGTGAATGTGTTTAATTTCTTTATTGAGAAAAGTCTGCTCACAATTAATTCCGAACTAAACATTGATATCTGATTGAATAGTTAGGTACTTCAAACTAACTTATACTGTAAATGAGTAACGCTACTATTTAAGTTTGTGAGTTGACAATGAAAGGTTTAATTAGCTTTTTCAGACTTTTATGAATGCATTTGATCATATTGTATTAAATTAGCAAAAAATACTATGTAAAGAATATAGGATAGATTACGTGTGTTTCACACAATGGACTGTAATTGTTACTATATTATAAATGTAAGTTATGTAAGTAGTTACTAGCTTTGACCAGATTTATGATGGATATAACATATAAGGCATCCGTCCCTCTAGCACTTATACTTCCTAGTAAGGGATGAATAGGTACTTTATTAACCGACTTAAAAAAAGGAGGAGGTTCTCAATTCGTCTGTATTTTTTTTATGTGTGTATGTTACGCGATATCTCGTTAATTTATGAACCGATTTGAAAAAGTTTTTCTTTGTTTGAAAGCATATACTTCCAGATTGGTCCCGTTGTCACCAAAATCCAGTTCTGATGATGGGATCCTGGAGCAATCGAGGGAACTCTTCAAATTTTATAGGCAAACTTGAAGCAATTTGGCTACTGATTTGAAGTCGGTTAAAACTTTGTTTTGAAAGTACAATTATATCCGATATAAATGCGATCATGCTTGATAGGTAGGTGAAGTTAAATAAAGTAAAACTATTACTATTCATTGTTGTTTAGTTTGTTTTATACAAATAATAATTATATTATAATGTTAAAATGTAGCCGTATATAAGAAGATTAACATGAATGTCAAAATATTAAACGAGTAATAAAGTATTACCTACCTACAAAAAGAAAACTTTTTTATAAACACAGGTAATATGCAAGAAAATATGTTGATTACTAAATTGGTGATCAAATATCCTAGACTTATTTCAAATAAATATTTTTTTTATTAGAAAATATACCTACCTATTTATAAAATTATTGGCTTGAAATAGTTTATTAACCATTTTCGTTGAAAAAAAAATAATAATTTCGACTTCGTTGGTGACGGACGCATCATATAGGTAGAGTAAAATAATATCTGCAAAAAATATGGAAAAATGCAGCAAACATGTGTAGTTAAAGTTATCTTATTAAATACTTGTTTACATTGTCAAGAAAAGAGTTATGTATTGGAAGGAAATACAAACAATACCTTATACATTATATAAATATATAATGTACAAAACAAGAATTACTGTCTAAATTTAAATTACTTTTATAAATAATTCCGTTAATTCCTAAGCATGTATGCTTAAGTTACGAAATGTCAAAGGCGCGTTAGGCCTCGCCAGCCAAGGTCGGCCACCACCCAGATCAAGAATGGTGAGTTCTCAGAACATAAAGGTGAGTTTGAGAGGTCGCAAGTAGATACTTAATTTGATAGTTTTAAAATTCTCTTACAATACAAATACCTCATCATTAATGAGCGGACAGCGGATGCAATCGGGTGACAAAAGCATAAGATGGATAAGACTTTTATTAAATTTTGAGCAATATTTATCTATACATTTTTATTAAAAATATATCAGAAATTACAAAATATCTCTATCCTCCATTAAACAAAATGTGATTATTAAGAAATTACTGGCCACTTGTAAATTATCTCCTCTTGAGACTATTAAGTGTTTATATCTATTACGTCTTAGACTTGTCAATTACATTGACGTTTTCACTTGCGAGTTTATGCGTTTCCTTTAATATTTATATTAAAAATAACTATGGCAAATGTATTCTTCTTTAAACCAATTGTAGTCATATCCATATTAAGTATATCGCTTGACATGACTTTGACGTATATTGCATCCACTGTCCGCCCTTTACTCATCATCATCATTCATCATATCAGTTGAAAGACGTCCACTGCTGGACATAGGCCTCTCCCAAAGCGTGCCACAATGACCGGTCCTGCGCCACCCGCATCCAGCGGACTCCCGCGACTTTTACCAGGTCATCAGACCTTGTGGGGTTTACCTACGCTGCGCCTTCCGGTACGTGGTCGCCACCCGATAACCTTTCCGCCCCAACGGCCAAGTCATCCAAAGGGCAATGAAGACGGCTATGCTGGGAGTTTATCTGCGCGGTCGCTAATCGCAGCAGAACCAAGATAACCGATATAGCCCTCCGAATCGCTAAACTTAAGTGGCACCTAGTAAGAAAATATAGTACCGATTTAATTAACAAAAATTGGATCAAAAACAATTATAATTTATAGAGGAAAATACTGTGAGATTGTAAATTTGTCTTCAACCTGTGTATGGACTTTCTCCATGGATATAGGCTGTTTTATCCCACGGGTTTGCCTGCGTTCTATGCAATAGAATGTGCTATAGCAGCACCACCAGTTTTTTTTATCCACGTTATTTAAGTTAAGTTATTGAGTTTCTTTTCATATACTGTGTTTGCTTATTAAGAACGAAATTGTTATGTGGTGCTATTTTGGCTGGCAATAAATTAATTTCTATTTTATTCTTATATTCTATTCTATTCAATACATGGAAAAAGCCGGGCGGGCAGCTAATGTTATTATACAACACAACTATTTAAACCTTATTAATAGATGCTTCAACATGTAGATATCATTATGATATCGATTTCGAGTTCATAGTGTATCAGTTGACACTGATTTGTGTATAAGTGCAAGCGCAGTATTTTCTGTATTATGCAGTTTCTATTTATCTATTATCTACAGAGTCTGGTATAGATTATATATATGTTTATGTACCTAGCTAGGGCCGCCCGTCGGGACGCACGCGTTCGAATGCGGAAAGCGATCCCGCGGCGCCCCTTTATTATGGCGGAGCTAGAACTCGCTGAGGTTTTAGACGGTAGTCCAATGGCTTTTAGGGCATGCCCGCCCTCATCCATATTTTTTGTATTTTTGTAATTTTGCATGCCACTGCGTGACGAGATAGATGATTCTATGTTCCGACATATGTCTTCAATAACATCTTGTTGTACTATATCTTAAGCGAATAAATATATTATAAATAAATCCTTATGCAATCTTGCTTTTGTGTCCTCTGCAAATAACAAGATTCCAAGGACACCACATTTTTATTTACGTCACATTTAAGTAGGACTTTTTTATACTGTGATGGTAGCAAATGAAACCCACTGTAACCGAGTAGTAAAGGCACGGCACGCCACTTTCAATTCGGGGTCTTGGGTTGTTCGAACTAGGTTTAAAAAAAAACTTATGTACGGCGGAAGCCGCGTTTTAATTTCGGGGGTTTCAAGAAAATGAAACCACAAAAAAATGCATAAAATTACACTAATATTCGGTTAATGTAAAATTTCCACATTTCGCGGACCCCTGGCTACTTAAAATTGTAACCAATTAGTGAAGGAGACCACCGTCAGGAAACCAGTCTAATACCAAACAAGGTCTAATTTTCCTTCTTGGTTGGAAGGTCAGATGGCAATCACTTTCGTAAAACTAGTGCCCACGCCTAATTTTGGGATAAGGTGCCAAAGTGCACCCTTAGGACAACCGCGACAACGCTAGGAGGACGATGGTAGCAAATAATACGACCCACCTGGTGGTCAGCAGTGAAAATGAGGATTCAGGAATCGCAGATGGAAAATATGCAGGGGCGCGATTAGAGATCGTCCTAAAACAACGCGACTGCGCGATCAAACATATTTAACTCGAATAGGTGTCCTAATTGACAATCGCGCGATTGATATCTGCACTTTCATGTTTTCTGTCTTTCAAATTCAGAGAAGCTAAGCGCCTAAGCGAAAGTCATGTGCAGGTCATTTTGAACACCCATCCCTCTTAGCTACTTCTGCTGCTGACTGTACATGATACAAAACAAAATCGATAGTCTATGGAGGATGAAGTCTCAGTAAATTAAGATAAATACAATCGCCCGCCGCCCAGCCAGTCCTACGTTTTCGGTGCATTTTTCTGGAGTGTTGGCAACTATAATGCGACAGCACGGCAACCTATGACGAAAAATTTGTTTGGCGTGACCTGTAATTACGCGACAGACAGAACGATGTATCGGTTTGATATATTTAATACGGTCGTAATCACATTCATCTGGGCAGCCAGCATGATAAATTTGTATGGTCAAGTTTTACGTGACCATTTGAGCCATATAACGTGACCGTAACACGTGACGCCTCCTGGATAAATAAACCCACAAAGGGTCTAATTATTAAATCCAAAGTCTCTAATGATAGACCAAGATCTGTATCAAGAGAAAGAGACCAATGCACTGGAGTACAAATTATATTATATACCTAAGTAGTAGGTACCTTTTTTTTTAAACGTTCAGGAACTGCCT